>VZZY01022228.1:168610-236156 GCA_013400335.1 Eurystomus gularis
TCTCTGTGGAAGGTGGGTGGGGAGGGGGGGGGGAAAGAAAGAAAGAAAAAAAGGAATTTACAAAAGCCGAAGTGCTCTATCCTATTCTCCTCCTTTGTCCTGGCTCAGTTTTCTGATAATCTCCGGTATTCACTGAATCAAATGGTGACTGCTGATTGTTTTGATGATAAATTGCCTGCAGTGCATGTGGGACTAATTATGAGATGGCACATTTCATTCTGCCACCTGTATAAACTAAATTTTAGACAGGCACAATAAGGGAAGTATTCACAACAACACAACATTTGGAAAAGCTGCAGACCTTCTCCTTGTTCCCTCCCCCATTCTCACTAATGGAAGGCTTTGTAATAGAGAGTTGGGTCTTGAGTCTATAAAGGGAAAACCTGAGGGAATAGAGGATGTGAATAAGGGAGAAATCCACCTGGAGGATCTACAGGAAAGGAGAAATGGGGATCTGGGAGAAAAGAAAGAGAAGGGCAATATGTCCATAGAGAAGGAGAGATCAAAGGGAGGAAAAGACCTGAAAGCAATAAGATTGTTTTGGCATATGAGAGGGAGATGATGAGGCTTAGAAAGTTGGCCTGGGGAGTAGATGCTCAAAAGGTACAGACAAAGAGCTAAGAAGAAAGGGAGGAAATCTGGGTCAAACCCTCCTTGGTGACTGAGGGCTGCTTGATACATCTTGGAAAAGAGAAACAGAGGGTGAATTGTGACCTTCTCTGAAATCCTGGCATGGCCGGGACACAGGCGTCACATTCCACATGAGGCCAAGAGGGAAACCACAGGCACTTTTTGCCTAACCTCTCTCTTGCTTCTTTTTGGGAGTGAGGTAGGATTTCTATTAGTATTCTTTAGAAAGAAGGATACATTTTGTACAGGAGAAAGCTCCAAATCATTATAAGCCATATTATATCCTCTGCTTGATATTTCTCTCACCAAATGGGGATAATACAATGGGCTAGACCATTCAACTTTGTCTTTCTGCTTTTTGGAACAAAACGTCCTTCTTGCCTATAGCCTTCTACACACAATTGTTCTGACCATATCCCCTGCTCTCTGCAGGTGTCACAAGAGTGCAAGTGCACATGCAGGTCAAGAGAGAGGAAAAGAGCATGGAATTGTCATTTCATCCTGTGTTCTACACAGTGATGTTGCTATGGACCCTCACAATAATAAATAAATAGTCTTCCTCCCATCTTCTCTTCTTCAGTACTGGTGTTCATATCCTCCATCTTGTCCAAGGGTCCCAGTGCAGTAGCTGACATATAATAGCACATCCCTGCTGCTCATCCATGCGTGTGTGCATGTATAAGTATTTACACATTATCATCATATTGACTGGCTGGAGCCAGCTTTTGATCATACAAGTCTTCAAACATTTTAAGTCCCTTGCTGCTGTTGTGTTTTGTACATTTTATTATATCCCACAGGAATATCACTGGGATATCAGCTATATCACTTTGTGATATGCTTTCAATCTCACAGAACAAGTATTTGTGACCTCATCTGTGTTTACCATTCTTTTGTTACCCAGTTGCCACTCTAGCACAAAGAAATTATTTCAGAGAGAGTTATATACATGCACATTCGCTTTTCCTCTTGCAAGAGACTGGTAAAAGTCGTAATAGTTGTACTAAGCCTTTCCATAGCACCATAGCATGTCTGTACAGGAGACAACACTTCTAGTGACGCAGACTGTGGATTTTTTCCCAGGTTTCCTCAGGAAAGGAGACAAGATCATTGTGAATGGGTTGAGTGTCTGTCAGATCTCCCCTAAAAACTCCTGAATGCATTGCTTATCATCAGAGATTGAGGTTTTGGGTTGTATTAGGGTTCCACAGTGTTTATGCACACATGTCCTGGATAAAAGAAAGAGACACAAGTCAGTACTCTCACCAAAGACTGCTTGAAGAGTGAATGCATCTGTATCATTAGATTCCAGAAAATAGACTCATGAAAGAGTGGAGAAGGAAACAGTGCTGAGAATGCAGAAATATGATGAAATGTCCTCCTATGGGTAAACTTCTGCTGTGACTTGTACCTCAGCAAATATGGGTAAACCTGAACTTGAGGCTCAAAAGCACAGAAACAGAGCCTGTGTAAATTCCACTGGCAATTGAAAGATGCAGTTTTTCTTCTGCCATCCATCCATCCAGCTAGCCATCCAGACACATGGTTATACTTTGGAAAATCATAGCCATTTTGCAGGTTTTTTATACTGTAACACACTGTAATTCTGTCTTTTACTTTCCTTTTGCATAACATTGGTTTATGGACTACCTTTACAGATGAACTTTTAGGATTTCCAGGAAAAAACAAAAGCTGCAGAAGTAGCAGGTTGGTAGACGGGTATCAGTATGATGTCCTGACAGCGCATTATTGTTTTATGGTAATACTATAATCTTGGATTTGATTTGAAAGACTTTCTTGCCTTCAGATCTGAGTGTACATGAGATAACTTCAAGAAGAAAGTCGTGCATGTACCTTGTAGCAGACCCCTGTGCCTCCCATTGAAGGTTGAGCTTGGATGTGTGGGACAGAGCAGGCTGCTCTTTAGACACACAGACAGGAGGGATGGGGAGCTGGCAACCTGCAAAATGGAAAGTGAGGGAAAAAATGAAAGCTACAGATGAGTCCTAGAGGCCTCCAGGACCTGGAGTATTTTTGATCCCTGAAACTTCTCCAGTGTCTACGTATACATTCTATCTCTGTATCAAATGAAAACAGAAAAATGTGATGGCACTAAAGTTAAATAAGCCACTTTTTTACAGCTAGGACCAATAAATCTGTTTAAAGATGCATTACTACTTTTCTTGAGGGATAATTTAGACTATGTATCAAAAGGAAAATCAATAGTTTTTTCAATTACAAATAATTGCCTGTTTGACTCCTTTCCACTTTTTCTTTTTTATTTATTTTGTCTTCAAAATATTTCTACTGGAAGTGTCTTCTCTCTCAAGTCTAAACCAGTAAAACTTTCAACACAGAAGCAGAAAAAACATCTCAGGAAGCCTGTGATGGTTTCAAAGGCTATTCTAGCTGTGCAAAAAGTAGCCAGAGATTCAGGAGATGAAACGAGCTCATATTCACAGCATGCAGAAGGTGAAAGCCACATTCTGTAAAACTGAACATAAACATTGTCAGGACATCAGGGAGATGTGGTCAGCCCCCCAAATGCTGTCAGGACACCAGGGAAGTGTAGGCAGCTCCTGAACACTGGGCTTCTTGCTAGCTGGGAAAGCTTTAAATGGGATCAGGTAAGGTTTTCTAAGTACAAAAGTTTCATCTTAGACAAAGTAAAAGCTAGAGATAGGAAAATAAAAGACAATATGAATAACATAACCTTTTCATAACTTCTCCTCAGTAGGCATCTATGAGAAACAAGGCTTTGGTTATTCATTATTTTTAATTTGGAAAAATCAGTGTTCTCTTTCTGTTTTGTTGACGAAACGGCAAAAAGCCCTGAAGTCTCAGGGAGGAACAGTAACCAAAGGAACAAGTATTTTCTTACAAAAAGGTAATGCTTTGAAGAAACATTCCATGAAGTCAAAGCTGCAAGTTGCTGAAAACCTGAGGCAACCTGTGTGGTGTCCTGTCTTTCCTAGTGTCTTTTGTTTTGGTGACTCTTATCTTCATATATTTAGTGTTTGACTATCAGTAGCTCTCTATCCTTTTTTTAGATTTTACGTCTGATGCAACTTAAAGTGGTTTATTATCAGTGTCATTAAGGTAGTGTGACTTTGTGTGTGGGTGTTCTCAAGGTTATACCTTTCTGAAACCTGAATCTGTAGCTGTATTTGGGGTAATTGCATCCAAGCCAGCTTTTAACTGAGTTAGCTGAGCTACAGACAGGAGCATAGTGGGTGCTCAGCTTGGACCGTGCCAGAGTGCTTAGCCAGGATGCTGGGCAAGCTGAGGCTCTAACTCCATCACGCAGCACAGCTAATGTGGCTAGGCTGGATATGCCAGTAGGAATAGAAACTGTATGTTCAGGCTATAGAGTAAATGCATTATAAGTTTAGCTAATATCATTATTATGTTATTTGCAGTGTAAACACAGTTAAAACTGTTAAAAACGCAGGTTTAATATACTCACTGTTTTCTTCATTGAAGCTCAAAGACAAGGCCATCTGTGAATGGTACAGGTTTGCTCTTCTGAAACTCCACAGGATTCCTGTCAGAGATTTTGTGAGTGGGAAAACTTCACCAACCCCATTTCCTGGGGGAAGCTTTCTCTGTGTGTGCTTCATTTGTGAAAATATATTAACTTCTTGAGCCTTGGACTCACTGGCACTTTGTGTAGCTCCTGTTGGTCTGTGAGTTTGATGATGTATAATGACATTCATCTTGTGTGGTAAAGTCTTAGTTCTCCAAGGAGAAATAAGAGGCAAATGTTTAAACCTCAGCATCTTGCATTTCCTGACTGTCACTTTAAGTTTATACTTCGTTCTAATGAAGGATAAATAGTCGACAGAGGTGCATTCCTCTCACTTTCATGGGGAAAGGTGTGTGGGAGTGGGGAGCTAAGGAAATCTTAATGAAAATGCACACGGTTTGAGAAGAAGACATTTCTTTGAGCTTCTGGTTCCTTCTTCACTCTCTGAAAAATATTTGAAGTGGTATCAGGGAAACCACTAAAAGTGGGTAGCAAATACAAGGCAGAAGCTGTTACATGCTAAAAAAGGCATTTCATAATAGAGAACTACCGAGGGCCCTAGACTTTCTTGAATGTGCACATTAATAACACTTTAAACAAGTGCCAAACTAAAACTGCTGAAAAAGGATGGAAAAACCCCATTCATCTTCTATTAATATAGGGTTAAATTCTGCTCTTCAAAAGCTGATCACAGTGTATGTAAACTTTCTCACAAACAGGACGTGAATCTGCCCATTCAAAACTAGATATATTTTTATTGTAAAGTAACAGTAACTTCTTCTAGTGCTTTTATTTATTTTTTCTCCATAAAAATAAAAAATTTAACTAACAGCAGAGGTTGTTGTAGTGCCAGTTCTGCAAAGCATTTAAGAATGTGCTGAAGTGCTTCCCTATGCAACAAAGCTCATAGCACATGCTTTATCTTAAACATGTGCACAACTCCCATTGAAAGCATCAATGTTTAAACACGTGTCTAAATGCTTTGCTGTACCAGAGCTCCGGGCACAATTCGTTGTCCTTTGAAGCCAACGGGAATCTTTCCAGTCCTTTCAATAGGTATCCCATCAAGCAATAAATCTCAAACGTTAAACAATCAAACCAGAGAATAAAAAGAAATCTGTTAAAGGTAGTCGCTGACTACATTCAAATAACAAATAAATATAAAAAAAGCAGGATGTGGTCACAGCTATTCCAAAAGCAGACATAAAAAGAGACGAGATTCACTCAATAAATTCTTTGTTCAGTTGTGCATTCAGTGTGTTCATTCTGCTAAGCTATGAACCTGTACTTACATAATTTTTTGATGTTTCTTTCAGTTCACTGTGGGCTTGACTTAGCAAATTACTTAAACAGGTCGTTTGCTTTCTACATCTCTAAGTCCAAAAGTCAAAGCAGATCTACGTGTACTTGTGACCTACCAGTAAACTGGAGCTTAGAAGATGGTTTCACTGCATGTCAGGCCACATAAACCTTCCAAAAAGAAACCACTATCCAGAGAAGATATAGGCTATAATTTTATAGCCTATATCTTCTCACAGTCTGACATTACAAGAAATGTTTAGTACAAAAAAAAAATGATAAGAAGCAAACAAAAAGCAAGCAAGTAAATCAGAGCATTACACTAATTCAGCCATAGTTACTTTAATTTTTAAGGCCGAAAACAGTTTAAGACATGCTAACAAATCTAGTTTGCTCATTATAGGCTTCTTGGAAATGATAAATCCATGCTATCAAAGGCAACGGCCCAGTTGGAGTGTTCCAAACTGTTGTTCTGGATGGCAGAAAATATAGTACAGAATAAGATCAGATTGAAACAAATTTTGTGAACTGGATGAAACCAAAACTCAACATTTTCATGTTTGATACACACTTCTCAACCGCAACATGCTTTTTTATTGCAATATAGAAAGTGCTAATATGGCAGAAAATTTGTATCTTTGTGTTATAGTAATGCCTTTCTTGTCGTATTACTTAACATCTATATCACATTAGAAAACTACACGGTACCTTTATAAAATAAATTGACACGTTACATTAGCCTTCAATATGACAGTTTTACATTCTTGACAGAGAAGGCATGACAACGACTCACTTAACTACTGTAAGGCTGGAACAAAGACAGGCTTCCTGATGTCTATTTTGTGAAGCTTCATTCCTTGGTGTTACACTACTGTTGGCACTTTGGCCAGGTAACCTCAGCATTGTTCTCCTCCCTTCTGCTGACATCCCTCCTTCTTCCATCTTCCTAATAAAGGACACAAATTGCCCAGGTGGCATGTCCATGGTGGCAGGATAACCCTCTCATTGCACTTTTCAGGATAAACATGACGAAACTGACTCGTGACATCAGGACAGCTACAGACTTCTTCTGTCCGCTCAGTGACTAACAGGTACACTTAACTTACATGATTGCACATTATAATCAAATTCTAGCTAAAATCTGAAGGGCAGTGAGTCATTCTTTGTGAATCAGAAGTGTTTTCTACCTTCTAAGCCAGTTACAAAGCCAGAGCAAGTGATTCTGGAAATGTTC
The DNA here is from genome assembly GCA_013400335.1 of Eurystomus gularis. Lineage (NCBI taxonomy): Eukaryota > Metazoa > Chordata > Aves > Coraciiformes > Coraciidae > Eurystomus > Eurystomus gularis. The sequence continues at coordinate 175,300 of VZZY01022228.1, forward strand.
CCTCCTGTGTACCAGGTTCGAGCCCAGAACACTTCCCTTTAACATTTCCAGGCTTCTGTGTCTCACATCCTCTCTCTGTAGGATTTTCTTAGTGTACCCAGGAAAGGGATCAACTGACATGAGGGGCAATGCTTTGGGAACTTGACTGTGTCTGTTGTGTTTGTGGTGCTATTGGCATGAGGTTGGCCAAGCTAGCACATTGCTTCAGTGCTGGATGATGCTTCCGCTCCTTTTGTCTGTAAACCAGGGATGGAGGCTTGTAATGTACAGAGAGCTGATGATGCATGAAGCACTACAAAAATGAAGTGCAACATAAAGGCCAAGTCATTTTATAATTGTTTTTTGACTAAAACTGAATTAGAATCTCAATGACAGAGCATTGAAGGATACATTCACATAGATTATAATGTGGCATGCTAACATAGTCAGATGCTGGTAAAAGCAAACTGATATTCCTAATCAGTCAACTTTATTAACCTCATATAAGAGAACACAGCTAGTAGATATTGCCTTTCCTTTGTATTTTGTTAGCAACCTGCTATTGCCATCATAACATATTATGAGTAGAACTGCACTGCAGATAAAACATCTGTTTTGAATAAGCAGGTGTATGGCAATTTCAGAACCAAACCCGAAATCCTAATTAAAGGTTGCTATTCCCATTTAACAAAAAGTGTTACTGAAAGTTAACCGCAGTATAACAGTAGCATATGGATGCATATTCTCTTCTGATTATTGGGAGTCACCTAACAAACAAGTGTATCTACAGCTTGTGCAAGTCCTCCATTGATTTTGCTTTTTCCATTCCTTAATGACAGATATTAACATGGTAAACAACCCCACATTTTAAACAGAAAAAGGGTGTTGGACACCTTTTTTATGTGGAAAACTGATATTTGTAAGCCGAACGCTGACCGTTCCACTACTACAAGTGGCATTTTCTACTTACATCGTGTTAACTCTTTCTCGCATTAATGAATCTTTCTGCAGATCCTAGTTTTATTAACAGCTATTCTAAGATCAATGGAGGATCCTGCTGCTGCTATAAAGCGTTTGGTTTCTCTTGTCCAACCTGGCAGGTGGAGAGTGCTCTGCTCTGTTTGGACCTCTTAGTAATTAAATCTATTTCAGAAGAATTACTGGCTGACTTAGAAACATGATTAATTATGTGGTTTCTTAAGAAGTAATTAGGAGAACCAGAGAATTCAGAAAAGTCAGATGCTTTCCTCTGAGTGTCATTTGGATCTAGATGGTAAGGAAGTACAGACACAACCAGAAAAGCATAGCTCCTATCATAAAGCAGGAATCTTTTAATGTTCTTGAAGGAGGGGGAAACTTAAGGAGAGCTGCACTGAAGTGGTCTTCCATCAACCCTCTAGATCAACTTCACTGTGAAGTCTGTTGAGACCTTGGCAATACATAGCTGAACAGAGGGCTGACGACATCACAAAGGTAGTTAAATCTGATGCTACGATAGATATTAAGTGCAGAAGTTATAAATGATCCTTCTCCTTCTTCTGTATGCAACCAGGGACATTTTGTACAAAGGGCCCAAATGCACAAAAACTACTATGTGCTACTGGAAAAGAGGAAGATAGAGAAAACATAGATGATGGTACATTGACTACTTGTACAATAGCCATATAATACCAAGATCTGAACATATCTCAGATACTTTAAGAGGAAAGCAAAGCTAAATAAATGTGGAGAAGTCAAGCTTTGAAAAAGCTACTCTTCAGCCTTTAAAAATGATGTTGGAGCACAGTTGGAGTGCTGGTTTAAAACTCTTTTTCTCATGGTTAATGCTTATCCTTTTTTACAGATTAAATCTACTAATGACCACCTTATACTACTTAACATGTCTTGTATATTTAAATTAATATAAGAAACCAAATAAAAGTCTTTCAATCTTCTGTTATAATCTTCCAACTCTCAGCTGTTCCAGCAGCCCATAAAAGAAACACTCTTAAAATAGTACGATATTTATGAGTAGGATTTAAAGGCATGGTGCCCCATTGAGAAATATATTTTAGCAAATTCCAGTAGATATGATATTAAGCTTATTGCTTAAGAGCTCCTACACCTGTCTTGCTTGGAGTAAATTCTCTTTTACATGTATGTGACATGAAGACATACCACTCTAATCCTTGTTTAATACAATGCATTAGAAGTGTGACTCTGTTGTGCTCAATGCTGTACAAATGCAGAAGATAAATCTGGTCTTTTTTTAAACTTCTCACAAACCATCATTATTTCTTTAAGAGTTAAACATCACTTTTTTTCATAAATGAACTGAAAACGTGCATATTCGATGTACTGGGAATGATAGCTTGAAATCTCATGAGTGATGGAATAAGGGAAACAGACAAATGTTCCTCTTAACTTCTTTATCCTGTGCAAGTGAACAATGTAGAATGGAAATGACTTATCCAAATTGATGTAGGGTGTTCCAGATTTTATGGCAAGACGTAAGACTCACGGCTATTATAATATTATTCTATATTTATTGTGCTGGATCACAAGCAAATTAAGGGCATGGAATATTTTGTTGGTGCTTTACTTAGAGGTAATTCAGTCCAAAATACTATGCACTTTTAGAAAAAAACAATTGTTATTTGACTAGCTTTAGATACTCTTCCAGACCAAAAAGTGTTTGCAATATTCAGTGTTAGCAAAGAGTGAGATGGGCTACAAGCTATGTGAGATTTTTCAGAAAATGTAATGATGGCCTTAATGGCTTGCTGCTTTTTGAGCCTGTGGGGAGCACCTGGCTCACATTTGCAAGCTTTTCTTCACATCCAGGAGCGTGAGAAACCTACAGTCCAGAAACGAAAGCTGAGGTTTGTTTGTTTCTAGCATGGGTCCTCCCTGGAGCACACCTCCGGAAAGGTGCCTGGGTGCCCAGGGTGCTCTGCAGGAATCCATGTGGGAAGCAAAGCCATCAGCTCCCAAGGCTAGCTCTGGAGGAGCTAGGCTGAGCATTGTACAATTCAGGGTGCAACTTGTATATAAGAAAATGAGCACACAGCCCCCTTGGAAGATGAGATGCATATGGGGCACCTGACATTGAATTGACTGGAGGCTGAGTGGGCACTTTCCCCTTCCAGTGTTTGGGAACCTACCTTGCAGGCAAAGCCTGATGCCTACACTGTCTCCTGCTTATTCAGAGCAAGGCTGATCCTGCTCTTGTGCTAGCATCCCCAGGCTAGCTGCTTTTTCATTAAAAAAGAGCTTACTTAGCGGAGTTCAACTCCTTCAAAATGCCCCAGGTAACCTATTTGGCATAGGTAGGACATGCTGCAGGTGAGCTGCCTCTCATTCACAAAATGGGATGTTACTTAAAATTATTTGAATATTGTGAGTTCAAAACACTTGATCAAAACATCTGTGTTGATGAAGTCAGGTACTTCTAATAGAAATCTGAGAGAATAATTGGGAATAGAGGCTGTTGTATATGCCAGCCTAGGTAGACACATTCATTTTCTTTTTCCAAAGGAACTGCCCTGTTAGTAGCAAGAATATATATAGTGTATGTATATTTATAAAATATAGACTCTTTTAGCTAAAAATAATCCATGCTGAGGAATTTGTAAACTTTTATGAGTCCCTGAGAATTAACTACGGAGAAGGCTCCACCAGCCCACGAACTCTAGAAAGTTTACATTTCACTTTTTGGTACAAGCCTGTTAGTACTGCAAAGGTAGGGGGATACAGAGGTTAGTTCATTTGTTGACAGCCACCAAAGAGAAATCAGCTAAATTTTTTCAGGGTGAATTTTCAGTCATATTGGATTTTGTCTTGCACTCTATTTGTATTTCTGTCATAATCTAGCACTGCTAAAAATCTCAGCCATGCTGAAGACTGCTATTGTTATAATACACAAACAGTATGGGTTATTTTAATGGACATATTGCCTTAAACTGAGTTTTCACCATCTGTTCTGCCCCTGATTTTGAATGCAAAAGAACATATTTCACAATTACATCTGTAAGTAATGATATAAGTAATTTAAATGCATGTATATGTTCACACAATGCAGCAGACAGCTGGGATATTTTTTTTCTTCCAAGCACAAATCAAGGGAAGAAAACTACTAACTCCTCAAATAGCACTTTCCCCCTTCTCTTCTTGTTCCACCATCTAGGAAAGCCATTTCATTGAGGGCATAGTCTTTCCAATAAGCTAATTTTGCTGCACTTAGGAGTTCAAAGCTGTCTCAGTAAACGAATGCACAAACTCATTTTTACAATGCTTCCCCTGTCTTCATCCAAATCCCCTCTGGCCTGAATGACAGTTTGGCAGATGCAAGGCATTAGATCAATCAGTTTCAATAGATGTTCAGGAGGAGACAGGTCAGGCTGTGTGGGCCAGTCTGTCTATGCTTCCAGCTCTGCTTTCATGCCTCCTCTTTTGCACAGGCTTTCTCAAAAGTACCCTTCTGCAGGTGAATCTTGGGCTGACTGGGATAGTCTGATATTTTTTCAAAGAAAATTACAAAACCTGTAAATTTGAATGGGTTTTACAATGTGTTGGTGTCCTTCATATGTGTTGTATGCATTTGGCGTACCTGTATGTACCTGCTGACACTTGCTTGTCACCTCAACTAGCAAACTGAACTGAGATACCAAAAGAACTCACACTAGCAGAAAGAAAAGGAGGTTGTTGTAAATTCCTAGAGCAAAATTTTAACAGCGAGTTTATTCCCATTTTTTTAGTGCAAATTGCTAATAGGGATTAGAGAGGCTTTTATTTTCTGTATTATCACTGCCTTTTTATACTGCTGCACATTTACTACTGCTAGCTTTTTGCAATCTATGAAATAGATAACAACAGTGGATTTGCATGGACCTTATATTGTAGTTTGATAGTATTCTCTATAATTGTGCTCTTCGGACCAAACTGCAGTTCTTACTTTTTAACTGATACCATCTTTTTTATTGTAAAGAGGTGATAGCCAGAAACAATGAAATGCTGATTTATGACAAGTGTCCCTAAAAGCTTACGGAGTTGAGAATGATGGAGGAAAATTATCAGTGAATATTTAGGTGAGGTGAGTGGAGTCATGCATTAGGAAAATTGGAACTGTATTGGAGATATTAGACATTCAGGTTTTCTTATAGTATCTTTTGAAATTTATTTCATTTTAGCAACTGGTTCTTTTCTCCATGGGGGCTGGGTGATTATGTATGTAACCATGTATAAGATATAGTCAGACGATAACTGACTGGTTATTGATATGCCAAAGAAGGAAGAAATGCTGGGGCTGGCCTCTGATACGGGTTGCATGTGCTGCTGTGGTCCAGCCAGTCCAAAGGCAATGCGAAGAAGAATGTACCCACACCATGCTCTCTGTCCATCCATCGGTTTCATAGGATTGAAATATGTCTCTAGATTAATATTTGGATGCAGAGTTGGAGCACGTACCGTCAAGAGAGAAAGGGAAGTTTCCCTGAACTGAGGTGAGGGCCATAGGTTGCTATAGAAAATGATTTTTTAAATGATTGAACAGAAGAACTTGCATGACAAGAAACTCTAGATTATAAGTGGATCAGTCACCGTGTAAAGAATTGTTTTAAACTAGGACTACAAAGGGAAAAGAAGAAACTATTCTAAGACCTGAAAACAGGATCTTAAACACCTGAAACCCATAAAGTTATTAAGGCTGGAATGAAAAACCCAGCTGAAGTCATGAGTGCTAAGGAGTTGCCTCCAACTTGTAACACTAGATGGTATTTCCATGCAGAGCACTTATGTGAAGGAACAAAATCCATAGCTCTTAGTTTATAAACAATTAAGACAGTCTGTTTCAAAGAGCTGATGAATTAGTTTTCCTGGGGGAGGAGAGCAGCTGTACTCCTCACAGAACACCTTTCTGCCTTATTTCTTGTAACTTTTCAGATGAGTGTATATGAATGGACTTTCAAAGCAAATCTTTTGAGAAGCAAGAGGTAAAATGAGGGCATCCTTTGGGAAGGAGAGGAAGTGAAAAAATAGAAGCCAAATGAATAAATTAGAAAACAAAATAGAAAAATCAAACAGAAAAAAAAGGAAAGGAAAAATAAATACAGTAGAAAACCGCAAAATAAAGAGGGTGTGGTGTGTAAGGTTCTCTGCTGTATGCAACTTTATTGCTGGTTTGGGATGCAGAATCAAGGACATAAGAATCAAATGCAATTGCATTAATTTGTTACTGTAAACACCTAAAATGAACAGTGCAAAAATTAAGCAAGACAATAGGAAGAAAACAACCTTTTAATATATAAAGGTATTGTCAGTGGACTTGGCTATTGTCTGAAGACTTTCAGCCTCCCGCAGAGAGAGGGACACTCCAAACACAGATCATTGAACAAATGATTTTCTGAGCCCACTTGCTAAAATGGACCATATGAAAAATCCAGATTCACAGATTTCTGATGTTCTGACATGAAAATGCAACTTTGATCCAAAATCGTGGCTCAGACCCTTGTTCAGTGAAATCTTCATTCCCTAGCTTTATCAGAGACTTTGATGTCTTTTTATATTCTTAAGCACATAACCTCTAAACACAGATATGTTGGAGGAGGAGGAGGAGATTTTGTTTAAAAAATAGAGAACTGGGAATATAAAAGAATAAAACCTAGATTTTTTTTTTTTAGTATTAATTATCTATAGAATGAAACCTCTATGGCAGATGTGCCAGTCAACTCTTTCATCATCAGTTTCATGACTTCAATCAGTGGATGACTCACAGTTAGTGAAAGAAAAATTGTTCCAGCTACACAAGGAGAGCATAAATATTATGTTTCACTTGGTATCATAATTAATTGCATGCTTCAGATATTTCTTTCATGTCTGCTTTCACAATAGGTAATATAATTTACTGTTAATAGGATTAAAATGTATTTTGAAAAGTAAATACTTCATTGGTTTAAGAATGTTTTCTGTTTGTCTTGTGCAGATACATATTTGGCTACAGGCACGGTATTTATACCTCAGTGTAGAAAATAATGAAAAAAAGTAAGATAATGTGTAGTCCAGAAGCAAATGCATTTTTTTTGTCTTGCTTGGCATAATAATAAAAACTTCCTTTCTCTGAATTCCTGAAAATGAATCCTGAAGTCCCAAATCATGCACGTTTTTTAAACATTTCATGCCAAGGGAAAAAATTCCAGAATATTGCAATGTCAAGACACAAATATTTGCAGTAGGGACTTAATAATAGTACTGCAGAAACTCCCAAATTCAGAAGTGCTCTTTTGGTATAGGTTTCTAAATTTGGAGTCAGAAAGGAAAACGACCAGCAGCTTGTCAAGGAAAGGAATTCTGTTATATGGAATATCAGCTGCTTCCCATTCTAACGTCTAAATATACACCCATCTAGAAAGCTACACTGGGAAAATGCAGGCAGGTAAACAAAGAAAAGAGATGGAAGTATGAAAACAGTATTAAAATTATAATTAGCATAAACTTTAGATTTCAAAACTCAGCTAATAAGCACATGAATGTCTATCACTGAGTTCTCGTTGAGTTTCTGTTAAAAAACATTTTTCTAGTATATTTATGAGATTTTCTTTGATTTATCCTCTCATTTTGCTAGGTTTTTTACTGGTTTTTATGTTGGTTGTTTCAATTGGCATTTCTCTGACTGGTACTAGGGTAAGTCAAAAGGAAAATTATGTCTTAAGTACCAATATCCTATATAATGTATCATTTTCTTTATAAGTAAAGGGAGTTTTTATTCCATACATGGCATCATTATATCTGTTGGTTGGTTAGTATAGATATCTGCTTAAAAGAGATTTGGTCTCCCTGTTCACTGCAGCAAACAGAATTTGGCATAAACATTTGGATGTACTCACTTAACTGCTGATCCATCTATTGAAGTTTCATTAGGGAGCCATGTGCATTTGCAAAGGATGAATGGTTTCATTAGCACTGAGACTAATAAACTTATAAAAGTTAATAATGTGAATATGTTTGATTTGGAATTATGCACATAGACATTAAGAATCACAAAAAGGCAGGCTTAATAATGCCCAGTTTTTTTCTAGACTTACACAGCTGGGGTATTTTTCACTTTTCTAACACCCTTTAACAAAAAACACACGTTGATTTCTTTCACATGTGGTCCTATGGTATTATCAACAGGTTCTAGTATTACACTAGGACTTTGATCTCAAAGCACAAATTTTACCCCTTCTAAATATTATTTCCCACATGGTTTGATGTAGGTTTTTGGATTCCTAATTATGGCAATTTTTGTCATTAATAGATCAAGGTAAGTACATGAAAATCGTGTTATAGTTGAAGCATATCCATTTTGAAGTGTATTTAAAGGCATGGAGGTCATATGTAGTCATTACATAGTCCTTTCCTTGAAGACTCTAAGAAAACTTTCTACAGTAAGATAACCTCCACGTTCAAAACCCACAACTTAGCACAACATGGTTCTTGCATCTGTCCCTGGACAAGATGTGTTGTTAGTGTTTATGTCACGTAGCACACTTCTATGCCATTTCTCTTCATCATCATCAGAAAAAGAAAATGTGTTTAGTTCCTCTCTCCCCAGCTTACTTTTCTGATGCCAGTGTTACCTGATCACCTCAGCCCACTCCACTGTCTGCATTCTGATTTCCATCCCTGAATATTCATGATGAGGTCTGAGTAATCAGCTCTCGCCCTAGGAGCCTGACTTGGCAGCTGATCCCTAATGGTTATCTCCCAAACTTCTAGACATATAACCTTCTGTTTCTTTTAAATATGGAAAATTAGTTCCTGGTTATTAAAGTTACTTGATTATAGAGTAAAGGTAATGAAATATGGTTCAGAAAGTTCTCTGTTAGAGCTGCAGCTGGCGGCCATACAACAGCTTCAGTACAGAATGATGCTAAGATGGCTACAGGGTTTCTAGGACTTTGGTTCACTGCTGAATTTAGATTATGGGTCCCTGAATCATCTCTGAGTGTAAGGTGAAGAGCCAAAATCTTTTCTCCATCTCCAAAAAGTTTCAGCAGAGATAGACAGAACGAGAAAGACCCTTCCCAGCCTGGCCAGCTTGTCTTACCCAAGATCTACAACACTATGACCATGTACATCAGTCACTGCCTACACATCTTCTCTCTCCTTGGAGACATTATTAGTAATTACACAGCTTCTTATAGGGATATCTGTCCCCTCTCATTGGCACCTGGAGTGAGACCACATCAGGTTGTACCACAGAGGGCATTGAGTAGTTTGGGAAGGAACAAGTGACAGGCACACACATCTGGTGGGCTCTGAATCAAAGATATATAGTTAAAGACTCTCTGTATTGCCAATAACTTGAGTCACCATCTATTTCCTTTCATCACTTTCTTTCTATTAGAGAGAGAACTCATCTATGACAAATCTATCAGTGGCTCCATTCTTAGACTGAACTAATAGCTGGTCTGCAGCTGCAGGAATTATAAATACATCTGGGTTTCTGCTGCCTGGTACAACACTGTATCTATAATGATGATCTGACATACATCCTAACATCTCCTTCAGGTGCTGGCACATCATTTACAATAAGCTCAGGTAACTGATGTTGTGACGCCTCTCCTGCATGTGTGTTAGATTCCTGTTAAATGACCATAAAGTGAGCTACATGAGTGATGTGAGGAAACATCATCGGAAAAGAGCAAAACCAAATTCAGACCTTCTGTAAGTGGGTGCAACTCTGTAGACATGACATATTGCAGCTTGCAGGACAAGATGTGGGTTTGACCTGCAGTGGTATGTGTTCTTTTCATATAATTTTTCCCAGATAGAGGAAAACAAATACTCCCATCCCACTGTAATTAATAGAAAGTATGCTGGGTTGAATGGCTGTTGCCTAAAGTATCCTCCTAGCTCTGCATTAGTTGCCACCAAGATGCAGTAGTGATGTAGGGCATTGTATGAAACAAGACATACAGTGAGAAATTTTGGGATCTATTCAGAAATGAAGCAAAAAAATAACTGAAGTTGAACTTTGGAATGAATGTAATGTGAAATTTTTCCCTAAAATTAAAATCAGGAAAAAATGTCATTGCTGAAAAAATGCCACTTACTGACTTGACCCACAGGTAAAGTCTTTACTTCAGATATGAAAGGCCTAATCTAGCTTAAACTGGAAAAGGAATTAGGGTGATTTTCTCTTTCCAAAAGGGCTTGAAATTTGAAAGATTTATGAAAAGTCTGAGGACCAGCAGATCCGAGATAAATTCCCCCCTCTGCCTGAGGGCAATCCCTCAGCTCCAAACTCCACTTGGGTATGTGTACACCCACACTGTCCCCTTGACACTGTCCCACTTCATACGAATAAATAGACCAGTCAGTCTATTTTGAAAAATAAACAATTCTTTGGTGTGTGAGCTCTTTCTTCAATACTTCAAGAAGAGTCTGTGTGTCTGAAAGCAGATCTCTGGGATTTTTTTCATCCTGACACCTGTGGAATATCCACTGTTTTGGCAGCCAAGAGAGGAGGGACATCCCTGCATCTCCCGCAGCAGAGGAGTGCTCTGGCAGGTGGGGATCCTGGTGAAGGCTGCGGGAGCAGACCAGCTTTGAATTCACTGCTGCATGTGAAGCAGCTGTAAATCCATCCTCTTCTCACAGGAAAGGAAAGAAAGACCTCTAGATCTACAGACTTGGGTTGTTCAGGTTAAACTTGCCATGTTGTATAGGGATAGGTGAAGTACTGCTTTTAAATAATTAGTCAGACACCCAAAATAAATAATTAAATAAATAAATACATTAATAATAATAATAAATAAATAAATAAAACACAATCCCCAGGGCTAACTAAAACCTCTGTGGGCTATCTTGCAGTGAAGTTCACAGGAGCTAGTGAATTCAGTACGAATGAACCATAGAAATAGTCATGGTTAGAAACTCAAGGTAGCTTCTGAAAGCCCCCCTCTCCCTGGCTCCCATTAGAAATGGTACCTGTGATTTTTGATGGGAAAAAGGCAGCAGTGCAGAGCAGCATGTGGTGCTAGAGGCAAGGTGAGGTAGCAGAAGTGAAGGCAGGAGACATGGGAAGACACTGCGTGCTCTGGCAAGGGATATATAACAATGTTTGGAGCATGGCTTGGTAGGGGCTGCTTCTAACTGTGGATCTGGAAATTGGTTGTGTTTTTAGTAACCGTGTGTCAAATCAGCCTTAGGAAAGCCCAGTGTCAAAATTTTCAGAAATTCTTTGTGTGGATGAACCTGAGATTTTTCAGGGCTCATGACTCAGTGGAATTAAAGCAGGTTTTCTCAGTTGCTGGTTACAAAAGCTGCATCCCGGACTAAAGGCAGCTTCTCTGTCAAATTGCAAATCTCTTGCCCAAGATCAAACAGCTAGCTCTCCATAAAACAGTTGTAAATTTATTTTTGATCTGATAAACTGTATTTTTCCTTTACCTTGTTCTCAGAAACAGGTGAAAAAAAAAATTAGATGACTTATTAAAAGACAACTGCCCAAAAGTCTCCCAATAAAACTCTCCCCTGAAAAGGCAGCTGATGTAGCTCATTTCAGCAGTTAAAACCAGGGCAATAGTCTAAGCAATAAAGCTGGAGTTTTACAATGAGAAGTACTGTGCAAGTTTTGCTGTAGGCAACTCTTTCAGATCTATCAATAGTATAGTTAAACACAAATTGACAGATGAAACTTCCAGGATGGCCTTATTAGCAAGTGAATTAGACAAAGTGAAGTCATACTGTAAAACCTCTCTTTTAGCATGTTTTTCAAATCACCTGGATTTTTGATTACTGTCCTCCAAATTCAGTGTGTTGCCACTTTCCTATACCTCAGAAAGTCTCAGACATATTTATACCACATTGCATGTAAACTGTGAGGAAAGGTGCTATCAGTGACCATGGGCACAATCCTGCCTACATGTGTGCATGACTTCTGTTGGGCTTAGTGGAGTTTCACATGCATAACTGCAAGCGGGATCTGGTCCTTAATCCAATGACATTTCTTCTGTACAGCACAGCAGGTTAATAATAAAATGGCATCTCTTCACTTCTGCATGTAATTTTTTTTTTTTTTTGAAAGAAATAACTGCTATATCTTTGGATCAGGTGTTAATTATTCCCAGTAAGGTTTAGTGGGTAACTAGTGATGCAGATATCAAACCACCCACTCTCTTTGTAGATGAAGGGAAAGTATCAGGAGGATTTCTGCTGAAGTATTCATCACATCTCAAGTCTCAAATTGTCCAAACCATTCAATTATAACACTTCACTCAATGCATGTCAGCATGTCTGGCACCGTGTTTCAAGAACGAGTTGAGCTGGATTTCTCAAAGAGGCAGACGCTGGCTTGTCCCCTTGAGGGACAACAGAAACAGAGTCTATTGGCTCAAAGTTGAGACCAGTTCCTGGATCAGTACATGGGAACTATGGGAACTATTACAGCTTTCTAACTTTGTACCCTCCAGACTCAGTTCACACATACATATGTAAAAGGCTGAGATTTCCTGTGTAACAGCACAAGCATTCTATTTGCCACTGAATAAATAGGTAAAGCACAGAACTGCTGATGACATGTTAAACAGGTCTAGAGACACGGGTTCTATCAGTGCAGATCTAACCCTATCCTCACCATCATCTCTCTATAATGGTAAATGGAAACAATGCCCAAAAGAGGAGAGGAAATCCTTTGAGTCCTTCGAGGGCTATATGAGATTTTGTTGTTAACTGCAGAGATACAATACATCACTGTCAGGAAGCAGTAACCCTGGATTACGGTCACTGGTGATAAAAAAGTCTTTCAGAAGGAGATGATGGACACCATGCCTATTATGTGGTAGAAGAAAAAAGGGGCGGCCAGAGAACTTTTAAGCAAATGGGGACATGATGTGAGCAGATATCTCCTTAAGCTCTTTGCATTCGCTTTCTGCGCTGGCATGGGCTGTGTACGTTCCCAGAGCAACGAAAAGGCTGCTCACAGGGTTTTTAGTGTTAATGCTCAATTTGATGTATCAATATAGTTCTGCTTGCACAGGCTATAATGAGCTCAAGATCATAAAGCTCTTATCAGCAATCCTGTTTAACTTTAAATGTAGCTCAGATGATTCAGGCTCCTCTCTACTCTCACTTCAGTCTGTTTTGACCTGAAGCTGTGGAATGACATTGGTGAAAATTAGCAAGGTCAGTAAATATCATTTAGGAGAATATTTCTAAATCTCTCAGCAGAATTCAGCCGATATCAGAGTCTATCTTTGTGAACTCCATCCACAGTATGTTTCTGTGTCATCTTCCTTATTTTGAGTAGGAATCCTCGCTGTGGAAGTATTTCGGCTATTAAAAATAAAAGGCAAAAAATTGTTTTCAAGAAGCCTTGTGTCTATAGATAAGTAAATTAGTGTGCAGGAAAGTAACGTTAACAGAGGGCGTTTTCAATTGACACCCACTTTTTAACCTAGCCCCCAAAAAGGAAGGCTGGGCTTTTCAAGAATGTGCCAGTCACACACAGAAACATGGGATGTACCTGTGTGACTTCTGAAACAGCAAAGTGCACTTGTGTCTGGCCTCTTGTACAAGCAGAGGAGTTCAGATCTGCCTGCCCATGCCTACAGAGATGAGTCCCGAGTGATTTAGGAGCACATATACCATTAAGACAAATTCCTACCCTACCAGCTTAACTCCATTAATACCTATTCACAGGCTATGTAGAACCCCTTGCCAGCATGACCTAGTTGTCAGGCTATATGCAAAATGGTGCCTAATGCTAAGGCTGTGTTTAATGCCACGCATTTATGCCACTGAGGGGTTTAGTATACCTGGTTCGCAAGCATGACCAGCTAAACCAGTACATTTTTAATTAGGATAAAAAATAACAAGACAACAGACATCTGAGGGCAGTTTTGTTGAGAGCTAAATTAATGACGAAAAGCTTTCACTTGGTGAAACTGTTCAATAGCCAGGTGTTTTCTGGTGAGGTTCTTTAGTGCCTTTCACTGCAGCATGTCAGTATTACTTAGCACTATCACATTTACATCAAGTCCAATGCTGTAATGCAGAGAGTATCACCATAAGGAATGAAATGTGTCAGCCTGCATACAGAGATTCTTGGGAAATATTTGCCTTTCAAAAATCCTGCGGCTTTTGTACAAATTCTTCTCACATGTTTGCTACCCTAAAACTCACAGGTAATTACAATTGGATGAATAATCCACATTAATCAGGTAAGCAGGTATTTGAGATCCAGCACATCTCCTATCAGACAATGCACATGAAAATACAGTAATTGAAGCTGCTGAGAGAATTCCCCACTGACAATGTGTATGTAAATCCACTGTAAAGAATAATTCTATGATTATGTAAAATTTGAACAAGTCCTTTTATCTTTAAAAGAATGCTGCACCCTATTTCGCTTAGCCCACCAATCTGGAGGCCCACAGAGTAAGAAGCGAATTGTCACAGGGTCCAATCCTACGGGATTCTCACAGAGCCAAAGCCATTGCTGATGTAACACCATTGACTGCTCTTTAGTCCTGCTGTCATCTTCCTGGAGAAAACTCCTCTGAATTAATGGACACATATGGACTGGGCTTCACAGTTCCCTAAAGCTCTCTGTCTCCCTCTACCCCTCTCCCACCCTATATCTCAGCACTTTGTACTGTAATCTTTCTTTCATTCTATACCTTTATCGTGAAAACTTTCCGTACATATTTAGATTATTTTTAATAGGGACAGATTCTCACATTTACTCAACCTGACACAACTAATATGTGTACTTATATGGCATAGAAGGGTCAGGATGTTGCAACCCTATTCTGGTAGGCAACCTGGCCCTGTCAGAGTCCCCCTGACGTGGGAAATTGCCAGTAAGGAGTTGATAAACACCATGAAATGGGACCACAAACACAGCAGGTGAGTCAGGAGTGTTCTAAGCTCCCAATTGGAAAAATGGGACAGGGCACTTTAAGGAACGTTTGTCCTGGTTAGAATACTAAGTCTGAAACTCATAGCTGGCCTTTCCTGAAGCTTGGAGCCCTCCTTAACTGGAAGGAGAGGTCAATACCCTCACACCCCTAGCTTACTTGCACAAGAGGGGAGATGTAAAAAGAGTTTCCCTCATTGCCTGAAGATATGTACACCTCTGCTTTTCATTTCTCAGGTGAATGCTGCTGCTTCCTCATGCAGCAACCTCTGGGAGGTTACGTTGAACATCTGGTGGCCCACAGAGAAGAGATGCAAGAGGTAGTTATTTGGTTCTATGGACTTCACCGTATGAGCTTCTCTGGCAGTGAAAACCAGATTTGCACACTGTTTGAGTGAACACTTGTTAAATGCTTTAGACAAACTCTGTCCTCTTCCCTCTTGCCCTGTTTGCTGTAACCACAGGCTTGGGAGTCACATGCTTTTATTCTGGTTTGGGATGAGGGGCACTACACATGCTTCTTGCTATACATTGGAGGACCTTGCAGGCTTACACGGTTGTCAAACTGGAATTGTGAGATGCTAAATGTTGAATATATGAGGCGCAGCAGCACTTAGTAAATTTTTTTGTGGCTAAAAACTTTCCCCAGTCTGCGATGTCCCAGAAACACTGTGCCACACAGGAACAAGGGTAACAGGATCTTACCTAAACTAGAGTGATGTGTTGATGTGAAAAAAATGTCTTTCCCTGACTGACAGCCAGCATGGTGAAGCTAAGTTCAGATGATTGTGTATCATTAAGACTACTCAACTCTCTTGCCACTGCTACTACAAGTCCTGGCAAAGGAGGCAGGGAAGAAGCAGGGCCACACTTCTCTCTCAGCATGAGTTTTCCAAACAAGGTCTGTAGCAAAAGGAGCACACTGCCTCATCTTTTAGACTGGGACAACAGTTGATCCATCAGGAGACTGTGCCAAATAAATTAAATATAAATCTAATAAAACAAATCACAACTTAGTTAAAAGGCACATGAACAATTCCTGGAGAGACTCTCACTCACCACCCCAAACTTGCCATTTTAATATACAACCTTGCTATAACAGTACATATCCATTAGTGAGTGTCACATGAACTTGCACTGGTGATCATCCAAGATACCCTGGATATACTGTGTGTGCTATCACATGAAGTCTTAACTGGGCTAGAGCCTAAAACCAGTGCACTTCTGTGTTTCTTGAAATAAATGAGAAAAATATTCTAGCAATGTCGCACTAATGACTATTTGAAAGCATAAGGGGTGAAGGGCAAAAAATAATCTCTCCTTTTCACATTTTTAACTTACCCATCTTGGCTACAAGTTATGATTGAAAAAAAGGTAATGAGAGAGAGCAACTGTGGTGCTGTGGTGGTAGCTGAAGTTTCTTTAGTTAAGAGGGGGAACTGTCCTGGATGTACATTTATAGGCGTTGAGACAGATTCCTCATTAGACAGCAGGTTTGAGAAGAAGGGGAAAAAAAACCAAGAGAAAACACTGGGGTAGACATATTACTCTCAGAATAATACCTGGTTAGCGTAAAATGTTAAAAGGCATAAGCCAAAGTGATAGTCTTGCCAGAGACAGGGCACCTGGAATCGGTAGGTTTATCCAGGTATGTAAGGGTACGTTCCTGCACAGCCAGGGCCCAAATTTTCACACTGATACTCTATATGCTGCAGCTCATTTCTAGCTGGAGTATGAAAACAAAAAAAGCCCTGAGAACAGTTGAGGTTTGTAACAGGAGTACCTCACCTACATTTCACCAGAGACTGGCTGCTAGGATGTTGTTCTATAATAGCGGCAGCACTGGCGACTTCTCCAGCTCCATGTCTTTGGATTAAATATACATAATGACATATCACTGCAGCAAGGCTTGAATGGTACAAGAAACGTGATAACCCACTGCCCGGTGCCTATTCTACCCAGGCAATGCAGACTGTGCTGCATGCTTGCTGCAATGCCATCCATGTGCTCTCAGAAACAATAATCAAGTCCATTACAGCCAGAAAAGCCCGTCAAGGCCAGCAGTGACAAAATCACAGCAACACAAAATAGATTTAGCATACTTTAATCCTATTTTTGAAAAATTTCCTTTTTTTTTTTTTTTCCTCCTTTCCTCATTCCTGACTCATCTGCAGCCTGTGCCTTTTCATCTTCCAGCCAGCTACAGAGATCCTCTGGGAAAGGGAATACTTTCACACACACAGCACCTGCTTCCCTCTCCCTTGCAACAAACAAATACCCTCAAGCCCTTCAATTTACTTCAGAGTGATGGAGCACCGTTTAAACTTTAACCCAGTAACGCATTTTTAAAGGGGTTCTTAGATAAAGTTTGTGCATGTGTGCGTGCATGCATGTTTACGTGCATGCAAGTATTTTCTGCCTGCTGCCCTAGACAAAGCCATCTCTGTGTCATTTAGTTAGCAGCTTCCCTGAAATGACTGCAATGCCCCTGAAGTGTTCAGGCATCATAAAATCCTCATATCACAGATGGACCAATTTCCGAGGCAAGGGGAGATCTTTGGGTGTGCAAAACTCTTTCTGGGCCTAATTCAGATGGGCAGTCAAAATGACTTGGCTTATCGATAGCACTGGATTGTTAAAAAATTGTCTGGCCTCTATAATGACAGCCAGGTTTCCTACTGTATTGCTTCCTTTTATTGGGTGTTACTGAGTGAAAATGTTCCTAGTTTCGTCCCATGTTTTCTAGCCTACTTTTTGATGCTAATTTCCACTTATCATTCTTCTGCCCTGTCACTGAATTCTTCCACAGTCCTTTTGCAGGGACTCATCCATGAGGATACTTACTTGCATCTTTACTGCTTTTAAATTTCAGCTTTCCCTTTTACTCTGCCCTATTTCCATATGTCATTTTCCTTTTCTGCCTGTCTGGGAGTTGCTGTACCTAACTCTGTAAAGCATTATCTCTCCATCTCTCTAAAGTGTTTTGTGGTACTTTGTGTGAAGGATGGCATATAAAAATAAATTGTATTGCACTGTATTTTTGGACTGGCATCTAATCTTTACCGAGCTCATTCAGCCTATTTCTGAAAAACATTGGATCTTAAAGACTCTCCTGATCCAATGAATCTTGATGACTTTTCTGATCCTAGAAAAAGACTCCCTAATTTTCAAGTCATCTCCTGACACTAACACAGAGATAGGAGTCAGGAGAGTAGCTTGAAAAATAGGGTTTGGCAGAAAAATATTCCTGGAACTCTTCCTTGTCTATCGTGTGTCTTAACCTCACCTCTGCCCTCCACCCCACATTTTACTTGTAAATGTCCACCATTATGAGTGCTGGGGCTGGGGGGAGCGGGAAGCAGGCTGATGGTGTACTGCACTCATAGCGAAACAATCCAACAGCTTGCTTATGCATCTATTTGGCTTAGGATGGAAAATTAGAACAGCTTTAATCTGCTAGCAGTATCGAGCAGGGAAGCACTCCCTGGAGTGAAAGCGTTAGGAGCATCACAGCAGGGGCTGATGAGAGACAGCCTGCTGTGGTGTCACAGCAAGGCAGTTGCACTCAATGCACAAAAAGCTGGGGTGCTAAGAGGGACCCAGGTGACCTGACTGGGAATTGTAGGGGGAGAAAGAATAAGTCTTTGTATAGGGCTCTTCTGCAACAAGAAAATTATTTCAAAGACATGCTCTCATATTACTCTCTTTGCTTGCCCTTCCTCACCTTTTACATGCTGGCACATCAAAAATTTGGTCCCTACCTTATCAACCACAATGTGCTTGTGTCCTCCTGCTCTGATGTGGGGATCCATTTGATTCAGAGAGCTTCTATATAGGTACAGCCATGACTATATGTGAAGTGGTCAGGATTTGCCCTCAGATTTTAGTGAGCAGCAGCCATACCTTTGCATTTGTTATGCAAAGCACAGATATGTTTGCTGTCTACTAAATAACTTTATTCACAATAATGAAAGGGCAAGCCCTGAGCTACTAAGGAAAAACACCTGGTGTAGACATCTTCCTTGGCTGCACTGAGACTCACTGAACTTTGCAGGACTGTTCAAATCCCTGGATATTTCAGGGGAATATTTAGCCTGTGTCTTTCCTCAAAGCAGGAGATTTGAGGAATATGATGTCCTGGAAGGTGCTCCTGCAAAATCAACTTGTTGCATTTGTTCTTTGGCATGCACAGAATGATTATGTATGCTGTCCACTGCCCCTGGAAAATAACCCTTACCCTTGCTTGCAAATGTGCTTAATTTTACCACAGTGAATAGCTTGACTGCACTCTGTGGATGCAGATGTGAATGTAGAGGCAGGTATAGCATATACATTTCCAAGATGAGAGCTAAGATTGTGAAGACAGCAAGACATATTAAGATCTTCTTACAAAAAGAAGGAACTCTGAAGTTTGCAGTACAAGATATGCACTAGCTGAACACTGTGGAACTAAGACCCAGTGTCACGGAGTGGCTGTGTTTTGTGCTTTGGTTATTTTTTTGTTTGATTGCTGTTTTGTTTTTTTTTTAATATGTGTATCTTTTTTTAATGTGTTTAGACAGACTGACACATTTACAATAGTAAAGCCTAGGTATGAACCCTGAATCTTGGCCAAAGCTGATTATTAACCACCTGATGTATGTTTCTGTAGCCAGAATATATGACTTTTGCCTTGTGTTTATAGATGGACTTCTCCAGACTACTTAAAGCCTGAGTTCCCCTTGGGAATACTGGGATATTACCAACAGCCTGCCAGAGGACTTTGCTTTGTGTGGATGTGAAAAGAGATAGGACTTCAATCTAAAACACAAATGCTTCCTAATCATTTTACATTCCTGTGAATGTAAGACCTGGAAACCAGCTTACATTGAGCATGCAGCAACACCCAGTTACCTTGTCCAATCTTACAAAGGACTTATATGTCCCACTGCTTCTTGGAAGTTGTCCAAAATTGTGCTGATGTTTCTCAGTCTCTTTTCTCATCACTTCAGTGTGCTGACAGCTGTTTCCTCCTCAGCTAGTTAATTGAAACTGAATCTGAAAATGCAAAGACTACCTGCTTCTAAAGCTTTTCTTTATCAAATGCACCTACAAGGTCTCTGATGACAGATAACAATTCATCATTCATGTGAATCTCTGAGACTGAGCTGGAAGATGGGGAGTTTGTTGTCCACATGCTGGAAGCACAAGGTGCTTTCTGATACCTGTATGTGACAGCAAGCACCAGACTAACGTGTAGTGGAGAGTGTGAGTACATGGGTAAATGAGGAATGCAGGCTATGACATTCTCATCAAAAAAGTTCTAATTGCTTGAAAGGGTTAGAAAGAGCTGCTGGAGTATAATAGCCATGGAGACATTCTTCTTGCGTCTTAGCAAAGACAACAGGGATTGGCTGGCCTTAACCTGTGTAAAGTTATTTTAGTATTCTGTACTGTTGAACTGTCAATAGCAGTAGGAAAGCATCTCTTATATAAAATGGACTTAATGCAGGATAAACTGTATGGTGTAGAGGCAGGTTCCTCACATTCAAAAATAGTTATAAGCACTTAAGAGCAGAAATGCTTCTCTATAAAGCCATGGCCACTGTTGCATACAGGAGCATGCTGGAGCAGGTGTTGTCCAAATGGTCGGAGAACTCTTGAAAATGAACGCTCAGGCAGTTCTCCTTCATGTGGTTTGCACAGATTAGTTCTAAGAAAAAGCAGATAGCCTGAACTTACCTGCTTCTAATGACTGGATGGGTGACATGAGGAGACACTATGACAAGGCTAGGATTCAGCAGTGTCATGCTGGTCCCAAGTGTTCATGAATACATTTAGAGGTGCGCTTCAGGATCTTTCAGAGACATTGTCATCATGCTTTCAGTGAAATCTCTGCAACTCCATTCCAGTCATCAAAATAATGTCACTTAGTAAAGATGTGGTTTTAAATATTTTAAGAGTTCATGTGCAGTATTTCTAAAGTTTAATGACAGAGAAGACACAGTCCATCCTCCTCTCCTGTACTGGAGAAAGTAAGCAATACTCTTCATTAACATACAATATAGAATCATCTAGAAATGCAGAACAGCATGTTCATGTAAGGAACATGAGGGCTGCTTCATGTAAGGATTTACTGACTAGTTCTAGTATTATGGAGGAGTTCTTTATTTGATTGTTTTCCAGTTTCCAAAAGGTTAGTGGTAACTATTTTTTACTAATTTCCAAGAGCATGTGAGCCCTTTCATTGGACTTTTACACCAAAATTATATTAAGTTAATATGTAATTAACACAATAATGATATTTATTTAATATGTAATTAGCACCATCAGGAAAAGGTTGGAGTTTTTGGAATTTGCACTGACCTTATCCACTGAGAAATTTTATGGTAATATTCATGGAAACTTCCCCCTCTCGTCAATTAGTTTTACCAGGCTAGATTGTAAGGAGACCTAACTCTAACTAGGCTTTCATATGCAACCTTCTAAACTCTCTTCCTAAAAGCTCTTGCACTCCTGAATAGTCTAAACAAAGTAATTGGGATCGTAATTTATGTGTTTATAATAACTATGGACCATTTTCTCCATTTGTTTAGAGCATCTTATCAATCTTATGAATCTTTTATGTTATCTTTTATCAGAACTGCTTTTACATACTTACAAGTTTTGGATTTTAAATTAATAAAGGTTGTTAAAAAACTCCACCAAGTGATATATCAAAAAGGAGTTAAGACTTTTTGTAGAAGTTAAACCTTGGGAAATCAATTAGGCCCAGCTCTTTGAAAGTATTCTCTACCTAACACTTAGTAATGCTAATAGGAAGACTTGTATTTACATTCAGAATCTGATCCTAATGTTCTGAAGTTAGTAGAAAGACTCCTGTTGATGCCTGTGAGCTGTGGTTTAGGCTGTCATTGCTGGAGAGTAATAAATCCACCCAAGCAGATGTGTCTGAATCAGGAGACCAAGCATCTATAAGGACTTCTCCATCTGGTTCTCCATGGTAGATATTCCTTCATCTTGTCTCTTTCACACAAGGAACATCAGCAGTATCCATGGTTGTCACGTTGTACTTTGTTTTACGATCCCTTTGTAGAGTGGCTCATATGCTACAGCCAGACTGAAACTAAACATGTGTTTGCCTTCACTCAGCAATGGGAGTGTGAACCCTCAATCAGGCATCACCTTCAACATTGTTATTGAGTAATTAATCTATAATTCATAGTGCAACTGGCAAGCAAATAGGTTTAACAAAGGAATTTGCAGTTACATGTCCAGAAAACAGTGAGTGATTTATTATTTTACTCATAGCTAAAAGCAAATAATCTTTGACCTGACTATAAGTTACATAGTTGGAATAGGAGCAGGTTTTGAATGAAAACAAGCCTTCTTATGATTTTCATCTAGTCAAGAGCACAAACTTACATCCAAAATTAATTAAAGAAATACCAAAGGCTGCAGCCAATTTGGTTGAGGATGGACCGACGCTGTATGATTTATTATTGGCTAGGGTACTGTTATCTCTTGAGCTATTGTAATTGTTATTATTATTGACTTTATGCTTTGAAAGAAGTAAAAATTTAGCTCCAGAAGTCTAGAGTGGAAGCTGACCATCTGAACCCTCTTTGGTAAAGGTCGCAGTGAAACAATTTTCCCAGTTTCTCTATGTATCTGTGGTCTCTCTGAGTATTTCTGTTATCTCTAGGCCTGGCTGTGGCACAGAGAGCATGGTTTGCCTTTTGGATTAAATGCATACAAAAAGGCTATGTATATATAATAATTATAGCCATCTGAGAGGATATACACCTCACTGTGTTCAGGCAGCCCAGTGCATATAACAGCTGACAACAGGGTGCTCCACCCAGGCAAGCCGTTCCTCTGGATTATGGAGTGTCCCTGGAACTAATCTGGTGACAATATCACATGGGAAATGTAATTGTACATAAATAATGTAAACATTTGTTTATTTCTCATCAGCTGAATTCCTTGTCAGTCTTTGCCTCCTGGTCTCAGGACAAAAAGTGCTGGTTGAGACATAACATGAACTAGATGAAGTCCTGAAAATACTTGCCCACATAAACCATGTCCTTAAGCAACAGAAATCACTATGATGTGTGTGCATCTGCACAGAAAATGGGATTTTGCAAACAATATTTACACTGGGTGTGCCTGAAATACGAGACAAAGGAGATATCTGTCCTACTCGTACTGACTATAGAAGGATGATTAACAGGTTATCCGGATCACACTTAATCAGTAGCTAGGGTGGTAAACTTTCCTGTATTTACTTTAGTTCTCATACTGCTATATTGATCTACTTCTAGTTTTGCATTTGTGGTCCTTTAATTTGTGAAATCATTGCACTTTTCCCCACTTTTGTCAGCTTGTATGTTGAGTAGAGCCCTACACTACCACTTATTTTTATAAGATTTTCTCATTTTAACAAACAGTAGATAACAAATAGGGAAGTGGTGAATCTGCTAGGCAGTCATTTAAGATCATTGTGGTTTCCATGTTCATTTGACCCAAGCACGGTGGAAACCATCATGAAAGTAGAGCTGACTTACAGACAGAAGAAGTACTTTAGTGATCAACTAGCTGAATGCTCAAAACAGACCTGCTGAATCTGAGACATTCAGGAAGGAAGAAGCACAGAAGTAAAGAGAAAAAGATATTTCTTGCTCCATTTTGCCCACCTGTGTTTTCTCTGTGCAAGCTACATGTTGTGCGTTTTCCTCTCAGAATAGAAGGAAGGTTTATTTTTATGATGAAGACCCTGCTGCACTTACTGGATAATATATACATGGTAGTTATGACTAAGAAAGCTAGTCAGGATTAAGATTCCCAACCAAGTTTTAGATTTACATAAACTGGTGACATCCAAAAAGTGCCCTTAGTCAATACTATTGATGTAAACTCCTTTACTGCTCAAAGTTTGGTGACCTTTTTCAGCCTGTTTGTGTGACTTGCAACGTTGCAGAGCAGAAACAGGAATTTGGCTATCATCTGGCTTTCATTTCACAATCTATATATCCCAGCACAAATAGTCACAAGCAAGAAATCCTTTACAAATTCATGGCCTGTAGAGCCTGACTGTTCAACTGACAACATTTATCATGAGCTCTTTGCAAAATCATACGAGATTTCATAACAGGTGTCCACTTCACAGAGGTCATCACCACCGTGGCCTGTGTCAAAATCCATTATACAGTAGCTGAAAGCTATACATATGTGTTGCCAGCTACCTCCTTTTGCAATGTGTGACGGAATGCAGTGAGAGATAAGCAGGAGACACAAAGTTTAGGTCTGAACTTTCCTCTTTCTGAATTTCTCCTCCAAAGTTGAAAATGAGATGGCAGCATTGAATGCAGAGTTCTCTTTTCAGTCAGCCTTCAGCTGAAAAAAAAGAGTACCATGAGCATAGGGTTTAAATAAAAATCCAACACATTATATTATTGTTTAGTGGCCACTTTTAAACAAAATATAACCATATAAAATTCCACTCATCCTTCCTGAATTTTGTTCCAGTCTTGTCAGGCTGGGCTGTTTTGATGTGTAATGAGTCTCTTATCTGACATTTCCTATTGTCCCCAGTGGTTGTAAAATCATTACTCCTGAGAAAACAAAGTTTACATGTTGATAAGTGGTGAAGGGAAGAATAGCACTGTGATGAGAAACTGCAGCTACTCTTCTCACTTCTCTCTCATGCTCTGTCTCTAACAGGAATAATTCACACTCTTGCAATTTAGAGAAAAGTTTCTAAGTCCTCTATTCGGGAACATATTTCAGTTTCTCCTGGGAGGTGAAAGCAGTTTGCTGTGCAATGCTTCAGACTCTCACAGTGACTGATTTTCTGCTTCCTTCTCTTGGGGTAGAATCAATGATGGTGGGGTAGATTCAAAAAAATTTATTGGAATAGGAAAAAAACAAAAGATAAAAGTAGTTGAACCCACTTAATAGCTGTGATATCATTTCACTTGCTTCTCCTCTCTGCAGGGCGTATGTCAGTGGTTGATTTTGTGCTTGAAGCCCCAAAGGAAAGGTCTGTAAAGGCTTTTTCCATCCCAGTATCAAAAAGGGCACCCCAGAGACAGCCGTCCCTGATGTGATTAACCACTGAAATGTTACTTGCAAACAGGGTGATGAAAATCTCTGAAGTCTGGAGTAAAGTGATGAGACTCAAAGTCACCTTCAAACAGGGAAAAAAGATTCCTAGAATCAGGAGAAAATATGTGAATTATTTATATGAGATATAATCCGATAATATTTTAAAAGTAATATTGGAAAATATCGTTATTGCATTGAGCAGCTTCCTAAAAACTGGATGGTTTAAAATGGTTTAGCTAAAAACGAGCATATAAACAGTGCTTAGGATCTGAAGAAAGGAACATTAATTCGATTCAGGTTCTTAATGCACACATGTATTTGCTTTGCATTGCCTATGCAAGGAAATTATCTGCTAAATTAGCAAACAATACTTGCTCTGTCAAATCCAGTTATCACATCTCAACTTGCAGTGATGGTGTTTCCCAGTTGGAGCTGCATCAGCTCCTGGTATCACAAAAGTCAAGGAAACATGTTTCAGAGTATACCATAGCGTTCAAAAGACTTAGGCTTTCTCAGGCCAATAAGGTTCCGAAGTGGAAGCCTTCTCCTGCTAACTCCACGTTAAAATCAGAGCTCTACACCTTTGAGACCTTCAAATGAACCTAGTTATTATGGTATCATATGGAAGAAGAGAGATGCCTATCAAAACTTAGAGATAAAACAAATCACCTTTTACAAATGCTGAAGCTTAAGAAAAAGAATCAGTTTTGGTGATTTTTGGTGTAAATCCCTGAGTACCACCAAAACCATATTTATCCATTTTTTTTCCATGGTATAATGGGCAACAAGCAGTTTCCATTATTCTACCTCAAGGGTCTTGAAAGCAAAAGCTTTCTTTCTTAAAATCATGTCTCAGTTTGAATATTATTTTGAAAAATATTATCAGTAGATCTATCAAAATAGCTTGATGTATCTTCCGCCAGTGAACCTGGCATTTACCACCAACTCATTTTGGAAATTCTAGTTATCCACCTCAGAAATGAAAGAAGGAAAAAGATCCCAAGAAAAACATTGTTATACAGGAATGAAGCCTATCTGGTCTGTTTCTCCCCATCTTTGTTATTTTGTATGGCCATAGTGAAAGTATCTATGTTCCCTGCTGCACTGCTATCACACAGATGGGTCTCCATCTGAAGAGGTAGGACCATGACACACTGAGCATTCACCTGCTGGCAGCAGCACCTTTACAGCATGGAATTCCTCCTACCCTGGAAAGTAAAAAAAACTGCTTTCCATACCTCGAGCAGGCAGAGGCAGTCAGTTTGAATAGCTATCGTTCCTCAGCGTAGGTGAGAAAAAAAGGAAAAGAACCAAAAATAGCACCTTCTCTGAGAGCATGCAGGGTTTGATTCTTCTACAGCATACTATATCAATGCCGCTCCACAAAATGGCAGCTGGCTGGCAGGCAGCAGCTTCTGAGAAAGATGAAGTGGTGCTCCCTGGAAAATTAAATAACTGACATGGAGCTGCAAATCCTGCAGCGCTGCCTCCCAACATGTTGGCTTAGGGTGGGGTGAGGTGTGGAGGGAGTGTTGTGGTGCAGAGCTGGATAGCCTCAGGGACATCTACACAGGAAAGGAAGGAGATGTGGATTGGGGACAGGATCATGTAGGTGCTGCTCCAAAGACTTGCAGCCCGGTGTTTTTAGAGCAATACATTTTCCGTATTCCAGCTCCTGAACAAAGCAAACTAAAGGAGTACCGTTAGTTGACTACTCAATGTTTCAAGCTTCTTCCCACATACTTTTTTAAAGCAAACCTCAGATATAACTAATAACTGCATTAAACTTTTTGAGAGAATGAAAAGTGCAAGGGGTGGGGGAGGAAAGGGCAACAACATTTTCATTTTTGCTTGTGTTTTAATTAAGTGTAATGGGTCAGTTTCCAAGATTTACACCAATCTCTGGTTCAAAGTGGAAAATGGCATAAATTTCACAAATTCCATCTTAAAATTACCCTGAAATTAGTAAGCCTGTGATGTTGATGAAGTGTTACAGACTTATTAGGCAGCATCTGAACTGCTTTTATTTCATGCTCCTATGTCTTCGTATCTGTGTCGGGTGCAGCTGTCAACATGAAACACTGAACTTGGTAAATATAGCTAAAAATTGTGACAGAAGGTTTTAAATTTCAGGGCAAAAAAGAAGTAGAAAAGTGTACTACAACCATATGAAAAACACAATCATTTTGTCTTTGCTTGAGAATCACAATGAAAAGATGAAATTGAACTAGGGTGGGGAAAAAAAAAAAAAAGTGGAGCAGAATTTGGCCCTGGTTCTTGGAAAATCTGCCCTTAATTTAGCCAAGAATAAGGATGCCTCCTTTCTAAATGGATGGGGTATGGCAAGTTTGCTAGTGTGAGAAGAAACTTGTATAACATTTTAGCTACTGGGCAATATATTCTTTGCTAAAAAAACCCACCAACTTACAGTGCCTCCTTAAGTGTAAAGAGAGGTAGCCAGCAGACAGTGTACAACATGTGTAACTCTGGGCACCGAGAACTTTGCGAGTCTGCCAAAAACTCATCTCATTAGTGTGCTTTGCAGCTGTAGAACAACCGTTTGGCTGAAATGATGTAGACTGAATATAAAACCATGTCCTGGAGGTGAAAGGCCCAGTGGAGGGAGTATGCTGGAACACTATGCACCAGAATGATGTTCTAGGAATTCCCTGGTCAGGGTACAAGAATTCATCTGCACATCTTGATACCCAGCTTTGACAGGAAAAGGTATATTCTCTGCAGTGAGATCTTTCTTTGCAGCTAGCTCAATCCTGGAACTGCAAGGCTGGAGCAGTACATCTTTTATACATAACATTCACAGAACTGATATACTTGCGTCAGGAAGGAAATTAAGACAGCTGCCTGTCCCGTAGGAGCACAAATTAAATGCTGAAACCCAATACATTTATGCAATGTTTTATACACCTCCAAAACACAAAAGCTGTCAAGTCACAATTTTGGTGGTTTTTGAATTGTTTCTTATACACTGTCAGGGTTTCGTGCACTGTTCTTTACATTTAAAGAAAGCAACACAGACTGATTTCTGACATGCACCCTCCTATCACATCTATCAGTGCAGTACAGTGAGTGTTAAATGAATGTCACCACAGAGCCTCTCTCTCTCTCTCTCAAGTTTTAAATTTCCCTTGCTAGTGTAAAACTTAATGAAAGCCCTGGAGTATACAATAGCATTTTGAAAACAGGAATTTGTGACTGCTGTGAATCATCACTCACAGCAGGGACCCAGAAATGTGAATTGTGGGAGGAACAGGCTCAGTCCCTCTCTCTTTTTTACTGGGAATTTATTACAGGCGTGTCATTATTTACAATGCACCATTCACATCCTCTAAAGAGCCAATAAACTGGCTGCTGAATATGCATTTTGCTCTGTGGTGAACACAGATGTTTCCAGCTAATATCCATTTCATTTAATTTCTTTTCTTTAAAAAAAAAAAAAATATCTATCTTGCTATTTCTATAGCAGCTGGGTAACTATTTGCCAGTCTTCGGTTTGGGAATCACTCCTCATATTTATTGTAGTTGGTGCCATTTGTGTTGCTAAAAGTGAAGGTCTGTCCCTATTACCATTCTCTGACTGTATTTGCAAGGGTACCAAATGCAGTTGATAAAATTCTCTCTCAGTTTAAAAGAAAGGCCGCTTGAGGATTCAGCACAGGTTCAAATTTCACTAATGATATGTGGCAAAAATAATGTCAGATGTTTTTATGTTACAAGAGCACATCAGAAACCACTGGCGTTTGAGGGGGATTTGTTTTGGTTTTGCATTCCTGCGAGTAAAATATATTGTGGATTCACAACTGGCAGGTTGGTAGTCATTAATTTACAGTCCCTTCATGTATTAGTAAGAGAAGGCATAGGGAATGGTGGCGAACTGCAAAAGGTTTGTAAGTTCAACTCAGATAATCATTCCCAACTTTAGATACTTATCTCTGCTAGCACTGTCCCCTGGGAGTGCAAAACTGGTCTGCCATTTCTATGAAAAAAGACTCTCCTGAGATTTTAGTTTCCTGCATCTTGTCTGGATGGAATCTGAAAGTTCAAAGGTAACTAATAAATACATTTCTGATTATCATCATCATTATTATTCATAGTCCAATTGCAGTTTTTTTAAACCCTCGCAAGAGCTGCGGTTTCGCACAGTTTGAATACAGATAATGGCTGAGGAGGTGGCAAAGAGGGGCTCGCGTTTTATCCAAATCAGATTGTTCAAACTAGATTGCTATTCTATAAATTCCTCCCCTCCTTGTGGTGTGGAAGGCAGTGTTATTGGGAATCACCAGATGGCTGGTTACAGATGGTGTTATACATTCTATCTTCAATTAGCTCTTGAAGAAGTGCTTATTGTTAGCTGTGGTGCAGTTCTTTCTCCACACAAAAATGCTACTGCTAAGACCTGCCCTGCCTGAACCTCGCCAATGAGCAAAGCACTTTTAGATGTGAGGGTGTGAGAAAGACTTCTCAAAAGTGCTCCCATGAGAGAGCACCAAAAACCCAATGTGAGTGGATGACCTGCGAGTGAATGACTCCCTTAATTTTTACCTGTTACCTGCAGGTATACCCAATCAAGGAAAGAAAACATTATTTGGGTCTAGACCATGGGAGGTAGAGCAGAGCCATACAAAAGCATAAGGAAAAGAACATAACAACTCTTGTAAGGTGACAAAGTATATCAGGCTTTGCTCTCCCACCCTAGTCTTCTCCTTCCACTTTCATTTGCACAATCACTGCTGTCCTCTGACAGAGGCTGTTTATCACTGCTGCATGACTGGGCAGTAGGCAGAAAGACTGGAGACATCAAGTGGTATGCTCATGCTTGTGACTCACAGGATGGACATCTAAATGAGTTAAGATGAGCCAATTCTGCTCAGAACAGCATGCTTGGAGTCACTGTTGACATGTCAAAGAGAGGAACCTGCAGTCCACGTTATAGCAGTAGGAAGATCTGGTTGGAGTATAAATAAAATCTTTCTCCTTGTAAAGAGCCAGAGTCAGGATTTTTGGCAGACCTTTTTCTTACCCTTTTCAGGGATCCTTCCACTTGTAAAAACCCAAGCCAGGAGTCTCCTGATATTTCCATGTAGGATCATGTATGAAAGAGGTAGGTGTTCAAGAGAGCTGAGTTAACTATTATATTGGACCATGTTCTTACCTCCTCTATGCCTACGAAAACCAGCAATCCCCATGACTGTAGAGTGTGTTAGCAAGGTGTAATTCAGTGAAGACTTAGGTATTTTGCATCTGGAAAAATAGCTTGCAATATATATTAAAGTAGTATGTATTTTCCAATGAAGAAAAAAAAATATTTGTTTTTCATCATAGTGTGAAATAATCAAACAAATACTGAGGGTTATCAGGTACGCTCAACAAGGGCCAGTTTCCCCTGTAAATAAAGGACAGGAATCCCACATCGTCATTGAGAACTGGTTCAGACACTCTATGCCTGTGGGGAGGGTCCCTGCCTCCCTTGGGCCTGGGCTCCTTCTAAAACACCAAGGTGACAAAGTGTGCTTGAGCCTTCAGAACTACTCATGTGCATAGGTCTTTTAAAATAGGTTTTAAATGTGCTTAATTACAGATTTCAATAGCAGTAAATAACCAGGTGTGGGAATTAAATACTCCATGCACAGAAGAATCCCTAAATATGTATTTAAATCACAATAAAAGTTTTACAAGTCCTCTGGTGCTTGTATAGTCTGGCTCAACAGTTTCCACTACCCTGGAGTCTCGTCATGGTGGCAGACACAATGGGTTTTCCTTTTGGTTCCCCAGGGCAGAGGGCTGGAAGCGGCACAGCCATGATCCACTGCCCAGCAGGTGCCAGCTTGGCTGGTGAAGGCTGGAGGAGACACCAGTCAGCCCTTCGGGGTCATGGTATAAGGGTGGGGCTCTAGCAGGTTCTCTGTGGAAGTACAGTGGTTGGGTGAAGGCTGCGAAGTCTATAGTAAGCAAATACTAAAGTCACTGCAGAAAGAAGTAATGGAACCTGCTCTCATGCTTCTTTCTCTCATCTTTATCTGGAGAGGGGATGGGAGCCAGGAAAATAAAAAGCAGACTTTTAAACCCCAGTCCTTCTTAACCAAGGCATGCCGCACTTCCCTTCTCTGTTTCTTTATTCTTGCTTTTCAGTCTGCTTTCTCAGACTTCAGAGTGATCTTCTCAACCTTTGCAGGAGTGGAGATCTTTAAGGTTTTTCCCCTCAGTCCTAACTGGATTTGAATTTAACCATAGCCCCATAGTCAAACTTCCTATGTTCATAAGGCAACTTGTGATTTGCGGAATTCCTGGATCTTGCCTATAAGCAAGCAAATATTTCCATGCTTTTCCCTTGGCCATACTTGACCACCTTATACCTTCTTCCCATCTAGTCTTTTCCCTGCAGCATCTCCCCTCAAACCTGCTGTTTTTCCACTTTCCTGAGCAATTAAGGCTCATGCAGGGACACAGGTAACAAGGAGATCAGTGAAAAAAGCAGGATTTGAGGTTCATAAAAATCAGACAGGTAACAGTGACTAATATGAAAAAGAGGACAAAGGTGGAAAATCTTTCTATGTGATTAAGTCAGCAAAAGGCATGTACAGTCACTTACAGTGATCCAATGCTCAGTTCTGTTCTTAGTGGCATGCCTTCTGTCTGCTCCCTATCCCTATTTTGCTCCTGTGCTGTGCCTTTCTGTACAGCACTGCCATGCATAAAGCCTGCATCTCTTTCCCCCGTGGTAAGAAAATAGTGAGGAAGGAGAGACAAAACTACCACAAGGGAAGCAAGTTATGGTAACACCAGTTACCATATTTGTTCCTATTTTGCAAGGCTTTCCTATTTTGTCTCTACTTTTATTCAGTCACTAAGTAGAAATTATAAAGTCGGTAAAACTGTTCCTTTTAGACAACTGCCTAAAGGGCTTATCCAAGCCCACTGAAATTAATGGAAATATTTCCGTTAACTTTAGGAGACTTTGGGATAGTTTCTAAATATGTATTTATATAGGAGACAACTGCTTTTTCAGGAAGCTAATACACATTTCACAATCTTCCTTGAGGGCTTTTCAAAACAATGAAAGAGAATAAAAAAGTTTAAATAAGATTAAGGCTAGATGCACTGCACTTTCAGCACCACTCTGTAATTCAAAGGTTGCTATCTATGCTCTGGGCACAGTATGGGACATTTCCTTTCCTTTGTGTTGTGGGAGAGAGGCATGAAGGATTGATTTAGCACCAGCTTTAACTCTGAATTTCTTGTTCTCTTTGTTTTACCTCCAGTCTTTACCTTGTTTACTGATAGATGCTTATACAGAACATACATGTGTGTAGGGCTTACGTGGTATGTAGAATATGGTGGAAGATCACATAGCGCTTTTCATCACTCGGCCTGTCAGTGAATGAAATAAAAATTAAAATACATTGGCATTCTCTTCAAAGGAAAAGGCTGTTTTCCTCCATAGATCTTCATTACATCACATTGGATTATATTGTTCTATACAATTAGAGAGTGCCAACAACACTTCCTACGAATGAGCCCTGGCTCATTTCATTCCCTGGGGCCAGCAATGTTTAATAAGTCCAAAGCACACGGTTTAACCAGTACCCTCCAGCTTGTGCACTGTAGTATTGCCAATAATTTATAAAGAAGGGGTAGGAGAATGTCTGTGCGGGGTGTGCACACGCGTTGTCTATGCCACAGCAGGAGCATGTTCCGTATAGACAGAGGTCGTCCAGCGCAATACACTGGGGCTGCACTTAACTCAGCGTCTCTCTGAAGCAGAACCAGGCTCAAACCCTAATTAAACCCAGGGCGTGAATCCCTGGAGGGCAGTGATAGAAGGGCCTGTGTACTAATCCAGCCCGTGCTGACTAACAGCAGTGCTGCACGATCACTGCTCTATGAATATATTCTTCTGGCAGCTGCATGCAAACAGCAGTCCTTGCGATTCTGATGACTTTTCATTTTTATGACACTGTGTTTTAGCTTCAGGTGCAAGTGTGAGGCTCCCTGTTAAGTGGCTGTTCTGATTATTTTAAGTAGTCACTAATCAAAATGCCGAGCAGAGGGGGCCAGGGGAGAAGGGGGAAAGGGATGGAGGTAAGAGATGAAAAGGAATGTGTGAGGGTTAGAAGGGGCAGGAGGAGGGCTTTGCATCTGATTTTCCTAAGCAGGGCAATTTCTTTAGTGAGGAAGGTGAGCCTGTCACCACTTGGCCCCTGTCTGCTGCAAGTGCTTTAACTTCTCAGCAACCCAAATGATGGTTATAGGGAAGGGGAAATGACTGGAAGGTTTCTAGCAGCAACAGCAGAAGCAACAGCAGAGGAATACATTGTGAAAAATCAGTTTTAATAAAGCCTCAGCACTGACCTCGGAAACATAAGTATTTATATTATTGACTTCTGTATGAGGTTATTTGTTAAAAAAGAAAAAAAAAAGGAAAAAAAGAAAGAAAATAAAGTCTTTCTGCTCTTGTCTTGAGACCTGAGGAAAAAATAACTAAAATTAGAGAAACTGGAGATATAAACGCAGTGAGTAGAATAAAGCAAAATACCTTTGGGGTGTTCATCTGCCATAGTAGTCATTTCATATCTCATCTGTTATATGAATGTGATAGCTCCTTCCCTTTTTGATAGGATCATTATGTAGACTCCACAGATTCAATTCCATTTACAAGTCAATGGTGTGAGATTTTATGACAATTCTTTTTACTGGGTTGATTCTGGATGATCTTCCTCTACCGAAAAAAAAATTAAAAAAAAGAAGAAAACAAAAAAGGAAAAGGGAATGGTGCCATTTTGGTGCTCTCACATGAGTGTTCTGGATTCTTCAGACATTATTGTGACAAATCTGATACTGCTGTCCTGCCATGAATATGCCCAGATATTCTTAAGCCCTGGCATTAATGTTGCCAACATCTAAAGAGGTCTGTGCTGGAAGA
The DNA here is from genome assembly GCA_013400335.1 of Eurystomus gularis. Classification (NCBI taxonomy): domain Eukaryota; kingdom Metazoa; phylum Chordata; class Aves; order Coraciiformes; family Coraciidae; genus Eurystomus; species Eurystomus gularis. The sequence continues at coordinate 209,184 of VZZY01022228.1, forward strand.
AGATCCATTGCTCTTGTGGCTGCACGGAGGAATCAGTGGCTCTGGGGAGAAAAGGTAGCTGGTTTCAACTGAACTTTCAGGTCATACTGTCACAGGGATGACTTACTTTTTATCAGGCTCCCAGACATGCTCAGGGTGCGTTGTTCCCCCAGCCCTTCGTAAGGCCATCTCTGTCCTGGAGCTCCACAGAGTTCATGGAGTAGTGGTGGGCACAGCTCTGAGTTCCACAGAGGAAGGAGTGCTCTTTTCTGAGCTTCTGAGTGCCTACAACACCTGGTCTTGGTCCCAGTGTAGGCTAGTAAATATGTGCATGGAAAACCTAGGTTATGGAAGGTGTGTGCGTAGGTCCATGGTGTCCACACGCACACATTCTACTAGATGGGTTTTAATTTTGCCTTTTTCTAGCTGTAAGCATAAGTTTCTTAGAAGGTGTGGGTTATATGCCTTTGGAATAATAATGATGAAACCCCATACCTTGTGCTATACAAGTAAAAGAGATGAACTCGTGAAGGATTGGTACAGTGAACATTGTCAATATAGACACATGCTCACAGTCAATCCCATCTGCTCAGGATGCCATTTCTCTGTGCTTATTGTCAAACTCCATTCTGCCATGAGTGGGATCTACTTGGGTAATGCCCTTTCAATGCCAAGAGCAGCCTTGGAAAGCAAGTACCAACATCGCAAATACAGGAGGAGCTGAAAAGAAATATATCTTCTTTTGTGGGACATTGACAAGTCAGGGAGAAGACCTCTCTTGATGTCCCTTCTAGCTGTAGAGATACTCTGCAGAAAGTAAAGAAGGAGGATGAGCCCTCTGGATTTCCCATCACAGCACAAGTGCCAAGTGAGAATCTACCAGCTTTCCAAAAGTGAGTTTTTGGTAGAGCATATCATCATGCTTCTGTGGAAATGGCTTGCTGTTTTGGTGCACGTTCTGAGTGTGGCTAATATATCTGTCTCCATGTAGAAAAAGGGCTGTTTCTCCTCTCCCTCCCTCAGCCATCTCTCCTACAAGCAGAGGTTTGTCAGCCAGCTCAGAAGCTGGAGCACATGCTCTCAGACTCACACTCTGTCATGGGGTGAATTTCAGTTCACATCCCCTCCCTGCAGAGGAGACCTGACTCGGGAGTAGATATTCACCTCCAAAAGAGGGGAAAAGGGCACAGAATAAACAAAGCAGGGGGAAAAAAAAATGAATCAGTGATTCTCTAACCCTTGTTTAAAGCATTTGGCGGGATAAAAGGAGACCTGGAGACTTGTCCCCATGTTAATTAATTCTTACAGAGTAAAGGGATAAACCATTTCGTACTGGTTCCCAGCTCAGCATGTCAGCCTGTGACAAGCCACTCTCAGGCAGCAGACTTTTCTGATTTTGAAGGGGAGCCTAGATGCATAGTTTAGGGTTTTGGATTCTTACTCAAAAGGTGTGTAAAGTTGAGGCTGCACAATGCTCATCATTAGTCCTTGGTGGATTTAACCCCAGGCACCTCTACCCTAGCCACAAAAATTTATGAGAATGCCAAAGTTAGGAGACTCCACTAACATCTCATAGACTTTTGATGCATTTGGAGGGTGCTGAGACCCTTTACAATGTTTCTGCTAAACTACATCACTTGCCAAAGGTCCTTCAGGACCCATTGCACGCCAAAACACCTCAAGCCCTGATGAGATACAATAGCATAAAAGTGAATCTAGCAGCTGCTATTGATTAAGCCAAGTCATTACTTCCATGCCTATTCCCATGTGGATTTATCAGACATTTATGCCACATATAATGTTGGTCCTCCTGGGTTCATGGCTGCCCAGGACACACGTTTCACTTGAGCTCCTTCCCAGCCCCAAATCTCAGCGGACCTCCAGTCAGGTAGCATTCACACATGCAGCTGTCCTTCGAGCTACAGGCGAAGGGGAGAATGACAGCACCGCGATCAGCTCCCTCCTCCTCTGACAGATTTCTGGACTATTTGAACTAGCTTTCTCTTCCATGGCAAAAATCAGAAGGGCTGAACTAGCCTCTCATTTGCAATGCTCTTTGGTGAAGCAAAGTCGCTTCATAAATCTAAGATACAAGTATGATAGATGAATTATTTACTAATAGGAAACCCTTTTCCCCTCTGCATTAAAGAACACCAGAAAACTAGAAACTGCTTGAGAAAGAAGGGGACTGCAAGAAACCCACCAACCTAGAGACACCTTTGGGGACATACGAGAACAAAATCTTTCTGTGCTTCTTCTACGTAGAAGACAAATACTTTGATTTGGTCTTTGATTAGTCATGGGCATGACCTCATCCCCTGGAAGGCTTTCTGTATTGCTATAGCTTGTTGATTGGCTGTTTCCATAGGGGTAGGGAGAGCCTAGGAGGCTGGTGACTGATAAACACAACATCCATCTCCTCCATTTGTCTCAAGCCTCATTTTCTGGTCGTAACAAGTGCGCTGAATTCAGCAAGGCTGGGCCAAAGGAGATGTTTCTATCTTTCATTTTAGCATAGATTGTATGCTATAACATGACATTTTAAGTCATCAGCACTTTAGCTTAAATAATTATGTTTTACAGCAAAAGGGTTTTGTTTTACTTCAGTCAATTAATAATAAGTCATAATCAAATTTAATAAGTGTAATGAGAAATGCTTGTTTGATTTTTTTGAAGTCACGTGCCAGGGTAAAAGATGGAGCAGGCTATTCTTTTTGACTGGTGCACGAGGTCAGTGGCAAGCCAATATTGCTCAAGGGTGGTGTCTGTCAGCTTAGTTTCCATATTGTGCCCTAAATGTTTGAAAATGTTACAGAAACCCAAAAGCTACAGGAAACTATCTTCTCAACCAGTGTGTTTATCATCAACAGGGACAAAAAGATGTTGGGAATATGTGTGTGTATACACATATATGGATGGATTATCTCTTTTCTTACGTATGCTGTTATTTATTAGTGCCTCTTTCAAATATGATCTTTTCTTGCAGTTGACATCCTCGGGTGCAACCAGTATATCTGCACTGCCCCAGCTGCAGGCCAGCAAAAGAAAACGTTCTCTGCAGTAGATATACAAACCTCAGTTGTCTCCAAGGCTGCGGGTCCTCTTTACCTCGGTAGATACCAGACCAAACAGCCCAAAGAAGATTTCTATGTCTCTCCAACTTGCCAGCACATAGGAAAAAAATGAGGGTACTGTTACAGCTCAGGAAGAGTCATTATGTATTTTTCCAGAAGTCTGCCCTAGGTCAGGACCCTGCAGTTTGCTGGGGAGGTTATGACTTGCTGGTGTGCTAGCCCCTTCATTGTATTTGCAGTGTGTAGCAGCTGCAGTCAGGGAATCAGCCCATGCAGTGATGGGTCCTACCCAGGTTCTTCAGGGAGTTTGACTGGCCACTGAATGCGCAGCTGATGACAAATGCCCATGTGCAGCTGAGAGAGCAGTGCCTATCTAAAGGAGGGGTGGGTGCAGCCCCACTTCCCTAAATTAGATTCAAAATTAATTCATAAAATTATTGGAGGTGTAATCCCTTGGTGTGGGAAACCACTTAAGTGTGTGCTCCACTTATCCTTATTTAGTAAAGCAGTTTAAACACTCCTAGTTAGGCAAGCTCTTACGTTCCTTTTTCCTCAATAGAGTGACTTTCCTGAATTAAAGCTTTTAAGCCGGAGTGGTGTGCTCACAGCATGTGCAGCTCTGCCTGCTTTTGTGAATGTTAGTTCTGTACTGCAAATGTGATAATCTTTGTACAAAATAAGAACACTACTTTCCAATATGACTTTCAGTTTTTCACTCATGTAAACCATAGAAAATCTTATAGCATAATCTGTGCAGATTTAACATTCAAAAGCTATCTCCAAACTGCACATAGGAAGACACTTAGGTGCATAATTTGAAAGAAGCAATCTTTTTAATGCATTTTGCTCCCTTTTTGATTCTTGAAGTCCCAAGGAGCAGTTCACAATTTCCTCAAAACGGACTCACTGTTCAAAACTACTGGCTAAATAATTTCTGCAAGTAACGACTGATCTGTAACTCTTGCGTGAGCAATTGGCATTAAAAATCTGAGCTGTTGTGATTGTCCACTTTTCCCACAGGGTGTTTCTTCCCTCTTGCTAGAAGAACATATCTCCTAGACTTAGATTCCCACGGCAGTCCTCTCTGTTTACATACTGCACATTTGGCTTTCCACAAATATTCTAGTTTGGTTAAAATTCACTTGTTTGGAAGAAGAAAAAAGCCTCATTCTCCTGAATTTAAAGTGAGTGTGTTCGGGCTATATAGCACTCCAGTTTTAGTCATTAAGCACTGTGTAATCTACGCCTATGCACCATGTGCCAATCTGCCCAGACTCCTGCAATGAACAGAGTTTTTGAATGCACTGAAGAGTTATTAGTGTGCTTTTTTTATACAATTACAGTGCAGCTGTATACGTCTGTTCCTCTGAGCCAAGCATTTTATGTGCTAGAGGTTGGCATGTGTTGGAATGATACAAATAAAAAAAATAAATACAGGAGAGTAATGTAGTTGGAAGCTGTTAAGGTGGGCTCACAATGAAGCGTAGGTCTCTGAAGCTAGGTGGGACTGGGGTTGCTATGCTGCTGTTTTAGAGTTGAAAGATCATATTAAGAGAGAAAGAAGGAGAGGTAGGAAATAGAGTTTAGAAAGATAATTAATGCTTTGCTTAAAGTGCAAAATAAGGACTTCATGATGAAACATCAGCTCAGGACAGCTGCCATGCAACCAAGGCAGAACTTGAATCCTCTTGCAAACTGGGTTTTATGTCCAATCTGTCTCTTGAAGTGTACAGAAGAGAGAAGGAAAATTGCAGTAGTTAGATAAAATAAGAAAAAAAAAAGGTGTAAAATTGCAACTTAGCACAGACAAAAATTATGCTTCTGTCCATATATATCCTCAGGCTTTTTTTTCCTCTCCCTGTAATATTTCTATGGGGTTGGGAGAGAAAGTTTAAGGCTTTAATTGTGCCATCAGCTACCTACGAGTCCAGCCAGCTTCCTGCCTACAAGATACTTTGACTCAATTAATCCATGTTACCGATCTTGCTATGCCATTTTTGTGCATAAGAAGGGGTTGGTTTTGGGGTGGCATTGCCTGATAGTGCTGGTTGGAAAGAAACTTGCAGAACCCTTCCATCAACAGCATTTCTCTGGGGCATGCTTTTTACTACAGGGCTCTCATCCAGCTTGTCTTGTTGCAAACCACAGATGAACATGACTCTCTCTGCCTGCTCATGGTTCCATTTCCTTTGCTAATTTCAAATGGACAAACAGGTATTTTTAAGTGCTTTTCACCCGAAAAAGGACTGAACTCTCTTTTCAGCCTGAGCTGGTGAGGGGGAAAAAAAATCTGCTATGGCAGATATGTGTATATTATACACGTCTGCATGTGTACATATACAGAAAAAAAAAAGCTAATAGTTTTTCAGCATTCCTAAAACTTAATTTCTACATGCACATTTAAAAATTATTAGAACCACCTCATAAACAGAAAAAGAGTGAGCCCAGCTGCTGAAATCTCTGAAATGTAACGATAGGTTCAGTGTAAGAATGTGGGCAGGAAGGTATAAGATCATGGCAGGAAGGTTGGTTGCTCTTGGAATAGAGCTCTCCTTGCAGAAGAAAAACAGCAAGTGAATTATTTTCTCCCTTTCTTTAAAACATTTTTGGTAGCAAGATAGATTTAGTCACAAAAATCCTAAAAAAATATATAAGGGTCATGATGTGGGGAAGAGATTTTTTTTAAATTTCATTTGGGAATAGCCGAACTCGGAGGCAGTCTATCTGCCTCCCTGTCTGATGGCCCATATTCTTCACAGCACTCCTGAGGCTGCACTCTCACCGCATATAATTCCTCCCTGGTCCAGTCCTGCGTGCGGCATGTGGACTGCTCTCCGAGGGGAGGGGGATCTGACTTGGCTGGCAGTCAGAGCAGCAGGAGCAATTGCAGATGCTGCTATTTACACTATTTTCACATTCTGAAGAACAAAGAGCAGGAGGCTGCCAACAAATCTTAGAGGCTAAGCCTTTGCCCTACACGCGAGGTGCAGCCAATGAATGCCGGCAGAAACATGCAGTGCACCATTTTGTGAGATATTGCATCTCTGTTTTGGTGGAAATGCAGTCAAGATCACTCACTGAGAAAGCAAAGAAAGGAAAAAGGAGCTTCACTGTCCAGGACTGTCAGTCTTCTAGGGGTGCAAGGCTGAATGAAATATTTGTCTCTCGTGTAAATGAGCCATTCCAGAGCTCAGAGATGACTAATCCTTAAAAATCATGGTTATGGTGGTAACTAGGCTAGATGTTTATGCGTTGTTCTTTTATCCAAGCTAGACATGAGCCCAAACACAGTTATTTGTATGAAAAAAACCCACTATTTCTGTGTAAACCATTCTAGAGATTTGGTTTTCATTGCTGTCCCTGGACAGGTTTTGCCCCCGTCCATGGGCTTTCAGTATGAGCTCAGACAGCCTGAGGTTTTCAGTGGGATAAAACAGTTAAGCTCTCATCCAGCCTTTGAAATTCAAGGATACTTAAGGTTTCTCTGAAAAAAGGTCCTCTGAAAAGCCCAGTCTTGGTCTTGTTTTGTGCTTTTCTTCTCTATTTATGAGGCAAACTGAGAAATGTCTGCCTGTATGCACAATGAAAAGGACCCTTATCACTGTCAGAGCCTCTAGGTGTAAAACATATTAATAATAATAGTAATAATTGCTTTTACTTATGATAGACATCTGTGTATCTGTAATACCTACACCTAGCATCTTTCATCATTAGCATCAGAAAAGCCAGATGATACCTTAAAATCGGGTTTGTTAATGAGAGTTTATTCCAGTGCTTTTAATTATTATTTTTAGCCATCCAGGGATATTCCTGTACATGGGCAGACGTCTTTTATCCTCTTTAAATCTGGACTTGGATTCAAAACAAGGTGTAAACATTGGAATTTAGGCAAGTTTTGGTGATGGGCTTTTGATTTGCTTCAACTTAACATCAGAGGACCTTTGCAAAGAAGCTATGGAAGTAGCTAGGGGTTCAGCATCATCTTCCTGCAAAGGAGGGGATGCACAGACTTGGAATAATTTCAGACCTAGCTTTAATAATTATTCTTCTACCAGTCTTCCCCTCTGATTTCCCTAACAAAACTGAAAATGTGGCATTTGAAAAAAAAAAACAAAACAGTTTTAGGGAACTGGCAGTTTGGAAGGTCTTCCATCTTCAGTGTTTCTGTGTGCTGACTGGGAGAAATTAGCAGAGAGTAGTTTCAGCATCAGATCCTCCTGACTTGAAGGAGAATCCACAGTAATGTGAAAGAAAACCTGTTTCAAAGGAATGGCATAGGACACAAGCATGATGGAGTTTTAAACTCTGGGGAACACAAATTTGCATTCCAGAGCACCTAATTCAGATGAATAAACAGGCAGAGCAGGTCTTCTCCATGACAGTACCTGCCTGACACTAGCTCAGGCTTCACTAGCAAGCACTTTCCCCGGGAACAGCCACAGGCTAATCCTGGATTTGTGTGCCCACAAGGAGTGAATATTGGCTATGCCTCTAGGGGACCCCTTCGGGTTTACTTTAATAAAAGGAAAAAATCTCAAGATTTGATGCAAAGAGCATATCCCAAATGGGCAGATACATAGGCCTTTGGGCCTTGCACCTTGTGTAGTCTCTTCACTGCGCAAAATGAGTGTAAAGTACTAGCAGAGTTGTGTGCTGCCATTTTACACCAGCTTTTTACAGGTGTTGCTGACAAGGTGCAAGGCACAAGATGACAGAGAATAGAGGCCCTTTTGCTGTTGCTCAGACTCTACTGCTATTTAACTAGTTTGAGGACAATTATTTTCCAAGGGAAATAAAAAGGAGAAAAAAGGAACCAAAACATCACAAAGAAATTATGAATTCTTACAAGCATAGTTTATATTCAAGTAGCATATGCACCTGTGAACCTCAAAGTATTTCTAAAATGTGAATTAATTAAAGCACCACAATATCTGAGAAGCACGTATTATCACAGACATTAAAAAGGAGAGAAAACACCTTGCAAAGAAGCTAAATGGTTCAGTTCTGATGTCCTGTCACCTAGTGCAGATGATAAACAAGGCTTTCTGATCACTAACATGTATCAGATATCTGGGGTGAGACTCAGTGAGGCTCTTATCCCCTAAACCCTGGATAAACCGGAGAGTTACTGTAGACTTACATACATACATGCACAATCTCTCACGTACACATGTATACACACACACACACTCATTCCCTGGGGATGGTCTCAGGTGGGGGGGAGGTACTAGGAATCTTTATTTCCAGATGGCCACAAAGTGGTTTTATGAGCAATTGAACAGATACCCTGGTTGTTCTTGGCTATAAAATCCTTTAGAAGAAGGTGAAAAAGAAATCAAGCAGTAGGGTGAAAGGAAAAAATTGGAAGAAGTTTGTTTCCTGAGCCATTCCCACCCAAAGGAAAGATTCCTCTCCCAAATCTCACTGGTCTATCAGGAAATAAACTGTCTACAGGCTGCATGTCCAGTTGCACAATGTTAATAACACATATTTTCCCCAAACACCTGAAGGAACCCAAGGCATACAGTAGCGTTAAGGCCGTCTCTGTGCATCCACCCCAGTAACAAGGTGGAAAGATGGTACCATGAGAATTAAAGGGCAGGCTGTGAGCAAGGGGGAGGAAGGGTGAATGGTTTGTATAAATAAAGGTAGAGCAAACATCTCCTATTTGACAGTGCCATGACAGTACATACACTCTCATCTATACACAGGTGCCTGTCGGAGCAGCTACTGTAACCATGTTGTAAAATATTCAATGACTCACTGTGAATAACTGTCTCATTTAGAAGAATAATCTGGTGACAAGACCAACATTGTTAAGTTGTGTCAACTTGTTAGGAAAGACATAAAACAAAAATACCACTAACATCCGAGGGCTGGAGGCAATGTCAATAATTTTTTGGAAGTGAGCGGCTGGAAGAAAGTGAGGCTGGGCTCCAGCAGCTTAGCACAAGCTCAATTTGCAGAGAGGAATGCAGTAAATGAGACCAACCATTTACAAATCAACGCCACATTGATTTACTAGGGTGAACCCACTGTGACAGAGATCCCCCTGCCTCGAAGATGAGCAGATATCTGTCCTTAAGTAAGAGATGCTGGGGACTCAGCTCTGCCATTTCTCCCTGCTCAACATTAACGTCTCTGCTAGAGCAAGGAGCAGGCTATCAACAGGCAGCTTCTTGTCTGACCTCATTCCCCACTTTCCTGAGGCTAGGACACACTTCCAGTTTCAGCTGCTTGGTGAAATCTGCTGCTCTGTGCAAGAAGAAAGAAAGGGGGTAGTGTGAGCCCCTTCCAGCTCTTCAGCCATCTTACAGGCTGGATGGACACCTGCAGAGAACAAAACATGGTGGCAGTGTAGAGACTTCCAGGTTGGGAAAGTGACTCCAGAGCAACCAACACCTAACACTATGTAATGTGACATAATGTAACTAATGGAATGGAACGGAACAGAACAGAACAGAGTAGAACAGAACAGAATAAAATAGAATAGAATAGAATAGCAAATGATATAATATAATGCAATATGAAACAATGTGATTCTCACTCCTCTTCCAATAAGAAATGAGGGTGCCTGCATGACGGGATGCATGGGGAGTGACCAGGCCGGTAAGAAGGTGAGGCACCAAGCCCTGGTCCAGCTGGCTGTGGCTGCATCTGATTTGCCTGCACTAATTGCTGTGGGTGGTTCAGACCTTGCCCCTGACGGCGCTGGGACACATGTCTGCAATCTGCTGCTGCCTGCTGCTAGCTCATTTCTCTTTGTGTGGCTGGTGCACGGGCTCTTGGCACGCTGGCCAGCTCACACACCTCAGCAGCACCTTGTGATTAACAGGCAGAAGCACAAAGGCTCCTGGCATGTTGGCCAGCTTGTACGGCCCAATAGCCTTTGCTCTCCTGTGGCATGGTGTAAAAGCTGCTGAGAGGCACAAGCTGGCTGCCAGGTGAGACAAGAAGCAGAGCCAAACTGCCATAGAGCATAGGGAAAATAGAAAAAAAGGAGACAGGCCAGGAGTCAGGGAATTTATTCTCTGTAATAGCTCTTAAATACCAGTGCCTGGAGTAACCATAAAAACAAAATAAAGAACATACATTAAGCGATTAGAGTCACAGTATAATTAAGAATCTATGGAGGTCATCTAGTCCACCTTTTTGCTCAAAGCAAGACCAACTTCAGGGCTAGGTTGAGGTTGCCCAGGTCATTCTCTAGTGGAGTTCTGAATATCTCCAAGGATGGAGATTTCACAGTCTTGGGCAACTTGGGCCAGTGCTTGACTGCTCTCACCCTGAAGGTTTTTTTATGTGTGCCTCACTGGAATTTGCATTGCTGTTGCTTGATTCCATAGCTCCCAGACCTTTCACTGGGAAGAGCGTAGCTTCATCTCCTCTATAACCTTCCGACAGGCAGTTAGTAGAGTTATCAAATAGATTAATCCCCCAAGCAAGTGCCATTCTCTCAGCCACTCCTCATGTGACTTTACCAGCCTGGTGGTTCTCTACCAGACTTGCTCCACATTGTCTATGTCTTTTTTGTATCACAGAGCCCCCAGATTGGACACTACTCAGATGTGGTCTCACAAGGGTTGAACAGCAGGGAATAATCACTTCCCTTGATCTGCTAGCTACACTCTCTATTGAAGCTTGCTTTCGCTGCTCTGATTCATATTGAACTTGTCCACTAGGATTCCCAGATGCCTCTTTGAGACTGGCCTGGTCAAATGTCCCCTCTCCTGTACTGCTGCAGTTTTTACACCCCAGATGCAAGACTGCATTTGCCTGTTTTGTACTTCTTGAGGTTTCTGTCATTCCTTTTCTGGAGCCCTGGTCCCAGCCTCTACTGGCAGCCTCCACAGTCCCCACTCCTGCTACAGTTTGGTGTCATCCAGAATCTTTATAAAGGTTCATTCTATCCCATCACTCAAGTTGTTAAAAAAGATAGTAAAGAGCACAGGCCTCAGAATCAGTCCCTTCTTCAGAAGGCCACCACCTGTTGCTTGAAACACTGACCATTACTTTTTAAGCCTAGTGGTCCAGACAATTTTAAACCTGCCATGCAGTCTTCCTTGCAGTCTTTATCTTTCCAATTTGTCTACAGTAGCACTTCAGAGACAGCACCAAGAACTGTGCTTAAGTCAAGGTAGACAACATCCACTGCTTTCCTCTTGTCTACCAAGCCAGTCATCCCAATATAAAAGATAATCAAGTTGTTCAGGCCCAGTTTGCCTTTAGTAAATACCAGCATGTTGTTTCACTGTTCTGTTCTTCATGCACTTGGCAATGGGTGCTGGGAAGCTTTGATCCATGATCTTTCTAGGGACTTCCATTAGGTATTCAGGAAGCCTGAGAGAGGACCTTGGCAAAGGTCCTCTAAGGCAAAGAAGGAATTGAGTGACTGAGCCATTCTCATGTCCTTTGTCACTATGTCCCCTGCATCCTTCAGCAGGTCTATACTTCATCTTTCTGGTTGATCAATTCTGGCCTGTTGTGCAGGAAAATGCTGATGATGAACAGAGGACTGTGTCACAGCTCTCACCAAGGCAACTGGCACCAGCCTGGCTGCTCCATACTGCTGGAAAAGGGCTGGAAGAGACAGATACTCTCACCCATCTGGGTGGGATGAGGGTTGGAGAGCCTTCCCCAAGTGAAAAAAGTAAGAGCTTCTGCTGCATATGACCAATAGGTTGCAGGAGACTCATCCATGCTGGGAATACAGACAGAAATCCCTGCTCACCTTAGAAGACAATAAATGTCTTCTGGGAAAAGAACCAGCAATCAACCCATTGATCTAACCGAGACTTAAACAACCATAATTCAGCAAACTATTAAGACACCTATCTAGTTGTCCACTTAATAGAACTACCCTGGAAAATACCCATTCACTGAAGTTGAATAAGAATGAGTGCATTATAACTTACATTACTGCCAGCCGACAGATGGAGCAACCTAAGATGAAACCCGGGCCATTATAATATAGTGATCTTTTTGCAATTTTTTTCTATCTGAAACCACACATAACTTTTGAAGATGTAAATTTGTAAAATGTCATGCTTTATGTATTACATTTTTGGCATCTACTTTAGTTTTTAAGAATGGATGTTGTCTAATTATGCAGTGCAGCTTTGGATGAGAAAATATACTAAGTGTGCATTAAACAGACAACTTTAAATAATGGCACTTGTGCTAAGAAGTGTATTTTCTGGCAAGCAACTAATTTATAATGGTCATAGATATATGCATTAGTGTATGAAATGCTTGTCTTTATTTATTGATTTGAAGGGGCAGTATTATATTTTTGAATACATCTCCTTTATTGGATCCTGTTTTAATCTGTAACAGACCTTGCTACATTTCATGTCTTGTGGTATTCATACCACCTGAACAACAGACAATGAGAATAACTAAACAGTAAATAAAACAACAATTAATACTGTGTGTTTAAAAAGAGATAAGCATATAAAACACCAAAGTTCAGCTCTGCCCTTTTCTTCTGACTTTTTACCGTGAGTCTTGGTTTGCTTTTAATGTGCATATCAGAGGTAAAGAGAATGATATTAAATGACCAAATTTACTGCGTTCTTAGTGCATAAACCACTACACTAGATCTTTCTAAGCCAATTTAATTTTTAGCTTTATTCTTGGCTTAATGCAATGTTTTAGTTCATTGCACTTTTTGGATGTGCAGAAGCAAAGATAATGTGTTACACTACATTCATTTAATGTTTCATCAGACTTTTTTGGTGTATCTACCTTTTGGTTATTTTAAAATGTTTCATCCTTATCACTTCAGTCATGAAATGTAGATTCATTAAATTACTGTGCTGGGGTAGCTCAGTGCAAAAGCCTTTTTTAAAATACAGCAGTGGTTTGTTCATCAAGACATTGCTCAAAAAAAAAAAGAAAAAGGCTGCCTTGTCAGTCTCTTCCCCCTAACTCCTTCCCAGCAATGGGCTTCCAGCAAGACAAACCATCTGATCTATTATTAAGTGTATTTATAAAGGTGGTCAATACATTATTCTTTGACAATTTCAAATAAAATATTAAAAAAAAAAAGTTTAAACCTGGATGCATAGCGAGAAGTAACCTTCAGCTTGTAACAGGAGCTTACAAGCACCCAGCAGCTGTGAGCAGAGTTCATGACATCTCCAGAAAGGGTTAACAGCTGGTCTCTCTGGTGAGCCACCAGCCTGTCTCCTCTGAAAGAAGGAGACAGCACATCACTGTCAGAGGAAGTGCAGCAGATTTCCTGATTTCTCTGCTGAGAAAATAACATACCTGGTTAAAAAGTGGTTCAGTCGTGGTTAACGGGGTTCAAGGGATCAGGGAGTCACTTGTGTCAGTCTTTTATTTCATATGACACATTACGAAGTGCAGGATAGGACATTTATAGCATGGAGCAGTTCAGTAGTTCATAATCACTAAAAACAAGTGCACCCAACTATAAATGACAATTACATGGTCCCTGTTTATTAGATATTAAATTGGCAGCATTGTACATCAGCTGCTTTTTTTGGTGCTGAGGCTGGTAGAGGCCTCCAAGAGGGGAACTTTCTTGTTTAACTTAATCAGGATGAAAGGTTTGGGAGAGGAAGGGCTTCTGTGAAATGCAAAGTTACCTGGTTTCACCCCAAACAGGAGGAGTGCAAGTGGGCCACTATCGCCAGTCACACTTTTAAATAGCCTGTGGGCATTCCTTTAAAAACAAAAAGAGGGAAAAAGAGGATAATGACATGAAAGAATCTCTGCCTCAAAATGACTCCTATCTGGAGTCAGAATTTCTCAGAAAGCATAGTCTTCAGCTATGCTTTGGAGCCCATCAGAGGTGCCTTGCATCAACACTGTTTCTGCTACACTGAATTAAAAATGTAGACCTTCGCTCTCTGCTCTGGCGGTTCCGCGAGCACTTGGCCCAGGTCTCTGGCCAAAGAGGTTGGAAGGCAGGTTGAAGTCATATTACTCCTGGTCTGACACACAGGTCCTGATCACTATATCATCACATGGCCTCTCCTCAGCACCACAGCCTTCCAGCACTCTGTCATCTCAGGCAAGCACACTTGTATTGCCATCCTACTTTTGCGCACGTTGGCCAACATGCTCACCACCCACCCACCCACACAAGATGAAGCTGCTCCCCAAAAAATAAATAAATAAAAAGAAGCTATTTAGGGCAGCATTCCCATCAGGTTTCTCTGCAAAGCAGTTTAACTGTAGTTAGTAAGTGCTTAGTGTAATCTAATAAAAGCCATTTTGCAATATTAAGCAAAAAACATCTGGTACCCAGAATTCCCTGATCATTTTTAACTAGATGCAATATCTCTCTCTCTTTCTCCTTCTCTTCACAGACATGTGAAAAATAGCCTAATAAGGATCCTTGTGGTAAAATCAGATGGAAAACGGGGAGGAAGAGTTCCACAGTCTCCAGCAGCTCATTTGAAGCTGCTCCTCCGAGTTTCACAATAATAATCAGTGCTGGCCCAGTGCCGCCGGATTATTTTGTATATTCATGAAGCTGCTCATCAGCCGTCAGGAGAATGTGCAGTAATCCTTGGATGAAATAAGGCCAATCAGTGGAATAATGAGGAAGGTAATATCTCCCAAGAGGCCTGGAGTGGGTTTTCATCAAACCCGGCTGTAGCTCTCCAACTATTTGCTTTACAAATGCAGCCTTTGATCTTTGATTTGGGGAGAAGAGGGGGAGAGACAGACGTGCTGTTGTATTGTCCAGTGTGAAAGGATAACAAGCTAGCACTGAGGAGGAGTAGGGAGGGGGGCAGAACCTGGCTTTTAAGTATCAGTCAGTTCTTGTTAACTAAAACCTCATAGCCTTTTTATTTACTGCTCTCTAATATATATTCACTTAGCAGGTCAATTGCTGGGAGATTTTTCCATGTACATATGCAGACCATAAGCCTGTTCTAATCACGATACACTGGGCCTGTAAAAACCCCCCCCCCCCCCCCAACGTCATTCATTCTTCCTAACCCCCCTTTCTCCTCTCTAGAAAGCGATGGAGAATGGCTGAGGAACCTAAGCGAAATCACATCTGGAGCACTGAGATCACACAAGGGGTACAAAATGGAAAAGAGGAAAAAAAAACCCCAGTTGTTTCAAGGGGCCATTTTATCTGCATAACCCAAAAATAGTCCTGAAAGAAGAAAGCTCAGATTACATAGATGCTGTAAAGCATCATATTGATATTTTTTATCACTATAAACTAAATTTAGTACAATATAATTAGCAATGCAAATCAGTAGAACACACTGCCTATAAGGCTGATCTTGAAAGCCCAGTGACGTTTAAGGGCATATTATAAAGAGAGTGTTCACAAAGGCCTTAGATACAGTTGGGGGACAGAGACAGGAAAATAACTGTTTACCATAATCACCTTTGTTTCATTTCTTTCTCCCATAGCTCTTTACATCCTCCACCTCCTCCTCATGTACCCCATTAAGACTCTCTTGTTACACAGTCACAACTGAATCCTTCCTTTTTTACTACCCTACCCACATCTTTGTTAATTTTTTTTTGTGCATTTTGTGTTTCTTTACATAGCAACTGAAATAAAAATTCCCTGTATCTTGTTAAGGGAGTACTTGGTTGTCGACAAAATAGCAGAGTTATGATTCACTCCCGAGCTGTGTTTTCATAGGCACACATATTCCACAAGACTCCGTGTAGCATATCCTCTGGATCAGAAATTCATGGTGCTATATGGATTTACCCCATCAGACAATCTTTTACACCTGCTCAGTAGGCCTGATCCTCAGTTCTGCATTCTACTTTTTTTCAGAAAAAATATTCTGTGAAGTTCTTTTGGAGTTTTGCTTGAGAATATTTTCATACAACCTCAAGCTGTCACTATTCCTTCTTTTAATTTTTAGGACAAGACACTGGGATTAAAAATGTGCCCCCCAGAATTTAAATAAATAAAAGAAAGGAAAAGCCTAGTCATTAATTTAATATTTTGCTTTGTTTTCTATCTTTTAAGCAATCAGTTTCAGGAAAATGTGGACTGTAAAATTCATTCAAACTAAAATGGAGGTGTTGGTGAAAGGAGAGTAATTGGCTTTGGACCAGTATCTGGTCATTTTTATGAGGTTGTGCTCTCAGAACCTCTGACTGTGGAAGATTTCACGCTTTTACTGTAAACTCTGCAGTTCTTTCTCAAGTCTGTTTCACTTTGAGTGCTATACCTAATATTTGACTGTAATAGATCCATGGCAATACCTTACCTGGCTTACATATGTTTCTGAGCTGATAGAAGGTCAAATCCTGCAAGCCTCATTCAAGTCAGACTCCTATGAAGACCAGTGACAGTGAAATTGATGAATCATAAAAAATAATACCATAATCAGTCTTCAAAATAGACAAGACTTTTGTCTTTCTGAGGTACTTCCTGGGGTGCATCTCGGGCCTGACTTTGCAGTCATTGTAACAGTGATACCCTTGAGCTGATCCTTCTCTCTGGGAGTAGGAATTTAGGAACTGTTGTCATCCATGTAACCTTTCCTTGCAAAGGAAAACATTTTCAAAGGTTGGAAAGGAGTGAAGCAGCTTTAAAATACTTTAAAGAGCAAGAATGCCAACAGTATCGACACAGACCCAGTCTGAGCCTCAACTTCAGAAGCATCTTGGGCATTAGTGCAACTGAACCTAAGGCTGCTCAGCAACACAGCTCACTAAAAACACTGGCAACATTCAGATTCAGCAGCTGCTTTCGAAAACGTGGCCACTACTGCATGATGTTGGCATTCACAAGCGCTGCATGGTGGTAAGCAGCACCTACCATGACGACCAGCAACAGAAATGACATTACAATAGGCAGCGATTCACATGTTTCTGACCAGGGTTCCTGCTCTGTGTGTTGTCTTCCATTGCCTACAACTAAGAGACCTGAAGTGGAAACCTTCAAGCAATGCAGATATTATGAGGATGACTTTAGCATGCTAACTTACTTTGTGCTCCTGCTAGATTTTAGAAAGACACCATTTTAACAATCTCTGAAAGGGCTAAATTTGACATTTGATTCACCCTATTCTAGGATTTTAAACTGTGATGTAAATTAGTCAGAAACTGGTCTTTCTTCCATTTTCTCTTTTCAAAATGTAATACAGTTAAATGACAGAGATTAATTACTAAAGTAATTACTGTTGGAAAGCAAAAGGACAGTTGTATGAGACAGTCTCTCTCATGATGACCAAGTCTTTCTTGACAATTATGCTTAATTCCAACAATGATTATTCTGTGTGGCAAAATCTATCAGCACAAGGGCACACAAGCATTGATGCATTCTCACTCACTAGGAAATATGAGAATGAGGTAATTATATTTGACTGAGGCTCAGACATTTTCATTCCCAGGGGCATCTCTAGGACCATTTTTTGGAGGGATACATATAACCTCCTCCCTTCCTTGCACTGACTACCCCATTTATTCCACTTCTGCTGCTCCTTTAGTCAGAATTGAATAAAATTAGCCCTTTCTTATGCAAGCTACAACTCCTCTCTGTCTTACACTTAAGCACATACCACACACACATAGACATACACAGAGTCATACACATGTGAAAATTCCTGTCTCTGTCTCTCAGCGTTTATGGGGTATGAGACTGGACTGCACAGCTTGTAACCAAAACAAGGAGGCTGTGTTTTCAAATTGCTAAAGATCTTGCTCTCTTCACTAAATAAAGCAAACAATTAAAACAGTTTTTTTGAAAAGAAGGCCAAGAAATTATATAAGTAATTGCTGATTGATGTAACTTTTTCACAGTACTCAAGTACTCAAACTCTGCAAAAGAACTGCAACCACTTCTAAGGGCAAGACGTTGTATGTCATTCGTATGGTTGATGATATCTCTTTCAAATAGCTAGGCTAAAATTTGCCGAATGGTCTCTTCCCTATAAAAAACGCACAGCCACCATCTCATTAGTCAGTGCTGAAATCCTTTACCCACAGTACTAGATGCCACTGCCACCAATATGTCACCAGAGGCAGAGGATGTTATAGTCTTAAAACGAACAGTTCATTCTAAGTACTGATAGAAGGAAAATGAATGTGCCCTACCATGCATTCTCTTATTTCTCTGCCTTTCTTTCCTAACTAGATACAGCTGCACTTTAATAATCTCTAAAGCACATTGGAAAATGGTTTTCTACATAAGAGTGCATGTACCTAATTGTGTGTGTGTGCGTGCGTGTGCATGTGCATGTGTGTGAGAGAGAGTGGGGGAGAGAAGAGGCTTCAGGCTCTAGTGCTTCCTTCCAGGTGTCTTCGTCTGCATGATTTCATCTGTGAACCATAATCAACTTCCTTAATGAAATACGTAATTAACATATTATAATTGTGGTAAAGATGATTTTGACAGAAATCATTTTCCATATCTAATACTATGCTAATTTAATCTGTTCCTCACTCCCCGACATGACCTTTAGTGATTAAGTTTCATGGCAGAATTGTTTGGGGGTTTTTTTTTGTGGGATTTTTCTTTTTTTGTGATGGGTTGATTTATCCACAGCAGTTGATACCCCTCTCCCTCCACAGCTGTCATTTTTTTCTGTGCCTCTGCTATGAAATGAGAACACAGTGATGAGTGGACATATGGGGAAAAGAAGTGAAGACTCACTATGGGGTTCTGCATGGGGTACTGAAAGCTGATGGGAAGATTCAAGGCAGGAGGTGATTATATTGGCTACTGACACAACAAACTTCTTCCTCTGGTAAAAATGTCTATAACAGATCTCAGCAGAGAAAAAGATACAGCTTGGTAAACAAGAGGGAACTGAAAAGGATACATTAGACAATGTTCATATATAACCAGAATGTTTGTAGCCATTTAAATGTTAACTCTCTTTCCACCTCCAGATACTTTGAGGTCTAATCTCCAGGAACCATTTTAAAATGAAAGGCATGTCAGTGGCACTGTAGAGAAAACCTTGGTAGCACATTGCTGCCTTGTGTCAAGGAGGCAATTTCCTAGTTGGCTCCTGCGAGCTGACACCGAGTGGATGCTGGAGGAGTGAGCAAGCTGATTCTAGACAGAATATTAGACTCCTAGTTTGCTTCCCTACCGAGATGATTTACTTCAGATGACAACGGGAAGAAAATAAAGAGGACCTCAGTTCTTCATGGGCACCCTCCAATTCTTTTTTCTGTAGAAGGGAATGAGAACTTTTCAGTGAACTTCCTCAATCCTTGTGAAAAATCTGGGATCCATTTGTTCCGAGATATGGAGGCTATTTATTTTTTTGTGGGAAAGAGGCAGACTGTGGATAATAACACAGAAGGTAAAGGTGGAATGCACATTTTCATGCCACTGCAGCATTGTTCCTGAGAATATATTTGTTGGTGTTTGGGCCAGTCTGCTTTGTAACTATCACAGGTGATTTTCCTTAGGAAATTATGCTGCAACTGAATGGATCCTATTACCAAGAAGTCTGTACTATCTTATTCTTTTTCTTCTGGGGGCTAATATTGCCTTCATTAATTAGGAGATGGTTGTCATAATAACCTCCCTTCCATCTTCATCCACTCATGTCTTAGCCAACCTTTTTTTTTCCTTTACTGTTAAATTGCTTAACTGAATGCCCTCTATGATCCAGGATCCCCCTGGTAATGAAACGCCTAAAGCTGAGCGAACTGCTTTAAGTGAGGTTTGTATTAGTCTGCACAAAGAGGGACGTCTGCCTCCATACATCAGAGGTATAATGCCCCCAATAGAGGTTGGCCAAAATCACACTCCTATTTTTTCACTGCTGTATGACACCATAGAATTTTGTCTACCATCACCCATATACGTAGCCTTTTGGCACCATCACTTCTCACTTTTCAAATTTCTTCTTCTACTTGGATATCTGTTTTGTTCTTTAGGTTATCTCCTGTACTCCATCTTGCATTACTTGGGCATGGTTTTCAAATTGATCTCATTTGCTTAATCCTGGAGATTTGGGGTTGTTTTGGTTTTGGTTTTTTGTTTGGTTTTTTTTTTGACCCAACCCTAATTTCTAAAAGTTGTCCAGCTACATTACAAATTATAGCATGATCTGTGCATGATCAGTATTCTGCAACCTAATCAGATCTGTTCAATTATATGGAATGAAGAAGAAATCGAAAGTTGATGAATATGATAAAGTTTATCCTAATGTAACATTATTTAAGCAACAGATTCCAGTGAAGTGTTGGAAAAAATCCTATCAGGTACATTTTATGATAGAAATATATGCATGTAATTTTTAGTAGAGCTTGGAATATTTAACGTTTAGAAGAAGAAGGAAGAGTGTACAGGGAAGAATGACAAGGGAAATCAAAGACTTCTGTATCTGGAAAGATAGACTAGGAATGTTCAACCCATAAAAGAGATGAGGCAGAAGGATCTTATATAGCTTTGTAAAATCATGGGTGGCATGTGAAATGTGCACAGAAAACAATTTGTTGTTTCTGACAATACTGAAACTAGACAGCAGCAAATAAAATGAGTAGGTATGGGATTTAGACAAACAAAAGTATGTATATGGTGAATAAATGCAGAAGCACAAGTCATTCTGGTTGCTGGTGATCAAATAAGTTCACAATTTGACTAGGGGAAAAAAAAATCAGAACTATTAGGTATGACGACACACCTTCTCATTAAGATGCACTGATTTCAGAAAAGTAGGATGGTAAACTAGAGGAAGTATTTTCATGTTTTTTTCCTGTTATGTGTTTTACCTATGCATGGAAGATTTTCCTGGTTTTCAATACAATGATTTTATTCCAGATGCTGTCATTGCATGTCAGCAAAACAAGGAGTGAAAATATCACCCTAATATCATACTGACTACAAAAAAAAGTAAAATAAATGTAGGAGTTACTGATCTCCTGTATTATCTGAGAGTTGAGGGAGTGTCATTAATTCTTACATCCACAGTTATCAATGCATATTTTTTTTAAAAAAGAATAACACGTAGACTAACAAATCTCACTCTTATGCTGCTTCTGGATTGTAGTCTTCACAGTTTTTCTGTGACCTAGGTATGGGGTTTGCGAGGTGAAGGTTTAGTCCTTCGTTACTGCAGCCCCTCGCAGAGCACTAGTACAGCAACAATCTGACAGTGTGGCAGATCAAATGTGAGCTACATTTGGCAGATCTGCGTAGAGGAGCTTGTATCTCAGCTACCTGTGCAATACTCCTTACTTTAATTAGTGCATTTAAGTCTCTTTCCTTCATTAGCATAGAAGTCACATATACACTTCGGTGGGTGAACACACTATTTCCATTAAACTAAACTCAAAGTGTGATATTAAACTAAATACTTTAACATAAATATTTCCCCTGCATTAGTTTACAGAAGAATCATGGTACTTAAAAATGCAATATAATATTTGTTTGCATTTGGCAGATCGGAAGCTGAGAATTGCGGTTTTGGGCCCCCAGCCCTCAACCAGTGCGCACATTGATGTTTGTTTTTGCTCTGGTTTACACAAGTAGATAACCAGTCCTAGACTAATAGGACAAAACAAAATCCCCCAAATTAATTTTATAGACTATATTCAAGAATATAAAATAAACAGAAAAATCTATTTTAAATGATTGCTGATGTGATTCAACACTATGAACCAAAAACTCCCTTTTTTCTCTGTCTTTGAAAATAAAATTGTCACTTTTTAATTAACTTGGGGCAATTTCTTGGGGTTTATTTCAATATAAATTTGTAAAGCTGGTAAAACTCATATCCGCTGAAGATGAAGGTTTGCATGGGAAATTGCAATAGAAGCACAGTGTCTCTTCTGTTCTCATCCAGCTACACTTTTAGCAGGATTATCTACATTTTGTTCCTTTTTATACATACATTGTGTTTTACTAGGTGAACCCATTTTCTTTAATTTCAAAATAACACTTTTAGTAGGGAGGAAAAATTTCATTTTGCTGGAGACTACAATACAGTTGACTTAGATCACAGTAGATAAAGACCTGAAGGGCAGGGGAAAGAGCTGGTAGTTTGTGAATATACATATCTTGTATCCTTCCCAGCTCTGGTTTCCCCAGGGAGGTTGCTGTGCGTGTTTTGCCCCCTTCTGTACTAACACTTCTTCCCACAGTGCAATTTTCCACATATTCGTATATTGCCTTGAACATCTTTGCATCTCTTGGCAGATCCCCAAGTGTTCATGTGGGCTGTGAAAGTCATAGATGCTTCAGTCAAGATTCTTCATAGACTCTGGAGCTGCAAGGCAATTTGTACATTTGGCATCCCATGGTGTCCATCCAATAACTCAGCCCTAGCCAAGAAAATTAAATCTGAAATCAGTAATATGGAGTTTGTTATATATATGAGCGGTGTGTCATGATTTTTCTGCCTTGAAAAGGTACTGTGGTGAGTCACTAGAGTTACATGGTGTCTCTAAGTGGCCTTTATGAAACAAGTAGGTTCTGAGGGACTCATGGTTGCTATAAAATGAATTTGAAAAGGAAACACAATAGTGGGAGTTATGGATCAGATTTTAAAAGGTTAGGCATCTAACATCTTTAGAAATCTGGCTTTACATTCCTGTGTTTCTTCTGCATTTGTTGGGAGGAGGAAGAAGGAAGTTAGGGGACAGTTAAAGATGTCAGCGCAGGAAAGTTGCCAAGCTGGTCTGGGTTTGTAATGGGCTTCTTCGTACCTCTTTCACCTTAAGGATTTTTTATTTTTTTTTTAATATTATATTGCACTGCTCTGTTTCTTACTCTCATCAACTCATGTAACATAACTTGCTATAACATAACATAATGTTAAGCAATAAAATATTAAACAAATACAGCAACATTTTATTCTCCACCCCTCCCTCCCCCTGCCAAAATATCATAGTTAAGAGGCAGGTAGAAGATGCTAATTTTGGAGTAAATAGATAGCTCCATGATGAAGTAATGCAAAATGGGTTTTTTATTATGACTTCAGGCCATTTATTAAAATTGATCTGCCAACTAGAATAGAGGATTGACGACAATTTCTTTCAGACTCCACTTGAAGAAAAAAAAAATACTTTTTGTTGTAACACTCTCTCCTCAAATTCTTCAGCCTATCCAGAGACATGAATTCTGTAGCCATTATGTGTGCCTGACTGTAGGGTAACATTTAAATATCAGTTCCATATGACTAGAGATGTGTCAATAATTCTAAAGATAGAGATGTGTCAAGAAGCAGTTGGCTGAGTCAGCTAACTGCAATATTTGCTGACTCTTACAGCCGCATACAGTCACCGAGCCACTTCCATTCAACACTTCAATTTTGTTGGTGTTCTGATAAATTGACAACACATATGGTACTGCATCTCATTTGGAGATGAATTGTATTCATTTTCATTCCGGCTCAAGCTCCATGCAGTATAACAATATTGTGCTTAAGCAAAACAGCCCAGTTACACCAAGGGACAAATACGTATTTTCAGCATGCTTCTCAATTTGCTGTGTGATTTTTCCACTGGCAGCTGCACCAATATACATCCAGAAACAACTTATTTTAACTTAAAAATCCTAGAATTAAACCAGATTTAGCTGAGGGTAAAACTGGGACCACTGTATGTATATCTGAGGTATTAATACACAGGTAAAGGGTTGCTATCAGGAAGAAAACACAACTATCCACAGAGTCTGATTTGGATTTATGGTACCGTCAATTATCAAGACCAGAATTGTTTTAAAGGGTTCACTTACTTTTCCATTGCTATGGAGTCATCTCAGATCCTGAGAGATGGCTCAGATTCACTGCTCTCTCTGGTCAGTTTTTCTTCCTGGCTTTCATTCATGATCACTATGCATTTCACTGTGGCTTTGCAGGGTCTTGAGCAGGAAAGGGTAAACTAAGAAAGGATTTCTATAACTGTTTGAAAACCATCCTAATACTCCTGTTCCTTGTGTCCACAGATACTTGTTGTGATAACAAGGCTGGGTGGAGGTGAGCTGGGAACAAGACCACAGGAAGAATGTATAGAATCCAGTTTCTTACTTGTGGCTTGAGGACTCCTCTTGGATTTCACCAGACCTTCACTCTTATATTTCTGTAGGTCCTCCAGGCCTTGCATGGCCAGACACAATTTGGCAGAAAGGCAAAATGACTGATTGCCATCAGTCAGCCCTCCTAACTTTGGAAGTTTGGGCACTTCGTGAAGAATCTGACACAATTCAGTTTATTCCCAAAAGAAAGTTGCTTCCTTGTTGCAGCTTGAGGCCCTTCTTAATCTAAAGAAAATGTACTTCCATTTTCTTAGTCCCTTTGCAACTTTCCACTTCTGACTGACCAACGTATAAATTTAGGCAGTTCCAGTCAATGAAGTCATAAACACTTTTATCAACATCATTAGAAACCCAGATGCAAAGCGTATGAATGGGATTTATCATTATGCTGGGAGACCAAGGCAAGACAGTAATGAAACTGTGACACTCAGCAGACAGAGCTAAACCTGAATCTTCCCTGCCTGTATAAACTGTAGAGTCATGTTCCATTTTTATATACGATAACTTTTTCAGCTTTATAGTGAAGAATAGCAACTGAAAGCAACTTTTTGCACATTAGACATCTGTACAGTCAGTAATTAATCCTTCCTTTACTAGGGGTGCTTAGTGGAAAGATTCGTAAGCAAAGCCACAGCATAGCTCCATATTCTCCATTAGGCCCAAATAAATAAGGGAGAAGTCCTCAGTGTGGTTTCAGTAAAAATGGGAGAATTCTCCTCCTCAAAAATAACCCCCAGACAAGTGAACAAAAAAACACATACAAAAAACAAACCACAAACAAACCCAGGAAGTAGTATTCTTAAACTGGCCAAAAAAAATGCCAAAAATTTGAAATCACCCTGTTAGATTTCCACTGAAGTGCCCTCCTCTTTCCCAGACGCTCTAATGCTGACTGGTAGTTACAAAAGATCAGATGCTTTGGTATTGCCTATGTGAGGAGATGTGATTCCCATAGTTCGAGGCTTAGCGGAGAGAAGACTCTATCAGCATTTTACTTTGCAAAATACAACAGTCTGAGATGCTCAAGGTGTTTCCCAGTGAGATATTTTTCAGTCTGAGGAAAACCATTTCATCAAAAGAGAACCTTTCTCAAAGAAAATGACAAAAGATAATTTAAAAGCTTGAAATGAAATGCTTCACTGATAGTTTGCTTTTTCATTTGAGAAAGTAAAATGATTGCAAGAAATCTTCACCTTTCCTGGTGACTCCTTCTATCTAATCGTCTGTCTGCATGGATGGCCTCACACAGGTATGTGACTCCTCTCCTATTTTAACAGAGAAGGCTGCCACCCAGTGAAGAACCTCCTGAAAAATAGACCTTCTACTGGAAATTTCTGCCATCTCCTCTCAGATCTCAGACTCAAAGGAAAAACCTGTTGAAGGAATGCTTAGGAACAGCAGCAACAGCCCTGCTGCAAAGCTGAAGGACTTTATCTTCAACACTATCTAGTGTTGAAGATGTGCGCTTTTAAAAATAATGCCACAATCTACTTGCCGATCTCAAGTTACAAAAATATATTTTAATTTTTGTTTTATTCTGTATCAAGGCTGAGACTTGTAAGGATACTTGCTCAACATGGAACAGTTTTCACATGTAGACCACCTTAAGTAT
The DNA here is from genome assembly GCA_013400335.1 of Eurystomus gularis. NCBI lineage: Eukaryota > Metazoa > Chordata > Aves > Coraciiformes > Coraciidae > Eurystomus > Eurystomus gularis. The sequence continues at coordinate 234,814 of VZZY01022228.1, forward strand.
GTATTTTTTAGTTATTTGTTTCTCAAAAATAAAATAATAATAACAAGGTCTTTTCTTTCATCATGTTGGAAAGTTTATGTATTCTTATGCCCTCCTCCGCAAGTCCTTAAGGGATTATTTAATTATGGTCTTGTAGAAAGCTCTGCTGTATGGGATTTGGGTTTATGGGAAGTTCAGTTTTGCCTTTTCTTTTCTTTTATTTCTGCTGAGGGTCTCTTATGCAACATTTGACTGTTTTATTTTTATGATTTAAAGCAATAAATTGTGTTTTAGAGAAAGAAAGAAGACAAGGTCTTTCTTGAATTTGCCTTTGTATTTCCTAGAGTATAGAATGCAAGCAATAATTTCTGGCTGTAACTTATATATATATTTTTGAGGGGGTGGAGGAAGGAAATTACTACCTACTTTTTATATACATATATATTTTTTAACAAAGCAATAGGGATTTATATGGACACAATTGTTTAGAAAGTCCCAGAAGAATAATTCTGAGATGATGTGAAGTTATACAGAAATGCAAGACACTCAGAAAGTCCACATGGCCTACAGTCTTCAGATTTTAAACAGCTTCTGACTGTTATACACAAAAAAAATGTTTAGAAAACTGACATATTTTTATTACTTTTATTTGACAATCTAATTGAGTCCCAGACCATGCATATATCAAAAATCCGTTATCAGCAGTGGCTTAATGCAAGAGAGGGGCACCCATCTCTCCCCATCTCTTTTGCTTAGCCCCAGGGCTTGGCTTCTTCATGTGAAAGGTGTCTAAAGGCAGAGAGAAATCTTTACCACACTGAATACAGGAAGAAAACAAATCTCTTCACACCCACCATCACAACAAAAATATACTCTGCTATTCAGTGAAACAATCTAGAATTATGAGTTGCCTTTGACAAATACAGCCCATAAGGGCTTTGTCACATAAATCACACACTGTGTGACCCTAAGACATTTTTCTATTATTTAATATTTAACAAAGGATTTGCACAATGGTGACACCATGCCAATCCTAAACCCATTTAAATCTTTAACCAGCAAGTTTTTTATCATGGGGTGAGTACGTGAAATAGCCTCTGCTAAGCAACACTTATTTTTCACCAGATAGATGCAATTTGAATGCTTCTGTTCTCCGTAAGAATTGTTGACCACCTAATTATGGTAGCAGTAGGTAATTTACATACCGAGCACAACCAAATTATTACAAGCCAAGTAGATGAAGTTTTTTTTCTACTTCTAGAACTAGAGTATAATTCATATTAATGGTTGAATGGGTGTAGATAAAATAAGAGCCAACCTGAGCCTCTGAACAGAAATTGAACACAGCTAAAGCAAACCTTTTC
>VZZY01022228.1:237073-349633 GCA_013400335.1 Eurystomus gularis
TATATTTGGAGAAGCTATAAAACAGTTGATTTAACAGTTTAAAAAGTCTTTTAATGACAGTGTTAATTACAGGCTATGGGTTTTGGGTTTGGCTTTGGTTGGTTTGTTGTTTTTTTTTTTTAGTTGACACCATTGTAGTAAGTGGTTATTAGAAGTCTGGATTTGCTTCTTGCTGGCTGAGTATTTCTATCAAGCAACACCTTAAACGTGAATTACCTTGTTATTTGCAGGGGGGCTTTAAGTTAGCATAAAGCTGGAGTAAAAGGAGAAAAATCCTTAATAAACAATTTTCCATAGTTTCTAAATAGCTATTTAATCCTGATCCAGCTGTTTTATGTTGATATTACATAGTAAAACAACTAAAAAGCTGGATTAACCTGCTTCACATAGATTCTCTGAACACTGAGCTGTCTAAATTGGCGTAAAGCCACTTACAAAGCTTTCTCTCCTGCCCATTGACAGAGAAGTTAGGAAGGCAACAACTTTTTTGCTAAAAATGAAACCTCAAAACATTATATTTAAAAATGAAACAGTCCTGAATGGTATCCTTGATTTGCAGTTTGGGATTATTAGGTTATCTGGATATGTTATGTTTTTCATTACTGACAATATGACTGCCTTTGGATGGCAAATTTAATATAGTACGTTGGTCAGCCAGATCTTAATGAAATCCCTACTGATTTCACACAAGGTAGAGTCTTGCTACCATTGAAATTAAAGACAAAACTTCCCTAACTTCCACCAGATTAAAATTTTTAATATCCGATGCCTTACCAGGAAAGTTAAACACTTGTAAAATGGTAAAACAAGCTCTGCAGACACGTAACTAGTCTGTTGTTTCTTGTGTTATTTCTTACTTTTCTGTTTCCAACTTTTAAAATGTATTATAAATACCTTTTCTTTCTTTTCCTTTTAATTTTTAATACAATTTTATTATAATGATTCAGAAAATATGATCTTTTGCCCTCTTCTGGCATGACTTGACAAACAGATCTTTAGCATCTTTGTGTGTATTTGTGTGTCTATCTGTTTATTCCCATATAAGTACTATATATGTAAGGATAATCATCAGAAAAATACAAGCCGATGCCTGTGCCTTTCCCAGTGATCTAGGTTCATATTGGGAACATTAGTCCCTTGTGAATAAGGCTTTTGTAAAAATTCAGTCAATAAGTGTTTAATACAGATATTGACTAAGTTTTATAGGGTCTTGATTCATAAAGGACTAGCGCTAGCAGTATTGAACACTATTCATGATTTGCATTCTAAATCACCTTGCAAACTGATGGCACTTATCTGAGACGAAAGTTAAAAAGTTAAGTGTTGATCATTCACTGCTCAGGAAAGTAACTGATTAAGTACCAAGCCAAACAGAACTATAAAAGAGATTTATGCTACTCAGAACATCTTGTCTAATTGAAAAAAACCTATTTATGCCAAACTGTAGGAATGAATGTGTTTATGCTTTAAATTTATTTTTCAGTGACATGATTCTTATCATTCTGGCAACATCTTGCTATAGGGGTTTGGGATTCTGCAGGTGATGCCTGCAGACACTGAGAAATGTATGTGGGTAATAGTAGGCCTTAGATAAGTTATTTGCCCTTTGTGATGCTCTTTGGGCAGTTCATGTAATGACTGTAGGACGTATTCTGATCAGCTACCATAGACACCTTACTTAATCACAGGCATTATTGAGAATCCTTGTACCAAGAGGGCAGTTCAGATTGCTGAGCATTTGGGGTTACAAAACCATATTCCCTGTCCAGTCAGTGGAGAGAAGATGTTACAGCACTTGCTTGTCAGTGTGTCCAACTTAAAGACTAGGGCTGTCCTAATATTTTCAGCATATATAAGTCATATCTACATATTCAGGCAGGTGGTTAGACTACCTGTATTGATTGCGAATAGTCTCAGTTGTAGCAATACTGATGTGTTTATATTTTACAGAGGGCAGATGGGACAAACTCAAACATCAGCTTTTCTGGAACATAAGCCTGGGAGGCAGTTTAGACCATGATAACAGACACATTGCAACAGAAGAAGACCTGCAACTACCTAAGCTTAGATTTGGGAATAAGTTTATGGAACAGTTATTCAGGTCTGCCCTAAAGAAAGTTCATTCTAGTCCATAAGCATGCCCTTCCCTCCACTACAGCCTTTGCTGTGTGGATGCTTCTGAATCATCTGGACTGTTTTAGTGTCTTCATTGTGTTCATATACACCTCGTGAACCAAACATAATCACACAAGAGTACAACTCTATTCTAGACTGGCAAGGATTGCAATATTAGTTTCAAGAGGTGCATGGCTTATGACATTCCTACATGACACTAAAAGAGACCAGAAATGAGCTAATATCACATTCTGGGAAAATGTGGCAGTAGAATGGTTAGACACAAATGATTTAGCTCAGATTTATGTAAGGAATCAAAAGAACAAAATTCACTTATACCACTTACCTCTCTAGATTTTACCCATGGAAAAATTTCCCACATGGTGGACAAACGTATTGCAAAAAGGTAACAGGAGACATGTGGGCCAGAGAACAAAAGAAAGCTAATGCATCCAGAGTAATTCATGACTGCAAACACATTTGGAAATATTGTTATCGATCTTCACAAGATAAGGATATGAATGCCTGCACGTGTACATATGCATTAGCAAACTTTAACCCACCTGCTGACAAGAGACTGCTCTGACAGCTGTTCGTCCAGTTGGAGTGTGTTTTGTACATGGTTAGAAAAGATATGAGCCTGCCAGTTTGATAGATGGCCTCTTTATTATTGTTTAGAAGAGGAAGAATACGCTATTTTGTTATTTGACCTCTTTCACTCCACAAACTTAAAAGAAGAGTATCCGAAATGCTCAAAGGATGCAGAATTTTGCCATTACACACCTACGATTTGAAACATACCTATTCCAATACTGCAAATCGAATACAATGTGTTTAGCAAGAATGGTGTGATATGTTCCCTGGATGATATTGTATGTGACTACGTAATTACGCAACATTTTAGTTAGCACGGTCAAACAGAGCAGAACGGAAAGCAGCTATGTCTGTTGTCCACCCAAGTCTTTGTTCTGTTTTTAAATCCTTTGACAAATAACTCAACCTGTGTATTTCATCATCTCTACGTGTACAGAGATGTTAATAATCCTTACTTTCGTACAAATCCTTACCTTTCCTTCAGCTAAGGTGGGGGAGACAGAGGGATTTATGGCTGAATTGATTCAGAATATCGGGGTCACTTTCTATATTGGGGTCAAATCTGGGGTTTTGCCATGGTTTTTACACTAAAGTCAACCTGATTTTTGATAAAATTAAATGTATTAAACAGAGGTGGTTAATTATCATCCATTATGTTATGGATAGACTTATATCAACATGCTTATACTCATTCCTGTATAGTTTATAACGATTTCCAAAGCTGATTTGGACAGTGTTGTATATTATAGCATCAAAACCTACTCTCTAAGTTTATTTTCCTCATTGGTAAAGCAATGCTTCCTTCCTCTTGCAGAACCTTTTCTGCATAGTTTGTGGACAGAAACCGTTAACATGTTTGTATGCAGCAAAATGTTTCAAAACTGTTCAGAGGCTCTATGTACCAGAGCAACACGGGAATTAAAGCATATATTAACAAATCTGATTTGTGGTGTTAGATTTTCAGTTATTCATATCACTAGTTAAAGCCTAAATACTACAAATCTTCGGTCACCCAATCAGTCTTCAGCTATTGAAGCCAGTGAGACTTTTTGTACGGGTAGAGTCAATTTACATGAATCAAAGTTTGTGATATTGGCTTTTTAGTTTTATTTGCCCTTTTAAATATTACTTCAGTATAGCAATATTTAAACATTTCATTTCAAAATCTTGTATGGTTTGAATCAGCTGACAACCCTGTAGAGAAAAGTTCTCATATATCTTGGACATTGCCCTTCATCTAAACTGACAGAACTTGTAGAGCTCTATCATTTCGAGATCCAGAAGTTTGATCCAGTGTGGGGGCCAGAGCAGGGGGTTCACAGTTCCCCTCCTCTTTCTCCCTCCCTTCCTTCCTCACCACATATACATACCACTTCTCTTACCTGTCAAGATGGAAACCCAAGAACTACAGGACAGAAAATAAACAAGACAATCCAGACCATTTGTTCAGCAAGGACAATTATGAAGCAGGATCCTTGAACACCACCGTCCACAGACCCTTGGGATCACTCTTTCTGTTCTTTAGACATCAGGTTCCCAGAATTCTCAGCCCTGCTCTCTCTTCTGAATATAATTGCTATGAATTATGTAGAGAAATGGGATGCTGTCCTCCCACCAACACTGCATACAACAAAGGGCAACACAAGCTGGTCCCCAGAAGGTGTGGAGCAATGTGATCAACACTCACGAACCCCAAGGCACTCTGACTCATATTGCACTTCATTCCCTGTAGGGTTTTTCAGAGACCTGGGTATTTGGACAAGATTTGTTTAATGTTTAGAAAACCTAGAGTTCTTGAAGTCTTAGCCATCTTCTGTCATGCTAAATAGGATCTTTCCATTTACATCACTAACAGCTGAGCTAACCTTCTAAATGTAGCTAAATGTTATTAGTCATTATACATAGAAATTTAACTTTTGCCACTTAGAGAATCTTTATATTTATGGCTTTGAGAACAGAATTACCTGATTTCATCAGTTATTATGCACTAGCATATTCTTCACATTCTATCTAGCATTGCTGGTTTATTATACTGACCTCATTTCCACTGTCACTGCAATTTAACTTCTGTATTTATATTTCACAGATATTTTCGATAATTTAAAAAATTACAGCTGCAGTATGAAAGCAGTAACAGCCACACAGTAAACTTTGCATTCAGATGATCATCAGTGCTCCCAGTTTAAGGACTCAAGAGGAGTCAACCTGAATAAAATCTGATTAAAGTGTTAAAAATGGTCAGACAGAAAAATAAGGGGGAAGAACAGGGTTTGTAATATTAAAATCCTGGAAATAGTTTCTCCTGAAATATCAAACATCAGAATTTCTTGAACTGTGATCTGCGGAGCTCTTAGACTCATATGCAGAAAGGGAATGTCCAAAAATGTTGGCGTCTTCTCTACTATAAAGAAGTAAAAGGAAAAAAAAAAAGCAGATAATTATTCCTAATATTGTCTGGACTATATTAGCAATTACTCTGCAGGACTAGTAAAATAAAGTAGGGAAAAAACTTGTGAATCTACATGGCTCAGTAAAACCATGTCCCCACTAAATACTAGTGTGGACAGAAAGCTATGTAGAAGATATAAACCAATTGCTTCTCATAATGTCCCCATCAAGGAGGGGACAGGTAGGTCCAAACTGTGATACTAGATAGTCAAGCTGAAAAGCTCTGCAAGTATGTAGACTCATGACTCAATATGTCAGAACTGAGTATTAAAACTAAGGATGAGTAACAAAGCAGTTGCTTCATGTGAAATAAAGTTTAGAAATTCAGCATTTCAGACCTTGGGAAGATTACATTTATTTGCTGGTGGGAAAGTTTGTATTACAGCATTTTCACAAATTTAACTCATGTGAGTAAAACTTTATTAAAAAAAAAAATTACTTTAGGAGCTGTAATTTTCGTATTAATAAATTATCAGATCAAAAGAAACTGAGGACTAAACCAATCTAAATGTTTCCACTTGAAGTCTGAAAAATCTATATCAGACTTAGCTAAACTGGTATGGTTTTCAAAAGACCCCACAAAGTGAACTGACAGCCTGTAATTTCTACTGCCATTTCAACATTTGCTTTAGTAAATTATTTCCATCTCAGCAACTTTACTCCTCCAGGGTTGTAAGATATTCCTAAATTCTATGATTTGGAATGTTATCTTTCTTCAAAATTCATATCTGTAGAAAGATTATATTTTTGAACTGGTTATTACTGAAAAATGGACCTGAAACAATGAAACTACCAGATGTGAAAGAGACTGAAAGAGTCACTCATTTTTTTATGTATCTAACTCCCCCTCACACTCCATTTTGATATGTATTTTCAATTGTCTGTTCAATTGCTTTGTTTTGGCCCTGGCCCAGTAGAGCACTTTAAAGTCTTTGTCTTAAAGGTCCTTGGGGGCAAGACCTGGCTAAGTATTTTTTATAAAATTCTTACCACAATGGGGAGTGGTTATTGTAGTGGTGGCCAGTCAAATTTCATGTTGGTATTTAAGTACATTTGGATGAAGACAGGATATTTCCAGTGGAGAGGGGAAAAAAAGGTCTCTTCGCACATGGTCCTACTTCTGAATTTTTCTAAGATTCAGCTGACTCCTCTTTCTTGAAAGATATCTTGAAAGAAGATTCCTTTCCTCTTTCTAAGCAGAAATTACAGATTTAGTTTTCTCTTTAAAAACACATGGAACAAAAATTTGCTCCACAAAATAAAAATGCAACTTTAAAAATACATAATCGGTGAAGAATTAACCTGTAGCAGACTATTCCAGCAAGGCAGAGAAAATAAACAGAAAAGATTTTTAAATCTAAAAGATTTCACAAGTGTTCGGAAACAATTTGATCATCTAAAGCTCACACCCCAAATCTTACAAAACTAAATTAATCTAGAACTTTAGACAGAGTTCAGAAAATGTCTACAAAGCCATTGCCTTTTTTCCTTTTTTTAATTCTTCAAAGTTTTGGGTTTTTTGGGGGATTTTTTTTCTTTTTTTTTTTACTGGCTAGATAACAGTGCATAAAAATCCTCTAAATTTTACAACATACCTATTAAAAGTTTTTATTTTAATTTTGTTCATTATACGGTAACACCAGATTTTAACTTTGGATTTCATTTTTTAAAAGATATATTGATAACTTGGGTGTGACCAAAGTGCTTTGCCTGACTAAAATCCTGAGTTTCTTTGTTGGTATTCAACTAGCTGTGATTGGAGGCAATAGCACTACCCAGAAAAAGAAACGGCTCAAAAGCATCCAACAGTCTAAGTCCAAGACTCAGTAGTGTTTTTCTTCTAGGCTTAGTCCTCCTTTTCTGTCTGCTGGAGAAAGCCAAAGTCTCACCTTACTCCTCCTGTAGGCTTCTGGAAGAAAACTCTTTGCAACAGGATGCTTTCAATTTTATCCATGGTGTTCTGTTATCTCTGACTACAACTTTTCAGGCTTTCCTTGGAGCCTTTCTGCTCTTTGATTGTCTACAATTTTTTTCCTAAACACCTGTCTTAATGTCATATCAGATTTTATTTCTTTCAAAAGTCAGTGTGGACCCAGAAATAAGGCTTCACTCTCTATACAGATACATCATTTTCTCGTAGACATGACCCATTTGCTTTCCCTCCGTTGCATAATCATTCTGGGAATTCCCAATCCTTAGTTGTCTTAAACACAGCAACGAGCTGGTCTAAGCACTTAAAAGCCAGCATGACCTTGAATAACTCAGACGAAAAGCTTTGAAAACATGATTAAGAATAGATGCCATCAAGAAAAGAAAGACGTGATTGAAACAAGAAATAATTCTAGATTTGATGTGAGACTCTGGCAGATCTTTACTATCTGCATACATCGACACTTTGCCAAAAGGTAGTCCTTGAGCAGTAAAGATATCTCATTGCAGCTGCTGAGGCATCAGTACAAGTCATACTCTGGCTTTCTACCCAAAGATGCTCTCAGTCATCTCAGCTGAGAGTATTTGGCCTATAAGCATAGAAACAAATACCGCCCACAACACCCACTTCTGTGGCCTCTTTTATGGGACACTGTTGGAGAACCTCTTCTGGTGACTCATCTACACTATGAAGACCAGCACATATACTATGGGCACAATTATTTAAATTGAACGTAAAACCAGATTATGAAAATTAACTTGCAAAAAATATAAAAATATATGTGAAATGGACCTGTAATGATCCAAAATGAAATTCACTACATAAAACGGTGACTCTGTCTGAGGACAGAAGGTGAAAGACCCAGAACCTCAGTACTATGCCATTGACTTATTTCTCATGTGTCTCGGCAATCATGACGAGGCATGACAGACAGAGAAGAGGAACAGTCTTCCCTCATCTGTAAGTACATCCACCCCTGGGTCCAGTCTAGAGTAAAGCTGTGATCACTAGTTACGGACTCTACCTTCTGTATCCATTCCATAAAAGCCTAGTATTGCAGTTTTGCTTGGATTTTTTTCTGTGAAAAACACTCTTGTATGTCTTCCTGCCTAGTGGCAGAGTTTCAGAAGGAAAGATGATGACTCACAACAGAGTACAGTATGCTAAAAGATGAAGAACATGGGTAAATACTTCCTGAAGCTGAGGAAGGAATTGAAAGTAGGCCTCCTACATCTGTAGTGAGTGTCCTATTTACAATACATTGCAGAAATGGGGAGCACGTATGATCTTTCAGTACTGCTTTTTTTTTTTATTGAACTCAGCTAGATGGTTGCTAAGACAAGTGCAAAACAAATCTACTATACTAAATCCTTTGGAGATTTCAGCATAGTATATGGATCACAGCTAGACCCAGACGCTAAAGAAATATCAGACCACTTAATTATTAACTTCTGCTAAGATGATGGTACTTCTGTTTATGCACAGAAGCAGAATTCTGGACCACAGGTGAAAAATGTTAGCATCCACAGACTTAGGAACCTAAATTCCACCCAAGTGCATCACTGTAGTCAGCAAAAATCTTCCATGAACAGCGTCTAAATGACTTGAGCAATTTATCACGGGAAGCCCTTGGTGGAGTATGAGATAGAACCAAGTAATTAATGCTCACATCCTCACAACTGGATTCTTTTTCTTCCGTGCAAGAAGAGGAAGCATTTGTAGGTGGCTCAGGAGCCCTTTGCAGTCATCACGCTGCTTATTTATGCTGCACTGAAAGATATGCAATATAATGAAGTAGATTCTTAACTGCAAATGCATGAATTATTCCAAGTAGAGGATATTGGCTAATCAGAGTAGTTGAGACTTCAATGTTCCCTGGACATGCCCTTGAAATGCTTCTCTGCTTTATGCCAAAGGAGCACAGGAACTAGTGGAGGATCTGGTTATTTCTGCAACGCATGCATTGCGGATTCAACATAGTTCTTCCAAAGGAGAACAATCTGGTATTTTCTATCATTCACAAATAGTCACTGCCAAAAATCTGGAGTAATTTATCTCAGTAGACTCATCTCCATCTCATCTCCTCTCCCATGATTAATCTTTCATTCCTCCTAAACTAATTGCTTGACTTTGGATGCAAATTTATCACAATTCCATTGCTCATAGCAAATCCGAACATAAGTGAACCTTGTCTATCTCAATATCTCTGTCATGGTAGAGGGAGAAAGGACAAGACAAGAGAAGTCTAGAGGGGAAAAAAACAAGTGAAAAATCTTGAATTCTGGCTTCAAAAAGAGAAAAAAAAAAAGCAAGCCACACAGTGTTTATATTGGATCTGACCTTTTACTTAAAATAACAGACACAATCCACAGTTCAACAACAGACCTGGATCTATATAGTCAAAAGCAGTCTGTGTTGTTCTGTTCTGTGGTTTTGGTTCAGGTTCAACAGTAGTTCTGAGAACTAATCTCATTAAGATGAGCGTAGCAGCTCATTCTACCAAAGATTTGTCCAAAATGTGCAAAGGCATTTGAGAACAATAGTATCCTTGGTATGGATTATTTGACAGAACCACAGAGGAGGAATTGTCTGAGCTTGCGTTCATGGATTCCTCAGGAAGAAGGACACAACACTACTTAATCACCAGTTGTGTTGTCTGGGTTGCCAGGTTCAGTTTTCTGTCCTGCTGGACAAATACCAAATATCATCAGTAAAGTCTAATTTTCCTCAGAGGAACCTTGACACTGACAGTTACCAGTGTCATATCTCTTGTTCTGAGCACAGCCCTGCAACAGATGAACACCTAGCTAGATTCTTTCTTTCTTTCGCACCCTCCATCAGTCTCTGAGGACTATTCCATAACATAATGGACATTATAGATGAAAAGAAAATATGAATCAAAGTAATTAAAACACATTTGTCTTATACACTTAGTGTTATAAATCACTGCATTCCTGAAAAATAGAACATACTTAACCCTTTCCTGCAAAATTTGAACACAATTTTTCTCACCAGCTTCATCATGTTCTCAGGTCAGCAAAAATCCGGGCATTTCTGCACTGCTATGAACACAACAGCTTACTTTGTAGTGCTAAGGCACAATAAATATTGTGATGTACTGAAAAACCCTATTTTTCCTTCAGAATTCACAATTTTAATATACTGCAAAGGGAAAAAGGTGAAAAAATATGAATGCACATGATGAGGAAATGGTAACACAGTAGGAGCTGGAAGAGAAAACACCATCCTCAGCACACTGATTTTTCAGCTACTGCTGGGTGCTCTGTGGCAGAGTGGGAATTAATGTGAAGACATGACATGCAGTTGGGCACAGCACAGAGGGAAGCAGAAGGGCTCAACAGAAAAGCTGCTCTGCAGGTAGTGAGGGCCTGCTGAGGTTACCTAAGCTGTTGTGGTACAAATTTGGTGAGGCTGTTCACTGCTCAAGAGCTCAGTCGATGTAGAAGGACAAGTCTATGGGCTGCAAAATTGATTCCCCAGGTTAATGGCATGAAGAAGGTAAACTGACCGCTGCAGATGTTGTGTGTGTTTGTAGACATTGCTTCTCTCTATGCCTGATCTGCTGTGTCAAGTTAACTGCTTTAAAATCAGGCCAGGGATCAAATGCAGCATCGCTTGTAAAGGCGCCCAGGAAATACGCTCTCTCAGCTCTGTCTACTCCTCTACAGTTCCCAGTGCTGGCGATTCTGGAAATTTTAGTGTGAATCTTGCATTATTTCAGTGAAATCCAAACAAAAAACTTTGGGAAGCTTCATTTTGTGAAAAACTCTGAGATTTGGATTTGTTTCAATTTGGAGTGATTCCGTATGTTAAGTTCTTGGAATTTCCCATAGGAAATACCATTTTTCAATCAACTCCACTCCAGAGGGTGAGAGGAGGCTCATTGGCAGCAGAACATGAAGGAGCCTCTGTGTCACTATCTTTGTTTTAGTTATTCTTCAGACATTTTGAAGTTTGCCAGGACTGTAAGTAAGAAGACCCATCTATTTCATACAAACCATGGTCTTCCAGGTGTTGTGGCTTTCAGTCATTACCAGTCTTTCAGTTTGCAAAGCCAAGAGGCAATCTCTAGTCTACTTCAATCTATCTCGTATACAGCTCCACAAAATTCACAGAGATAACCAGAAAAGGCTGTATGTTCTGTGTTTCTTTATCCCTTAAAAGTAGACTAGCTGTTTTTCAGTTTGATCAAACCCTAAAACATATTCACAGGTAAGTTGAAATTGTTCCAAGAATGCCAAGTAATCACAAAGGTCATTTGGTAGATTCATGAGCAGTTTTAAGGCAAGTAAGGAAGTCTTTATTTAGGATTAACCTTACCTAAGCTGATGGTGGTGATATGTTGCATTCTTGAGGTCCTTTGGGATGAAGGCACTAAGCAACTGGAACAAATACACACAGTGTGGAAATATCTGCTTTATACATAGATTGGCAGACATTGTTCTCTCATGTCTGAATACATTTCTCCATACTGGTTTAGCTCATAGCTCATTATGAACATTTTTTATTCTTTCTTGCTAGCATATGTCTGCTTTTATCTCATCCATTACTGGCACATGCATCCTCACAACATAATACTACAGCGGCCATTTTAGTGTAACAGATGGGCAAGAGGATTATTCATCTTGATATTTCATTCAGAAACCACTTTTTGTTTATATTTTGTATTGACATTAAAAAGCTTTCAACCAATAAGGTTTTTCTTTGGAGTTAGTTTCAATTTATTTTATTTTTTAGAGATGAGAAAAGGCACAGATTTTTTTTTTTTTTTTTTTGCTACTTCAAGAACAGAATGATAAGACTGCCTGGGGGTTAGCCGTAGCATTATGCTAACTTCCAACGCAAATCAAACACAAAGGCTGATAAAGAAGATATGCAAAATTGCTACTGTACCATTGGAAATAAAACTTAAACATGAAATTTAGAGGCTGCATGCTTGATAATGCGAAGGGAAAAGAAATATTAAAAAAAAACCAACCTATCATAAATAATCAAAACCTGGAGAAAAAAAGCAGCAGATTCCTCACAAATCAAAACAGATTTTGAGATTTGTCAGATACATTTTGGGGGGTAATTGTTATACTAAAGTCAAACAGGCAAGCAAAGTAGATAATAGTTTAGTGCTTAGGGTAGGAAAGCATAGTGTAGGGTATGGGGCTTCTAACCGCATGTAACTGTATGTGGTTTGCCTCTTTTTATTCCTTTGGACCGTTGAAAGTTTATGCTTCAGGTATGGATGACTAGATCATCACATAAATACTCTTCATGGTCTATAGTTACTGTCCCTTGGAACTGAAAGTAGGACCTTCCTTGGACTTGCCTTGTTCAGGATTTCATGCTTTTAGCAATTACTGTACATTAATAAAGCTGGATTACTGTGCTTAACATTGTATCTGTAAAAATAGATTAATATTCCTAGAGCCTGCAGTCTTCTCTGAACAAATAAATCAAGTAAAAGTTTTACAGTCCAAGCAATAGTATGGCTGGAATGTACCACTGGGGGATTGATATCCCTTAGGTCAAACAACTGACACTTATTGAAAGAGCAAAATCTGGACTGAGATGCACAAGTTTGAAGTCGATATGTTTCAGAAATCTCCAATTTGAAGTTTAGATCAGCTGAATTTTCCACTTTCTGGATTGGGACCAAAGTCAGAAATTTTATGAGCTCTGATATTGGGTAGTCATTTATAGTAATTTCTATTTAACTAAAACTAAAACCCCCCTTTGAGTTCATTCAGTTCATGAAAATATTGAGACTGCCTTGGTCAGTTAATCATTAGTGAGAAGTACACTGTAAAACCATTGACGAGTGTTATCAGTGACCATTAACAGTGAGATGGTAAATTCGGGTTCAGATGCCCATCAGGAGAATTTTAGGAACATCTAGAAAAGCTAAGATGTCTACATGGACAATTTAATCCTAATTCTACAGGTCCATGGGGAGTAATTATATACAAACTAAGACTGAAAACACGCTAACCCATACTTTACAGAGTACCATTCCTCTCTATTACATACAAGAGAAAAGCAGAGTATATTTGATTTTGCTCTGTTTTCTTATACAAAACAACTCAAACAGAGGGTAGAAGAAGCAAAGCACCTGCCTTTATAAACTATAGAGAGATTTTCCTGTGTGGAGAATTTCCATCATTCAGCTTACTGAGCTCTACCATGTGAATATCTGGAACACACAGCAAACAAAATTTGTTAGCAAAATACGATAAAGCAGTTAAGTAGGCTGTGATTTCATTTTCTGGCTCACATCACTATAACAGATAATTTAAAAAACCCTCAATATTTTATATTTTCCTTCATCCCTTTTGTCTAGTTTTAGGTCTTTAGTAGGCATTGAAACAAACATATGTGAACCTAAGTATTGGTACAACTAAACTTTTGAATTCTGCTATTCCCCTGACATGCCAATTACTTCTAGAAAGTTTGGGTTATCTAAAAATGTTTCTGTTTGATTCATCTTCTCCCCAGCCTTTTCTGATTTTCTGGATTTCCTGGTTATTCAACTGAGCACAAATTGCTGTTCATACAGATGCACTGCCATGATTTCTGATT
Organism: Eurystomus gularis; assembly: GCA_013400335.1. Classification (NCBI taxonomy): domain Eukaryota; kingdom Metazoa; phylum Chordata; class Aves; order Coraciiformes; family Coraciidae; genus Eurystomus; species Eurystomus gularis. The sequence goes on from VZZY01022228.1 coordinate 250,752, forward strand.
TGCAGGCTGTCACTCCCATTAATAACCTACTAGGCTGTCATGCTGTCATTCCTTGTTGCTGCAACGATTTGTTTCAAACATAGGGGCTGATTCATGAAGAATAAAAAAAGCAGTTGTCCTGTTTTACAGGAACCTCAAAATATTTATGCAGAAAATGTGTGAAAAGCACACACACCACTTTTATCCTGAAGAATGTGATTGCCAAATACCCAACTTGTTTTCCTGAGAGGGAAGAGAATGAACATAGAGTGGATTCTCTGCTCAGTTTTTTCTATATGAAAACATAATGTTTTTAATAAAATCTTTCCTTCATAAAATATCCCAAGTTTGGTTCCAGAGCTATGATATGATAACTCCCTGGGATGATGCAATGGCTTAAAACTGATATCAAAGCTGATTTTAGGGAATCATGCATTCATGGAAGCTATCTTGGCAACAAAAGAGGAAAATATAAAAAAGAGAAAAATATAGCAGTGCCCTTCAGCCTTTTGTTTTTCTTTTCTCATTCAGAAGCACTTGGCCAAATTTCACTCTTAGTGATACTGGTGTATCCTCATTACCACTTACTGACTTGTCCTTCTGGAAAAGAGAAAACAACATGTCCTGCTGGATTCATTGTTCAATATCCCTCTATACTGTTGTGCTACTGCATGATCAGGAAAGGTCAGATATTATTGGGGATGGGTAAAACATTGCTGATGAATAAACTAGCACATGCATCCATACAAAGAGGAAAACAAACTGGCCCCCCTCTCAAAACACCTCGTCCTGGCATTCACCATTCAGCTCACATACTTGAAGCATTTCTAGGAGCTGGAGCTGCCAGAAGCTGAGCTCCTGCACTTTTTCCACCGCCAAGGCCTGATGGTTGGCACATCTCCCAAAGAAACAGACAGAAGAAGGTTTCTGAAGAAGGAAAAGAAATAAGAGAACAACACAGGATGCTGATGTAAATCAAAACTGGAAGAGAGGGCGAATGCAGAGGCTGTTTGCATCTCTGCTGTAGTGCTGGTTCTTGGTTCCCCATTTTTCCCCTGTTATCCCCCAGCTGCTTCTCTCCAGCCCAGACCTGTGCTATTCAAGCAGTGCTAGAGTTTCTGCTCCTCTTCCACTCTTCTCCCAGCACTTCCCTCTGCCTGCTCCAAGTACTTCTACAGATGGCTGCTAATGAGTTAAATACTTTAAAATATCTACTTGAAAGTACTTAAATCATTAGACTGACTGTACACTGTAATTTAAACCAATATTTTAAAGAGGCAGCCTCACAATTACAGCATTATTGTTATCTTCCGTAAGGCTTACACATTAACACACTTGAAAATTTGTCCCTGCCAAATAGTATCAGCAGCCAGTCCCAAACCTGTCAATGCCATAGTACTTTCTAAATTGATGTTTAATTAATGAAGTACTATAGCAACAGGTTCTCTCTCTCCCTTTTAAATTTGATCTCCATGGCATTATAAGAACCTAAAGTTTCCACTAGGCATATATTCCTAGGATTTCCTCGTCAGAGGAATTGTATATTAATTTTAGACTTGCGGAGGCAATTACAGTAGCCACCAGTTGCCTACAGCAGCTAATCAAAGTGATAACGTGAAAGTTCTCAACTCCCCATGAGACAGCCCACTTGCCTCCAGCTGATGAATGCCAAAAGAGCAGCATGGGCCCAACAATAATGACACTGTCATCTAAGAGAAGTTTTTAACTAACCCATGGTTTTATAAAGACTCTATTAACATCTCATAAAAAGAAGTCTAGATAAAACATTCTAACAAGATTATTTTTTTTTAAAGGGAAATACAAGCGCTGGTGTAAATGTCCCTTGTAAAATATTAAGCTGGTATTTGCCTACTTGTAACCTTTGCACCTCTTATGTTCTGAAAAGTGATGAAGTCTTCCCCAAGTGTTTTCAAGCATATGACTAACCTCTGACTAATATGCTATCACATCCTTGCCCATGTCCAGCCACACAGTCAAGTACATGCTTCATAAACAAATGCGCAGTTCCCTCAATTTCAAAAGGATTTAGGGGCTTAAAGTTAAATGTATAGGAGCACCATAGACAAGTGGACTATTACGTTACAGGAAAGCAGTATCCCAGATTAGTTGGTGCGCCTACACCTGCAAGAAGCAAAGCAAATTTTAGAAGTAGAAGAAAAGAGCATTTATAAATTGCTCACAATTATTTGGTAGCAGAAAGGATTCACCACCTTAGTAGGAAACCCTTAGGTTCTTCCGCATGACCAGTTTCTTGCTTTTGCGGGAATTTTATTATTTAGAACATAGGCGTACTTGGCACAGTATGACCCTCTCCACAATCTGCTACCATATTAGTGACAAAAGAAGCATGAAAGCACTGTATTTTTGCTTTGTTGTTTTATTTTTTCTTTGTTTTTGTGTATTTCAGATTTCAGTACATAAAAATTTAAAGTAAAGAGAATGAAAAGACTTCAAGGCTGCTTCTCAGACCTTTACTTCATTCAGTGTCATAGACTTTGCAACCAAACAAAACCACAGCATCATGGTTTCATTAAGATTGTCTAAAAAACAAAACAAAACAAAAACCCATCACGAAACCCGTTTTCCCCCTGAAATGTAAAAGCTACCCATGTGAAGAAATTCTCTGTGGCTGTGCTGATACTCTAATCTAGTTATTAAATCTGAGGTTTCTCTTTAAGGCTTCCGGCCAGGTTTTGACATTGGATTTCAGGATATTCTAATTAGCTGTGGTCCCAAAGGAGGCGTTCCTGGCTTCTTCCCTGCATAGTCGGGAGTCCTGGAGGACTCCATGCTGCAGGCTGCAAGGAGAGTGGGTTAGGTTAGTACATTTCCTACCCGTGTAGTTCTCATCATCCAGGGAATGGACTTCTGCTCTACCAGTTCCTAGTCTCATTAAAAAGTTGGTGAGCTTTTAAGGGCTGCAGTTTCTATTTTTTAGGACTGTCACCACCTGCAGCAGCCATTTCATGCTTTGAAAGACACACATCATCATGCTATTATTATAACTTGCTTGTGCTAGCACTCAAAGGACCTGAACGAGGCCAGGCCAGTAGCTCAGAGTACTCCTCTGCTATAGAGGAAGAGGTGATTGCCACCTTGGGAGCTTAGGTGATACCCAGCTTGAGAATCACAACCCTGAAGAGAATCTGTTTGAGACAAAAGGAGTATATAACTTTAACATTTTAGAGCTGGCCATTTTGATTTTTTAAGAGATTACAACAGAGTGAAATAACTGGTAATAACGGGCAGAAGGCAGGTATGGTAGATAAAACGAAACAACAAACCCTTTAATAAATAGATAGCAGACATCTCATCCTTACAGGAGCAAATACATATTGCACATGTACATAACTTTTCACCAGTGATCCCCAGAGCACCAGCAGCATCTGAAGCCCAGAAACTCTTTGTCTTTCACACTTCCATGATTTTTGACTTTGTTTGGGGGGCTCATAATAGGCCTGGCTATGAATTAATGCTTAGCAAGAGTTGTGTCTTGTGAGTGACCCCCATCTGATGAGATTATATGCTGAAACGCTAGCAATCTTTTTCATTTTAGTAGAAGCTGCACGCGGCTCTGCTGAGGCTTCCTTTAGTTCTTGTCTCTAAATCTCCCTGACAGCTTGAGGGGATAACTAGTGGAAAGCAAGGTTCAACCTCACATTTTTTTTCCTATTTCCCCAGTTTCCACCGATGTTGAATACAATTACAATGCAGTAGGAAAATCATAAAGAAAGACACTTTTTTACTCAACAGTCCCACTTCCTGTTCATGACCACAGCTAGCACCAAGGAATTTCTGCAGATTTTCAAAGCAAAAGCACATTTCTAAAGTTTTTCATCCTCTCAGCATAATATGCTATAGCTCACACATCAGGAGGACAGTCTAGCTAATTTGGGAACAAAAGTTTAGAATTGCCTGGAAAGTGCCATGAAGACCTTGACCTTTCTTTTTTGCATTTCAAACTTCAGCAACAAAAATACACAGAAAGATTCAGAACTGCCAACTTTAAAATGCTTTGATTTGCCTTTCAAGGTAATGGCCAGCTTAAGCCTAAGTGCAGGACCAAACCCTCTTCTCATAAACAGCTTAGATGAAATATAAAAATGTTGTATCTTTGAGGCCATGAGACAAATATGAAGACTATTCAGAAGTAAGAGAAGTGGAATTTTCCCTGTATAATCTCTGTTACACGTAACCACTCCAAGTGAGGAATGGCTTTCCTTTCTAGGCTGTGAGGAAAACCTTTTGTAAACTGCATACATTTGATCTGAGACACTGAGAGAAAATAACCAAAAACATTCCCAGACTTACATTTCTACAGGCACTTTTCACAATCAAATTTATTTTTTTTCACTTTAGAAAGCATGGAGTAAGATACTCACCCTCTGCATTTCAGATAACTATCGAAATAAGATGGTGCTCTTAAAATCTGATTTTATTTTCCTCCAATACCACAAGGACATGATGCCTAACGGATGATACTAGATGTCAGCTTTACACAACCATATCTGTAGGCTTCAGACAATTATCTGTAATCAATAGCTGTAGCATCATGGTAATAAAATTATAGTACTTACATATAATTACACTTATGTTCAAATATATCCAGTTCCATTCACAGCATATATCAGTGGAGTAAATCCTGGCAAGTCAGTAATTCTCAATAAAGAGGAGGGAAGGTCAAATCTGTGTTTTCCAAGAAATTTAGTTAGGAAAAAACCTTTTCTTTTCAGCTAACCTTCTAATATTGACATTCTTTTAGATATTTAGTAGAAACTGTTCGGGGTAAAGCCTTTGCAAAAGTGCCTCTGCTAGTCCCACACACATGACTCTTTAGTTTTCTACTAAATATCTTTGATTTTGTGCTTTCCCCACTCAGTTTCAATATACTGCCTCTCACTGCTCCTTTTCTGTTCTCCTTCTATTCCTTCATTTCCTGGTCCTCTATTCACTCCAACTTACTTTAATTTTCTCTCCTCATACTACTTTTGGATTCTTAGCATCAATGTCGAAGATAGTATTCTGTGCTGAAAAGGTGTTTGTATTGGTGTAAAAAAGACTCCTGCTCTATTACTTTTTTTTCCCCCATATAAAGACACTGTAATATCTTGGCTTATTACTGCCCTTGATTTCAGCAGTTACAGGACTCTTCCCTACATAATGAAATCGCTATTCCTAGTCATCCTGCTGTCAGGAAAAAAAAAACAAACAGACTATTAAAATTCCTAATATGTAGATATGTGGACATGTGTTCCATAGGTCACCACTGCAGTTTTTAAGTACATTAAAAACCAGATTTGTGCAATCAGCAACAGGTAGGAAATGAAAGGCATTATAAAAGGACTGACATGATCTTTCCTTTTTCCTTTATGATTTACATGTGCAGGCTCTTGGCAAGAGTTTCTCCTATTTCTAGAAGAAGCTGTCTCAAAAAGTGCAGTGTTTATGGTGAAAGTTCCAAATTTATATGGTTTTCCTTACAAAAAATACTATTTTAATCATAAATTTGACACAGAAATATATCCTTTTTCCTAGCCACCACTACCTGCATCTGAGAAAATTGAAGTGGTGAACACTGATGGAGAAGCTGGTTTGGGTAAGCCTATGAAGAAGCCAGATCTGCTGTTCCTATAGGCATTTCCAAGTTGGTTTTAAACCGGCCACCTTGGTCCTGCTGGCAGTACCCAGCAACCCACCCAGGATTTGCTGCTGCAAACATGGCAGTACTAGCAGGACATGGGGCAACATGGGCCACAACCAGACTGCACCATGTGTGGTGGGACCTTCTCTAGGTCCCACAGGGCTTAGAGAAAGGATGTTCTCATTCTGGAAATTAGGAGGACAGATGACAAGGAGTGGCAGCTTACCTGCAGCGAGCTTTAAAAAGCCACAGAGGGTGGGGGCTCCTTTTGCAAATTGTCCTGTTTCTTACTGAGAAAACCAACCCTCACCTGGCCCAAGGAGTGAGGCTCACTCCAATTACCCTTATGTCAGACCTCAGCTGAGTAACATCAAATCTGCAGCATTTCCTGAGACTGCAACACAGTGCTATTATTGAAGTGGATTTAGGTGTTTAAAGCCTACAAGATGGACACTTTGGGCAAAGATCTCCTTTTGGGAAAATAGGTCATGTCCTGAAAGCCAAGAGTAGTCAGAAGATGGTCAACATCTCTTAGGAAATGGCCTATAATTCCTTAAGTGCTAGCTAAAGCAATAATGTACAGCCAGAGAAAAAACTAGAGCTGTCATAACCTGAAAGATCTTATTTATGAGAGATTTTTTTTTCTTTTTTATTTTCTCTGGGGTTTTTTTGCTAACTAGAGTTAAAAACAAGGTAATCACACCATAATTATAGCTTTGATCAGTTCTCTGCTGAAGACAAAAATGGTTCTATGTAGGTCACTTGCTGATGCCTAAGTTTATCAAAACAGACTTATATCATGATAATATCAATTTAAAATCATCTGTGGCATGCTGACACAAAATCTGCATCTGTTTCAGGTATTGTCACTAATCACTTATATATTTCACTATAAACTCTTATAAATTATGTTTATTGTCTTATAATTAGTAGTACTAACAGTGCATAATATCAATAAGGTCATTAAATATGTAAACAATAAATAATAGTAATATTAATGCCACCAAGCAGCAATGCTTGACAGCATCATGTATATTCAGTCAGCCTGCAACTATATATTTCTCTGCACTTCAACAGCCAGACATGGAATGGTGCCAGTCATCTTTTTAATGAACATCAAGATCAGTGCAGAAGTGGCAAAGTTAGTTAGTAGTTGGTTTAAAACAAAAAAGAAAAGCTAACAAAAGACGTGTATTTGAACACTTACATAATTACAGGAGAAATACAGACTTTCTGGATCCTTTTGCCACTGCAGTCCTACATGCCCATCCCCTTTTCCTGGACAAGGAGTAGGACCAAGCTTCCCTGTTGTAATACCCAAACTGGTGGACCTAGCTAGTTTGCCGTGAGAGCTGGAGTGATAGATTTGACCTCCAGATTGTGTAAGGATAAATCAAAGACAAACAATGAAGGAGTAAAAATGTCCCCTGATACTGGATGTTATAACTCTTAATATTTTTTTTTCAAAGTTGCTTTGGTGAGGGGCAAGTTGGGGTTTTTGTTTGCTTCTCTAATGGGAGCTCTGCACAGATTTGCTATATGCTGAATTTGGCTGGCATTATTGGAGAGGCCAGTTATGTACTGAAGGAAAACAAATTATTTTCAAACCAATGGAAAACTTGTAGAAGCATTGCATTAGGTGCTATATTGACTTTACCTCTTCAGGTAGAGATGGTGTATAAAGATGCCTTTGTACTTACGGATCAATATGAAGTGTTTCAATTTCCTTGTCTCTCCACCTTAGAAGCCTAGAAATTTGTTATAAAATGAAAATGGAAACTATTTGTTGAAAAAAGTGCAACATCACCTTTTTGCCATGACCAGGATGGCACATTGAGTGGGACTGTGCACTCATTAACATCTGGCATGTGATTCTGAAGTAAATTGGCTCCTTTAAAAACTGCCTTGATTTGTCCATTTATTCGAGACCCAAAGAGCAAAGTCATAGGATTTTATTTTTCCAGACTTTTCTTCCCATGTGTCCCAAATGAATGACCTTTGTCCTTTCAGCCTTCATTGCTTGCTATACTGGAAGGCTTCCCCTGTTATAGATCAACTCCTCTATAAGAATTAGCCCCACAGCAAATGCCCAGAAGTCCACCACCGTGGAAGGTGCTAATGGGGTTTTTGGTCACTTGGCAATTAAATTTTCCAATAATGTAAGTAGCTGGGGAGCTTCTAGGGCAAATCCAATAACATTTAATGCAAAATTAAACACTTTAACAACAATGAAACAACATTCCTTGCCAAAACATGTATACTTCAGCTGTTCTGTACTCAGGCTACTTGTGACACTTTGCTGGACACAGCTAAACTCAATATGGCAACATTAACTGCATCCCAAAAAGTTGTCTGTGTCATTCTGCTCTGTTTAACAGCAATGGAGAGTATATAAAGTCTGGCTCATGATAGCAGCAACAATGTCATATCTGATGGGTTCAGTTAAGGTTGTCTTCAGCTATGTTACTATCCTGGGCAAAATAATGTATGCAGCCTTGTCCTGTGAAGGGTACATGACCACACAGCATAAAAACTGCTACGTCAAGCCTGCCACCCCAAACTGCCAGCACAGGCTTCATGCTGTCATGACCAGACCATGTGATTTCAGATCCACCATGCTGAGATGACTAGAGATCCCACTGGACAACTAGGCAACCATGAGTCAGCAATGCACCCTTGCTGCAAAGAAGGCCAAGAGGATCCTTGGATGCATTAGGAGGACTGTTGCCAGCAGGTCAAAGGTGGTGAACCTTACCCTCTACTCATCGCTGGAAAGACACCTCTGGAGTGCTGTGTCTGAGATCCCTAGCACAGGTGAGGCATGGACATACCGGATCCAGTCCAGTGAAGGGCTAATAGTTGATTAAGAGACCGGAGCATCTTTTATATAAGGAAAGGCATAAAAAGATGGGACTTTTAGTCCTGGAGAAGAGAAGGCTCCGGGAGGTCTTATCAACATGCATAAATACCTAATGGAAAGGAATGAAGAAGAGGGAGTCAGACTGTTGCCAGTGGTGCCCAATGACAGGAAAAAAGGCAATGGGCACAAATTTAATGTAAATACAATAAAACACTTCTTTACTGTGGGATGGTAAAACTTAGGAAGAATTTTCCTAGAGAGGTTGTGGAGTATCCATTCTTGAAGATATCCCAAACCATACTGGATGTGATCCTGCAGAAGTTGCCCTTGTTGTCCATGCTTGAACAGGGAGATTAAACTAGTTGATCTCAAGAAGTTCCTTCCCACCTAAACAATTCTGTGATTCTATGAAATCCCTCAGTCTGAGGAAGAAGTTGAACTTTAGGATGTCTTCAGTCTGAGTGTGCCAGCTACCAGGTAAGTAAAATACTGTGCTGCTGCGAAACAGTATGTATATATAGGCTAAAAATTAAACTATGCAGTCTATGCCTCAAAGTTTAAATCTATTGGGTTGTTCACATTTCTTATTGCTTAACTTTCCTGCCCAGCATAGCTAAGGTTGTGGATCCCATTCTGAGGTCTTAGACCTCTCCACTTGTTGCAGGAGGAAATTCACATGTTGGTCTCGATGCTATGGATCGTTTAAGTAGCTGGACCTCTAAATTAGAGGATTTCATTCTGGAAATTGTTCAGGCTGCTACAAAAGGGCCATATGCATCTAGCCATTTTGATGCTTGAAAGCACATGAACATAAGAGTTGGTGCTGATAATGCAGAATTCAGCTACTGTCCTAAGACGAGGTGAGGACCAGCTAAGTCTTTCACATCAGATATCTCATATTTTACTCCTAAGCATTCACTTTTTCTGGGGAGCCAGAACTGACTGATGCAGCAGGAACGCTTCACATGACAAGGAGTAGCACTAGCAAGTAGCAGGCACACCTGAGCTAGATAAGATTATGGATGTAGCTTCAAATATTTGGGCTTGCTTGATCTGCTGATGAAAGATATTCTGAAATCACTTTTTAATATGGAATACAGTTACAAGATCATTGCCCCAGTGACTACCTAGAAGCACTAAAACTCAAATTGTTTAGGATCATCAGGTTTACCTGCTTTAGGTGAACCTCCTTTAGCAGAGGGGTTGGACTAGATAGTCTCCTGAAGTCACTTCCAGTCCCTACTCTTCTGTGATTCTGTGATATGACCATTCTTCTCAATGCTGTATATCAAGGTGGTACAACGCAAGTGAGAACAGTTCTCAAATGCAATCCAAGTATTGCCAATTCTCTTCTGAAGATTTGACTATATCAATGACTAGATTAAAAATAAATCAATTCTAACCTTTTTCTTAACACTGGATGTTTGCTTTACACTTTTCTTTGACAGTGGTTGTTCCTAGATAAGGGCTATTTAACAAATACTGTTCATCATCCCATCCCAGGACCTCTTTGTTTCCAGCTGAGGATCCTTGTATTTCAACAGGTGAGCTCCAAGATCCACTTAACCCATTCTTTAATCCTGAACTATAAACTTTGGCAGAGTTCAGAGACAGTTTTGGGTCCCCAGAAAAGGTTATTTCATTTCTTTTAGATTAAATTTTTCAAGCACATTCTCTTTGTTTTCCTGTTCTAGGAAGACTTTCTGTATGAAACAAGCATGAATCAACCTTCTTTCTTTTCCTTTCACTTATTTTGCTATTTCATCATTTTGCCCATATTCCGTTTCTCTGGTTGCAGACAGTCTCATCTTTTCTGCCCTCTTTGCTTGTCAGCCTCTCACTTTCAATGCAGAGACCTCCTCCATTCTCTCACTAGAAATATGAAGCTAGATGTTTTACATACGGATCTTTGAAAGTGCTGGGCACTCTCTAACAGAGTGATAGATCTTCGTCTAGCTTCTACTGGAGTTGAATTTCCTTGGCACCTTCTACCGTGCCTGTATACTTAGGGCTTTTCCATTTTGGAGCTCAGCCTTCACTACCTTTCAACACCCTTCCTGTTTCTAAGGACTGTCTTTCATGCAGTTCCCATTGCTCTCTTTCAGTCTGCTTAAAATGCTATCTTTAGCCATCTTCAATTTTAGCAGACTCAGATTTTGCTTGAAAAACTAAATTAGACTTCAGCGGTCAAGCTATACATGAGCATAAACTTCAGAAAGGGCACTTGTATTTGGTATTCCAGGCTACAACTGGAACGTATCTCAGCTTCTGACTGTGATGATTGCTTCTGCCTAACCAGGACTAAAACAAAGAACAGAATTGTGTAGGTAGAAAGCAGAGATTCTGCCTAGTAGTGGCCCAAAATTCTAATAAAGCTGATTAGAATAGCATAGCTACATTGCTTGCTTTTTCATCACAAATTCCTGGTTTGAAACCCCAAATGTTCTGATATTGAATTCCATGCCTGTTTCTGGAATAGTATCGGTATGAGAGGAGGGCCATGGAAATAAGCTTTTTCCTTACAGCTGATCAATAGAGGGCATAATTAAGGACTGTAGGCCAAATCCTCAACCAAGGTAATTCACAGTGATTTACTCCACCTGCAAATCTGGCTCACAACATGGAATTGCTGTTGTTAAAATGTTAAATCACTCCCAACCAAGACAGAAAAACTGTACTCCGTGCTTACTCCCATTCGTACTTCTTTGAATTTTCCTTGATTTGAATGCCTGTCCCTCAGGAGATAGAGGCAACAATTTCCTGAAAGAAAACAAAAGTTAATTTTAATACAGAGTCTGTCTTGATCCCTCAAAACAGGTCAAAGCTGGGATAATTATGGGTATCTGACTGATGTTCAGATGCTTACATTCCCTGATGAATCTGTAGCTAACTCTATGTGATGGAAATATCTCACATTATTCCTGTGTTTGCCAGCTTGCAGTGTCATTCCAGATGGCAAACAAAAAAAATAGCACAAAAAAAATTCTTTCTGAAATTCAGGCTCTAAAAAGGTTTTGTTAATCCTACAAGAGATTTTCCAAGATGTTCAAACTATCCATTCCTTACTTACATAAAACATCATAGCAGGAGTATCTTGTAAAACCATTGTTACAGTAGATTTCAGGCCATTACTAATTTCATTACTGGCTTCTTGCTAAAAATGTATTTATTACTTCGTCACTCCTTTAAGCAATCTACCTCTGTTACATTTTATTCTTTGCTTGATGCTACTTTCATTAGAGTAGGAGTATCTTCAGAGCAATAGAATTGTAAAGGTCTCAGTTGTTAACATGAAAGTGGGACTGCTTAAATTTGATTACTGTGTTTAATGAAGTGTCACATTTATTTACAAGATGACATGATGAATCACATTACAGTTATTATAAATCAGCTTATAAGAATGGACAAATGGTTCAATAAAGCAATGGATTTACAAATCTAAGATGAACGCGTTTGGCTTCCTTGTCATATTTCCCTTTAAAAAAAAAATGGCAGTGCACTATTTACTTTAGCCCAGGAGCTAAATTGGCAATTTGCTTTTAAAAAAAGAGAGTGAGAGAGAGAAGAGAGGGTTCACATTTCATTTTGTACTGTACTTTCTGTCTCACTGACCAAAAATATCTGATCATTCACATGGACAAATTCAGTCCACCTCAAAATGTTTGTTAACCTTAGAGCCATATATGTGTTATTGCCTTCCTCTTCTAATACAGTCATGCGCCACCCAGAGCAGAAGATCTGGCCCAACATCAGTACCAGACAATATCTCCTGACAAAAATTGTTTTGCCTGTCTACTTTGTTTGCCCATGTGCTGGGCTTTAAACTGGGGTTCAGGTTTCCCCCAAGAGCACCAGTCCTAAGACTAAAATAAAATTGTATCTACTTGCCTTTTGACACTTTCACCACCTTGCCTTGTGTGACAACAGTGACGTGAGTTGCCCAAAGCCTGAAGAAAATCGAAACGTAAATAAGCCTCCATCCAGCCTCCCCTTCCCTCCCTGGCCTTGGAGTCTTCATTAAAAAGGTCTTAGCTCACTTCCATATGAAGGAAATTGGCTCATTTGTGTGCTGTACTCTCTCTCCCTCTCTCTCTCTGCCTGAGTTGCAAAGGAATTTGTTGGAAACATTTTTTTTCAGCGCATTTCTGTTTATTTGTGTTTGCCCTGCAGAAATGCTAATGCAGGTTCATTGCATTAAACAGGCCTGATAACGTCTGAGTGCACTCACATATGTGTAGGCTGAAAAACAGCCACATTCTGGGGAGAAGGGAGCTGAGGAGGACATGCGTGTGTTTTGGGGTGTGCGTGCGCATTGTGGGACAGGGAGGCTTCCGAGTGGTTGAGCTCAGGCTTTCATGCCACATCTGCATTTTGCGCTGTTTGAGTGACAGGTGTACATGGATGCCACATCGGCTGCCAATATGTTATGAGACCATGGTAACAATCGCTCATCTCTGGGGAGCTATGCTGCCTCGTTCCTCACTATCAGACATGAAAGAAATAATTTCAGGTGCCAGAAAAGGAACTGTGATAAAAGAAAACATTTCGGCTTTCATGGCACTGGAGTTTGCCCTGAGGCAACAGCTTTGATAAAAAAATGTGTCTCTTTCTTTACATTCACAATTAATCCATGATTATCTACAAGCAATCCTTTGGCCTATAGGATACTGACAGAAAAGTTGTTTTTCTTTTTTTTTTTTAATTCCTTGCACACTTCACCTCTGTTTTTTCCTGCTACATGCACCTATTATTGTATCACACAAATCTTCAAACCCTGTTGAAGCTAGAGACAGCTTCCCACCCCCACTTTAGGAAGTTACGTAGGTATCAGACATATCTGTGTAGAATAGCTATTGTTAGCTGAAGTATTAACATATAATGTTTCTTCAGTTGTTGTATATTTAAGAAAGATATGAAAGAGGGCTATTATACCACAAGGAAAGGTGAACCAATCCTTCTTTTCTGCAGTGTTCTCTGTCATCAGCCAAGAGAAAATTTTGGTATATTTTTAAGAGCGAAACAATGAGCTTCATTCAGGAGGCAGTATTATTCCTCTCTGCATGAATTCACTTTCACTAGATATTGGGTGGATCCAGTGTTTATCGTGTCCATCCAATATTGATAAGACCATGCCTTACTGTTGACGTCAGGTCCTGCCCAAGGGACACGTAGGGTCACAGAGTACAACAAAGAGCACTGGGGTTTTGACCCAGGCAACCTCAGTCTTGGGCCTTCATGAGCACCCGGGGACATGCAGCCTCCTCCACAAAGAGGTCTTCACTGCCCAACCCTGTAAGGTAGGCTTACAGTCCCATTACCTGGTAGTCATTCCCCATGTGCTAGACTGGGCACCTTGCACCCAGAAAAGGAGAGAGGGTGCCAAAGGCACAGATACCTCTGTGTAAGAGCATTTATACATTCATACATATATGTATACCTATATGCATAGCTGAGCTGAGCACAGCTCCTCTGTTTGCAGACAGTGGCATGGCACAGCATGCCCCACCTCATCCTGGGATGTGCCTGGACCTCTCAGAGCATGCATATGATCCCAGGCACCCTGAGGTGCAGGCTGGGCTCCTTTTCAGGGCTTGTGCAGGTAAGATGGTGCCTGACACAAAGGAGGTCCGATATCACAAAGAAAATGGCTGACCAGAAATTATTGTGGGCACAAATCCTTGTGGCACAGGTCCAGTGGCTCCTCCTTCCCAGCCCTGGTGTCCCACATCCCAGGCCACCCTTCTTTGTCCCTTGCTTCTGACACTAAATGCTAGCATCATCTGGTGCATGATCCCACACAGGCAAAGCACAGCTGTGCACAGGGCCAAGGTCTTGTCTGCCCAGCCAGCAGGAAAACATTAGAAATACAGAGTGTCTTGGGTGGCAATGCAGTCCCTCCTTGGGAGCACACGGAAAATGCATGTCTCTGGAGCCAATACTGCAGAGCTATGGCATGACACAGCGCTGTCCATCTTTGGTGGGTAATCCTCCATATCATCTGAATTGTCTAGCAAATCTGACAGTTGTCATACATACAATTCCGATAAATTATATACTCCAAAAATGTTCCTTTAATACTTTCTCAGAATAAATCCTTTTGTGTTTACTGGAATATATTAGCATAGGAACCATAAGGTGAAATAATATGGCTTAATGGACAGGACAATGCTTATCCAACAAGTTGAGTGGCCTGGGACAAAGCTGTCCACATGAAAAGTGTGGGCTTTCTTCCTAGGATGATTTTTTTCTCTTCCTTCAACTCAGCAGATTCTTGTTCTTTACTGCATGGACAACTTTAAAAAAACAGTCCATGGACTTATATTTTTTCATGATTTACAAACTTCAGGTGCTTCAGGTTTCAGATGAATAGCTGGAGGTGCTGTGAATCACAAACTCAGACTGATCAAGCCAAATCTGTAGGGATATTTAAATGCCTAACTGGTTATCACCCTGATTAGGCACACATTGTGGGTCTAGTTTTATGCACTTCCACTTGGACTTCCTAAAGGGATGAAAATTTTACATACATACACCTACACTCCTCTTTGCCTCAGTTTCTTTTTCAGCAACCTGGCAATGTTTTCCCTTATCTAAAACCACATATAAAGATCTTTGGGAAAAATATCAGGAACTGATTTAGAGAGACTGCTTAACATGACATAACCATCACTAATAATGAGAGTTCACGTTTCTCTTCTCATTCATCTCAGTCATAGTTGACTTCTTGAGTCTCTCCTAACTTTCATATTTTATACTGGTGACTCAGATTGTAACAAGGTGTGTTTGCTTTGTGTTACTTATTTAAGGTCTGTTTAAGAGGTACAATGACATAGTGCATTTTCTCCTAGAGCAGATCAACTTTGGCAAGAACAGTCCACCTGCAGGCTCCAGTAATTAAGTAGTTTGTGAAAGAAAATGGAACAAAAAGCTGGAGAAATTACATGGGTGTAAACTCTTCAGCTACTGCAGTTGTAGAATCTGTGTTTCTGCTTCCCATTTTTCTCTGTTTAGATCTAGCTGTCCATATGGATGGATGTCTCTTTCTGTTTATCAGTTTCTCTCTTTTCTTTTTTTTGCATCAACATGCATCATTGTCCAGTTTCACGCTACTGTCTCCCGACTAACCCAACCAGCAATATTTTCAACAATGGGCTGCTTAGTGGACAGGAATAAAAACAATCTGAAGGGTAATAATAAACAGACTGGGGAGATGAAGGAATTATCAGGGAGCAAAGCCCTGACGTGGTATTGCTAAGTTATGTACTCATTGCTCCCTTGGTCTAACAAGCAGCTGCACAAAGCTAGGTAGCTTTTCTTCTCAAACAAAGCTAAGGGGGGTGGGGGGGTGGAAACAAAGCAAGGCTTCTGTGTGTATGTTGGTACGTGTTTCAGGGGAAAAAAAAATCAGGACATTGTGAGCAAACTGGCTCTGCAACGGATCGACAAGGGTTTATTATTCTGAGCAGCACTCAATCAAATGTGGCCCCTATGAACAGAGAGTAATGTTGGCGAATCATCCTGGGGGCTTTTTTTCTGTGTGTGAGTGGTATCCATCTGTCAGCTGTCAGTGCCAGTGAGAGATATACAGAGCTGTCACTTCTTGTCAGCCAGCATTTGTGAGGCCTTTTGCAGCTGCTACACAACACATACTGTCCTTATTGAAGGCCAGCAAGGAGTCTTGGAGAAGATTCTGCTGGATAGGGTGAAAAGGGGAAGAGAGATGTCAGGACCACTCTAGGAGAGCAGCCTTGACCTATCAAAGATTTTTAACTTCACTCTCAAAATCTTATTTTTTCTGAATATTAATGATAATAAAAGGCAGATGGAGAGCTGAGGTAGTGGCACAGCTATATGCTTTGCATTTCAAGATCCAAGGCAAGTTTTGCATTCCCTTTTCTACCTTTGGAACCTGTAATAATAAACATGGTGGGGTGTGGGTGGTGATGTATTCCAAAGAGTCCAGTGCTGTATCCTGAATGAAGTAAAAAAGGGGACAAATAGTTATTCCTCCAAAGAAAAAAAATCCATCCATCATTCCCCAGATATACATACATATACAAACACACAAGAT
Source organism: Eurystomus gularis (assembly GCA_013400335.1). Taxonomy (NCBI): domain Eukaryota; kingdom Metazoa; phylum Chordata; class Aves; order Coraciiformes; family Coraciidae; genus Eurystomus; species Eurystomus gularis. The sequence continues at coordinate 267,324 of VZZY01022228.1, forward strand.
AGATGTGTGTGTGAAGAACTTAGATGCATACCCACACGTTTTAGAAGTGTTGGAGCTGTGCTGGTCTTGTGCTGAATTTAGGGCTAAACCAAAACTCAGGTTCCAAGGCACTGAAATCTTGCCAACTGTTTTCTGAAAATGTTGTCTCCAAATGTTGAAAATCTCATGAGATCAGCTGTTCTTCTGAGCTTTCCTCCACCGTGGGCTGTATCAGAACCAGCTCCAGCAAATAAGAAGCCTTTTTAGTTTGTGATCTGCTGTGGATTTATGGCATTGATAAGGACCAAAAGTTTTGTGTCTAGCCTGTTTGATCTCACATATTATCAATCACAGATGGAACTTAAATACTGTTTTTAAGTAAAGAATCCTGATTTTAGAATATTATTATAGAATTGTAGAGTATTCTTACAAATGTGTCGGTGTGCCGGATTATTTTGTATCATTTTAAAAAGAGTAATAGCTTAAACCTGTAAAGAACCTTTTGTTTTGCTTTTATATGTTTACAGCTTCCTTTACAACAATGATAAACTAACATGGTCAAAGTGCAAGGCAGCAGGATTAGGAGAAACAAGTATATGTGGAGCTGGGAAGTGCTAAATTCTACTGCTTACTTTTCCACTGACTGTCCAAGTCACCTCAAGCTGGCCACATTAATTTTCTATGCCTTTCCCATTTGTTGATAACATTCAATTATCACTCTCACAAAAGCACTGAGTTGATGAATCTTTCAAGCAACCTTTGAGCTTCTGAAGATCTCTGCAGGTGCAAAGCCCTCTGGAGTATATCACCAAACCAAATTGTGTGATTCCAGTTGTGGGTTCATAGTGAAAAGCTAGAAACTTAGCCCTAGGTCTGCACCAATAATTTTGCAAGAGTGGAATATCAAGCAATGTTAACAATTCTCAGAGCTCAGTGCAGCTTTGGACATGAATAAGCCATCATTTAAGCACAAGATCTCATATCTAGAGAATTGTTTTTATAAGTCCTCTTGCTCTCCTGATAAGACCTTTTCAAGAAATTTAGAAATTCAGAGTTAAAAAATGTAAAAAGTTTGTAGAGTACATAAACCAATGCAGTCCTGTGCAATAGCTAGGGTTTGTACACGCTACATAATATCAATAACATAATAGCAATATCTATAACATAATCAATCAGTAGTACTACATAAAAAATAGAAACAATTAATATTATTTATTTTCTATGTCTCCGTTATGTTACTCACAAATGAAATTTAAAATCCTGTAGAATACAAAAAAAGAAAAAAATAGTCAGGCTGGATAATTATATTGCTTAGCATTTTTTACCACGGTGACTGGGTTTCTCAGGAAGACTGCTATTTAAGACCATGCAGCAAGTACTTCACTGATTCATTTTGTGCCTGTAGAATTTTTTTTTTATTTAAAAGATGCAAAAAAGATTTATAATTTAGCTTAGGGTTGCTTGAAAGCCTGCTCTGTTTGGTTACCAGTTTCAAACACATATGGTATAACTCATATTGCTGCAAGTAAAACAAGACTGACTGTTGAATGAGCATAACACTGTAATAGCAGAATGTCTGCATTTAGCCCTTTTAACTCAGATCTGCTCGCAAGCCAAAATAAAATGGGAAACAATTAGTGCCTGTCAGAAAATGATTTCTCCCTTCCCCCTGAGAAAATAAAAAAATGCAAAAGAAAAAGAAGACATTTTCTGCTGAAAAGTATTAGTTTTATTGTGGAGATGCTGTTCCAATGGCTCATGGGAATTGTAGTTCATATACCTCATGCCCCAATTCTTTTTCAATGACTTAATCCCGTATTAGACTGTCTCTTGCCCTTAGTTTCTCCTATCCCCTTCCATGAACAGTTTTGTCATATCATGAAGGATCCCATCATTTGTATCCCAGAAGACATAGGAAACTTTGTAAGAGGAATCCTACACCTAAATGACAGGGAGAGTTTGTAGTTCTGAACAACAACTTCTGCAAGCTCTGTGGCAAAGTTCTAAACCTGAAAAGGCTTCAGCATTTGTTATTAAAGTTGTAGGTATGCACAAAACCTACATAGAAGTGAGCCCTTCCCCATGGAAATGTGCTTTGTCCACCAAAGCACAATTTGCTGTATTACCACAGAATACTTTAAAAGTATTATTCTTTCCTGAGGGAGAACAAGAGAAGTGCACTGCTTTTGTGATTCAAAAGCATAGAAGATCATTATAAATTTATGCTATTCTTGGTTTTGGAAATTGGCAAGCCTGAAGTAAATTGGGATTGAGATGGAGATGCTTGTTTACAGCAACTTGCTGTCTAACTTTTATTCTGGAAGTTCTGCTGGACTCAAAGACAGTCTGGTTTTCCTGTGTTGCAATGAAAACAGCATGGTGGTCTCAGAAAAATATTACTACTATCTGTTTTTCTGCTATGGATAGGTTTATATATCCCATACCTCTCTAAACCAGACTAGGAGGACACTGTACCCTTTTCAGTCCTTAATTGCTTTAATTATCAATTTCTATGACTCTGCTCCCTCTATGTTTTGTGTAGGTGTTAATTTGTTATTGGGTATTTCCCCAGCCTGTCTAAAGCATCTATATTTAAATAATATATTTTATTTACTCTTCAGACTCTGCCTCCTTCTGAGGCTTGTTTTCTGTCTCTGCTGATCCTGACTCTGCTTTCCCCTTCACATTCAGTTGGATTTCTCCTCTGGCTTCCCAGTAGATGGGCCAGCAGAAAGTATGGAATAAAAACCAGTTGTGTAGGGCAGTAGAAAGACATGGTGTAGTCCCAGACAAGAGCGGGACACCTCACAACAGCCTCTATGTTTAGATCACAGAGGCTCAGCTGTCAGGGCATCCAGCCACCTGGGCCCACCAGCTTTTGTAGATGTTATTTAGTGTCTCAGCTATTCCAGGCATGAGAAAAGGATGTAAGTACATCTGGAGACTGGCTAGACTCTTACACATCTCCTCACATCTCCTTTTCTGACTCTCAGAGATGTACAGGCTCCTCAAAATCAGGCAACTAGCATGGCGAGGAGCAGAGCATGAGGCCTGAAGAGCTTCTCTGGCCTTGGCACACAAAGCTTCAGAGGATGGTGTGGAAATACCATCCCCCCTCAGCTGACCATTAAGAAACCTTCAGATATCCTTGGTGAAGACAAAATCTGTCAAGTTATAAGAAACTAGAGTAATACCACAATTTCAAGGCCTATAGAAGACAGAATATAGGTCACTGAGAATAGAGGTAAAACAGTAACATTAGGTATTAACAGGATCCCAACAGAAGACATAAACTAAATTATTTCATCAGGAAACACTGACTTTCTGTCACACAGCAGCAGTTTGGTTTTAAAGACTCATCCATGTAACACAAGAGAAGGAAGAGCCGCCATGGGAGCTCAGTGAGGAACAGACATTGTGAGAAGCTGGGGGATAATTACTGGACACAGACACAGAGCCAACATACATGTCTGACTTATAGTGACAGCAGCTAGGAGAATCACTGCTTCTGGCAGCATTTTCGTGAAGGTAGTACTGTCTAGTGAGGACTCACAGACTTCTTCATCACCTGTTGATAACCTTGGGAAAAATGGAGAGGAGAAGATGTATCTTGGTGCTTTCAAATGCCTTCAAAAGAGAAAAGGAGAACATGCAACCAGAATTTGTATCTAAGATGGAGCTGATGTGTGCCAAGTTACACAAATACACACACTTTAGTGGGACTGACCCCAAGGAGTAAGAATATAGGCAGTCTGTAAAACATAAATACAGACATCTACTTCAGATATCCCAAAACAGGAACAAGCAGGACCCTTTGGATTGTATAGTGCCATCTCTTATTCAGTATTGCTTAACACTTGGCTTTGTAGGAGAGTTTCCAGTTGCTCAGAACATTAATAAACTTTACTTAGAGTGGCTGACATTTTCCATTCTTCAGGCTAAGTGCCTGTGGAATATTGCAGCCAAAATGTGGCTCAACTATTTCTAAGTATTAGGCAGTCATGCTTACAGCTTGGGAATTGCCCGGCTTCATCCTTTGCAGTGTGGCCAAAATGGTTGTTGAGGCTGAGACACATGTGTGTGTCCATCAGCTTGAGACTTGGATATGTGTTTGTGCTGTCTAAATGTGATCTTGATATAACACTTGATATTATGTGGCAGTTTAAAGGGGTTTTTTTGGCTTGAGCTTGAGACTGACAAAGTCATTAATATTCCATGAAGGCCACAACAAGTTAGTCACAGGCCAACACCTCATCAACAATCTTGTTGATGCAACACTAAAGAGAAAATCCTAAAAAACAGATCGAGGATTTTTTATATACTGCCATATTTATAATCTTGTATTTCTTTGGTTTTAAAGCCAAACTGACCACTGGCTGTGTTCAGATAGCTATGGAATGAAAGAAATAAAAGCTTACATTTGAAAATCTGCTCTAAATCATCAAAGATAGCTCTTCTATGCAGTAAAAATGTTTTGTGAAGATCAGTAACTGAAAGGTTAAATTTGTTATAAGCTTGTTGCAATTATTAAGAAGTAACAATTAAAACCCAGGAAATTCAGAAGTAAGGTTAAACTTAAAAGGAACTTGACACAGATGTTAGGCCATGACTTCAAGAAATAAGTGTTAGTAAGATTTATTGGGCCAAATTCATCGGATTCAAACCTAGTGTAAGCAAAAGGATTTTTTAAAGTTAGTGGTAAGAAACCATTGCTAAGTTGGATAATAAGAGACCCTAACTTTTGTTTTCCTTTTGTTTGTTCAAATAGGCTGACTTCAGGTGGCTTGGATATCTTAATCAGTAGCTTTTATCACAGTAGAAATATAGATTCCTTTTTTCATTTACTTTTCTGCCTATTTAAAAACATGACTCTTAAGCTGGACACAACTTCATTTTATTATTTTTTAAGTATTTTTTGCCTGATTTACTATTCCTAATTTTCTTCTTTCCATTTTAAAATACCCTTTTATTATTATCATCTTTTCCTGCTGGGAATATGATATGATATGATATGATATGATATGATATGATATGATATGATATGAGAGCAGTAGCAACATCAAGGGTTGGCTCAGTCCTTTTTGTAGAAACACTCACTTCCAGATCCTCTCCATTCCAGAAACCCATACAGTTGTTCAGTTCCAGTAGAGAGTCCAGTGGAAGTCACCCGCAATTTTGGAGGTTCAAATCCATAGTCTGAAGTACCTTCCTATTAGTCAATAGGAAAGAGTGAATAGGTGAATGCAGACTGACCAAAGGCAAGAGAAAATCTTGCTCATGAAAGGCCAACTGAAGAGTCCCGCTGAGTCTTTTTGTAACATTTTTGTAATGATTTTTTTTCATTTTCAAGTCTGAAGACAAATGCAGACAAAAAAAAAGAAAAGAAGAAAAAAAGAAAAAGTTGGGAATAATGTATACATATCAACCTAACTTCACTTCAAGCATATCTGAACAGCTGCCTCCCACATGAAGTGTTATTCCTCTTAGTGATTGCCAAAAAGAGGAAGGGAAGCCAGTGGTATAAATGTATATAGAATTCTAGATTTCCCTGGCACTACAGCAGAACAAAGAAACAAAAGGATGGTGCAAAAAAAAGAAAAAAATGTTAACCCAAAGCAGGCTGTTTGCTTGCTAACACAAGCGTCAGCAGTTTTTCCTGACAGTCACCTTGAACAGTAAAGAGGTAAAAACAGTGAAACACAGGACAAGAAGGACCAAAATGTGCTTGTGTTTGCTGGATCTTCCTCCCTCTCCTTTACCAACTGCAGGATATGGATCGCATGCACCAGGGCCACCAAGTCCTAACAGCTGATCTCTGCTCTGCTTTCCTGGGAACAGAGACACTCTTTTCAACTTTCTCTGTCAACGTGTCACGGGAAAAAGGAAAGCCATGCAAAAATCAAGTCAGAGCTTTCTCAGTTACGAAGCTTTTTCACAAAAAGCAAAGGTTTTCCTTTGAATTGTTACCATCTGAGTTATTTCCATATTGCAGCTGAAGGCCAGTAGTTTGCAAGCGTAAATACTTAGAGGGAGGAATAGGGAAAGGGGTATTATTTCTGTTTTTGCCTGTGTATAAATCTTGTTTTCTGCTGGCTGCAGTCACCCTGATGGACTTGGACTCAGTGAAGGCCCCACCATTTCATGACCTTAATATAATTTTTGAGTCAATAATGTAAATGCTTTCTTATATTCAACACAAGCAAGGCATGAGAGCAAATAGTCTCATTTACCGTCAAGAAGATGTCTAAAACAGCCACTAGCTGTGCACCCACCCAAAGTTCCAAGCCCCAAAAGGTCTGCATATGTGTGTCTACAGTCTAGGTCTTTCCACTGAAAAAGCTGAGAACATCTGTAAGTCTCCCTGAACCCATCAACTGCAATGCTTTGGCACATTTCTTTGTCACCCCATCCTCTTCTGCCCATTTATTTTTTCCATTGTCTGCCCATATCATCTGATCCTGTAAATACACTGAACTAAATTCTCTGACTAAAACCAGGAATACTTGGGTTAATCATGCTCAGAAGTGGGCCCTTAATGCAGTATCCCAAATATCTTCCCAGAAAATGTCCTATGGGCCCTAATTATCTCTCTTTAAGTAAAAAGGATTGAGTCCAGAGTTTCATATATCTGCTTAGTTTTCAACTGGATTTTGCTGGTGGTTTAAATAACCATGCTCATTAGCATCTGTCAGCTGCCCAGACTTATTATTTCATTGCTATGTGTTGATTTGACTTTATTAAGAACTACAAGTCTTGATCCTGCCTGAAAGATGGACTCCAGAGCAGATCTGCTGCACCAGTTACAGTCATCTGAACAGGCTACATTAGTGCCCACAGTCATGTGAAATCTGCTTCCCTGCCCTGCAGATGCTTTTCACCTGCAGATTTTTTTCTTTCTTCCTTCCATCCACTGAGTCCACAGCTTCTGATTTTCTGAGCATAGTGCTGAAACATTCTCTTTTCTCCAGCTTTTTATGGAAGCTGCGCATTTCTTTCTTTAGCTTGAAAGGAAGAACAGATTCCTGGAATCTGGAAGAGCATATTAATAAATCTAACAATATGACAAATTAACGAAACAAACAGCATATTTATTTCTTTCCCTGTCTTATCTCTTCAGTCCCCATCCCCCAAATGAGAAATGCTAATATGCTGTGTAATGTAGGAAGAGTTTGGTGTGTTCCTTGCCTGCCCTGAAGCTGAGGGTTGTTTGGGACTATGGTATAATTGCTTCTGGAGCTGCGTTCAGCACTGTGGCTTCAGCTTTGCAGACTTTGTTGTGGGAGAATGGGGTGAAAATATTCCTGTGGCAGCCCATCTTCTTCTTCCAGCTTAGGAATAAAATTCACAAATAGTTTTAGGCCATGGTTTTATAACTCTTAAATAAGTTTCTAAAGTTTGCTTGTGGGAAAGGGCAACAGACTAGTGAGTGAAAGACCTGTGCTTGGGCCTTCCAGAAGATTGTGTGATGGAAATATTCCCATAAGAAAGGCTTGCAGAGTATGAGAGCTTTCCTTTCAAATTCTTGTATAACATGTTTTTCCTTTCAAATTCTTATAAAACTTCATCAACTGAAATGGTATAAGAGTGCCTTCTGTGGACATTATGGGATACAGCCAATCTCTAATTCATCCAGTTCTTTCTTCTCCAGTATTTCCTCCATCCTTTCTTTCTTTGCTCCAGAGGGAGCCTTTTGTTTTCCATCCAGGTTCTGTCAAATATTGTTATGATGCTTCTTAGTCCAGCTCTCCCAAAGCTTTTGGGTCTGCCCATATTCTGAAGAAGGAAGATCATGCCAGACTGGCCCCAGCTGACAGAGACCTGAGACAGGGCTGAGGGATACCAGGAAGGGCACGACCCAAAGAAGCATGCAAGGAGCTCGATGCTGTTGGGCAACCAGAGGTACCTGACACCAGGGCCAGTCTGCAGCCCTCTAAGTGTTGCCCATGATGGCAACAGAGACACACTCTTCTCAGGCAGTCAGGCAGCAAAAGGGTCCAGACCACATCTTGTGCCAAGGTAGGGCCAAAGAAGTAAACGCACAACAAGTAAAAGCAGTTCCCTATCATCTACAGAGGGTTAGTTATGATTTTACTGCACATCTCTCTCTGAGTGACTAACACCCATCAGACTGATCAGCTAATTCCAGCCTGAAAAGAATTAACATCCATGTACTTACGAAAGAAATGCTGAAGCAACAACCTGCTATGCCACTTGGCCTGGGACAATAGGACATCAATAATCTTGTATTTTAAGTCCTTTCACACAGCAACGTTTGCAAGGACTGTCCATTAGCCCTCCTCCAACCCCCCAGTGCCACCTCTAGAAATGATGAAGTAAAATTCAGTTTGAGATCACACTTACTCCTGCATCCAAATCCATCACATATTATAGCCTCTCATGTTAGCACAAACATCCTTTAGAATGAAACTTTCCTATTACCATTTCCATTACAGAATCATTTCATCTGTAATAATTTTCCATCAGAGGCTGGAGAGGAGTCTGCTGCAGCTTTACCTGCTGTTCATACCAGGCACGATTGAGAGATACCATTTTTCTTTGTGTTTGAAACCAACAGGAGGAGGAAAGGGGTCTATAAATACAGACGATTGAGAGTATTTTACATCTAGTGTTACGCTGTGAAGCCCACCTGTAACAAAATAGGAGAGCAGAAAAGGGGGTGAGATTTAGGAAAAATCGGCAAAGAATTAATCCTTCAGGCTGAATCGCCTCTGTGGAGCACAGCGATACAGTCCTGCTGACTCGAAGGGCCATTATTCAAGGGTTAAATGTCACTCAAATCAACCTCATTATGAACTGAGGGATGAGGAGGGGCTCGGGGGAGACACTGCTTTCTTATGCATTTCCAATTGAGCTGCTCTGGCCTGGAGATGACCCGCCGCACAATTTTTAAATTATCTCTGTGCGCGCTCTGCTTGTTTTGGAAATGCTCTAAATAAAAATAATGGACTGTCTTTTAATAAGTCTCATTGTGAAGATTCCACATATCAAAGAACGCAGCGCAGCTTGGAGGCAAGCGACGGGCATGTGTGATCTAGCTGGAAGAGAGACAAATGGTGATGGGAGCAACTCCATCTAGGGACCGCTGACAAGAAAATGGCATTCGCAAACTGACACATCTGTCAGGGTGGAGAATATTGGCACCTGTCACGCAATTTCAGTCATGACTTTTAATAAAGCTGCTTTCCCTTAGGTAAAATTGGAACTTGACTGTAATATTAGCTGCAAGCACGTCTTGTTTTCCCCTTCAGAGCTCTTTTGTACGTGAGACATTTCAAATGAATCTTAAAGCTGAAGTAATGATGTTTACTACTTCTTGCGTCTCCCCCCCCCTTCTCTTTCCAAGTCTGGATTTGAAAGAGATGTTGTGCTGAGGGTTTTTTTCTTTGCAAAATGTCTCCCCTTCATCTACCAATACCAGATTTTTTTTTGTATGTGATTGTGTGTGCGCACGTGTGTGTAGCGCTTTTTCTCTATCACTCTTTCCCCCCCCCTCCCCTTCCTCCTCCTTTTCAGCTGGGCTGTTGTTTGAGTGAATTTAGCCTGGGGAAGCATGTATATCATAAAAACTGGGTTGGGATTTGTTGGCTGTCAGTCAATAAATCAGTCAGAGTTTAATTACCAGGCATGTGATGGGAAGCGGTGACAGGCACCAGGTCTGTTGGATAGCATTTCTTATGGGGCAGCCGCTACTAAAAACAAAAAGTTAGAGAGTATGTGTGCGTGAGTAGATGCCGGATGGGAAGGAGGGGGAGAGATGGAGGGGAGGGAGGAGGGGGAGAAGTAGAGAAGGAGGAAGAGGGAAAGGAAAAGTTGAGGAGTCCTGCAGCTGGAATCTACTATTACAAGAAAAAAAAAAAAAAAAGGTTTTTATTCTTAAAACAAAGACTATGAGCGTCTGTTTTAGGACAAAAAAAAAGTTTTTTAACTGACGCATTCCCATGTTTTGCTTGAAACATGTCAGCATGTTCTGAGTGTCACCTGATGCCTGCATTAACTTATGCTGCACTGAAGTGCACCCCTTTGTTTAACACTTGCAAACATTTTATCAGAAATATTTTTTTTAAAGGAAAGAAAATAACTACAGTTGAGAGAACACATTGGGGAGATGGGGCTGGAAGGAGCCGGAGAACTATTGTATTACAAAATGACATAATGTGTTAAAGGACCTTTCACAAAGTGAGAGTAAAGTTTTTTAATAAAATATGAAGGTTATATAACATTCCCAATGAGGAAATCAATAACCTTCTTTTTTTTTTTTTTCTTTTTCTCCTTCTTCTTCCCCCTTTTTGGAGGTTTTCCAGGATATCTGACCATGGAAATCATGTACAGTTTTTTTTTCAAAGGCAATTCATACTTGACATGGTTTTTATTTTTGACTAGTGATGAGAGATGTCATCTTCTTCCTGTCATATGCCATGAAGCATTATGTGGAGATACTGCAGGATGTTTTGACTGAAAAGATGCTCTATTTTCTTTTAACTATTCTCCTGTGGTGTGTCTCAGTGTGTGTTTCAGAAATCTTTTGTCCACTTTAAGGCATTATGGGTAACGGACACAAAAGTCTCTGGCTTGAGGTAGTGTAGCTGCTCCTCTCCTGGCAAAGCATTTGTCCGTGAACATGAGGGAGCACAAGGAATTTGTGAGAAGAGAAGGAAAATGTTCGGCAGAAGAAGAGCCAGTTACCAGTCAACTTCAGCTGGTGAAAATTTAGCTGAAAAATCATAATGGTTCAAATTTCATAGAACTGTCTCCACACAAAAAAATGTCAGATTGAATAGGGAAAAGTGCTTTATTTAGACATCTAATTCAAACAGCGCCTTTACTCCAAAATACAAAAACACCAGTCGGCTTTGCTCAGTTAGGTGGACTCCCATGCCAACAGCTTGTTTATCTCATTGTCATGTTGCTGTACAGCTGCCTCTGTGACTTCATCTAAATGAATTTGGATGCCCAAAAAGACCTTCCAGAGTTCACCTGCAGGACCTCTTCCCATCTATACTTTAAATTGCTCCTGTCACATCCAGCTGACTGTGTGTAAACTTCCTATCGTTTCCTCCCTACCTTCTGTCAACTTTTGTCACTGCTCTTAAATGGCAAACTCCTTGGAGCAGAAATTTTCCTCCTTGAATGCTTGGCAAGTGTCTAGTGTACAGTGGAGACCACTGTAAATGTGTACAGTAACTCTAGACCTTACATTGTGTACATATTCAAACCATATGGGGTGCAATATCCAGACACGGGTTGCAGAAGCCATCTCTCAATGGTGTTCACAGAGGGTTGGGAGAGGGAGAGGCTGAGAGGGGAATGAAGTAAGTTGCAGGTGGGAGGGGAGACAGTCACATGAAGATTTGCATTCAGTTAAAACTTTAGTGAATATTCCCTCTTTAGTGAGCTTTCCTTCCCTTTCCTTTGATTGTGGTCTGGAGATTTTACAGCAGAGAACAGCAGTTTTGAAATTCATGCCTTATTCCCACTCACACAAACCACCAGCAGCACTGGGTTAATCAGTCCTGAAAACTTCAGTCTGAAATGTCTTGTGGATCTAAAGAAAACTAAATATACTTATTTAAGCCTCGTCCTTAGAGGTGCTTGCTCCATTCCCTAACCCTGCCCCGGCTATTTTGTAAGTCCAAGGTCAGATTTTCTTGCAGACTACTGGAAGGCCCTATGGTGTCTTTCCAGGGTTAGTTTGCCCAGCATCAGTAAAATCTGTGTAAAGAGAACAATGGTTAAACAGCCTCCACAGCAGCAGCAGCACCTTGTGGCTGGTAGGAATTTAGCCAAGCCCCATAGGACATCCCACCAGCTCCTCCCTTTGGGTCCCTGAGCTGCTCCAGACAGCATGCAATTTCATTACACCAAGTTTGCTCTGCATGGGACAGCCTCCCTAAATCTCAGCGCCACGTCTGGGCCTGAAGAAAAAGAGTCAAAAGGACTACAGTGCCTGATGGCATGTAAGACTGTCCAACCTCCATGCCAAATGCTCCCCAGCAGCAGTGTGGGATATCTGCTTGATGCCAGTGGTGGCTGGGAAACAGGGAATCAGGGAAACAATTTTGTAACTGGTTTAATCTCCTGCTACACACCAAAGCTACATGGAAACCCATCGGGCTTGAAGACTTAAAGCTTGCCTTAACACAGAAATAATAATGGGACACAGAGCAGATCATCTCTGAAGTTGTAATTCAGAATCTGCCTCCTGAATGAGTCACTCTAGCTGTTAATGCAATGTAAGAATGTCAAATTATTGTAATCTTCTCAGAGGTCAACTTACATTAGAACAGCATCTCAACAGACATAGGATAAATACCTCTTCATAATATAGGAAAGCTGCTTTTTTTGCTGCCGATAATTAACTTTACTTTCCAAACACATACTTCTGCCTTGCTGCTCTCATCCTTGGGTTAGCATGAGTGCAGGGATCTCCTGCTTGGAGTTCAGCTTCATCAAAGACCCACACAGAAGCACTGGTAGCACCTCTGCAGGCTTCGAAGGGTCAGTGCCATTAGTTCTGATTTGTAAGATTTTGCACCTCTCATCTTTAGCTTTGAGTTTTGGAATAAAATCCTTTCAGTACAATTGACTTTTTACTAGCTTTAAATCACCACTAGGAATTTTCCTGGATTTCCACAGAAAAATTTGAATGCCCAAGACTACTGAAGTTTTGTTTACCAAATGTCAGAAAGTGTTTACTCATGCTGAGTAAATCCTTAGCTGCCCAAACCCAACAGAGCTAAGTCTGTGGAGAAAACTGTTACAGTTTGTCACAAGTAGTGAGGAGGTTTGGATGGAGCAATCCACTCCAAGCCTACCTCTGTGAGACTGAAGAAACTTGCCAAAACTGGAAGTGAATGAGACACAAACTTAGAAGCGAGTCAACTTTCCCTATTGCCCCAATGTAGCTGCACATGTCCTCTGTTCTTCTTGATAGCCAGAGGCAAATGCACTCCTGGCCTGCTTTTTTATCTTTTCCTTTGATTCCTGCTTGTCATATTCAAAGGAAAATCCTCTGATAGATCTTGTGTATGGGCCAATGGCTTCACTCTCAAAGTATATCTTGCACAGATCTGTGAGCCAGAGGATCTGATCTCTGAACTGAAGTACTGGTGCTGAGAGAGCAGACTAAGGGCCAGGTCCCATCTTTCAGATTTCCCTATAACCACATGCATTAATTGATATTTATTTAGGGAAGTGTGTGATGGCCTCTAGTGGTGCATGCTGTTGGTAAACACAGAAACATCACAGCTTCTCTTCTCTGTTTTTTGAGTGGCACTGGAAGAAAAGTGCTCTGGATGTACTGACACAGATATATTGTTGTTGTATGAGTAGCAAGACAGCCCAGTGACAGACAAGCCTGCTCCATTTATAGCACTCTACTTCCTCCTCCTCTGTGCTCCGAGGAGGAGGGTACATGGCGCACACTGGGAGCAAGTGCAGAAATTGATATTTAGCAATGACACGTTATGTACTACAGATTTCCTGTGAACGCACCATTGTGTTCCTGTGTCCAGCATCCAGCAATGAAAACAGACTGACTTAATCGTGGTTTTCTTTTCCTGCTACCCACCAGGCACACGCCATGCTCAGAAACAAAAATCTGGATTTAGTTCTTTTCTGCTGTGGGGTTTTCCCTCCCTGCTTATCATGATATATTGCTTGCATCATCAGATTAAGACCGCGATAGGGGAAGCAAGACTATGGGACATTTCCTCCTAGCAGTGAGGTGAACTGAACCTCAACAGCACAAACACGCCGAGGCTTCTGGCTGTGAGTGCAGCCTCTGCCATTACTACAGTGAACGTGATAGCCATTAACTAATCGTCATCAGAAAAAATATAGCACTCTCTCCCTCCTCCACTGCACACCAAGGCACATACCATATAAACATCATAAAGGACACAGTGCGAGAGAAAAAACACACTAGAGGCCATACTAAACCACATATAACCCTGATTTGAGAAGAGACTGTTATTCAAAGCAGTGAAAGCTTTCATATACGGTATGGCCAGAGAGTCGGATGTTTTCTCAACAGTTTCCTAAGCAATAATACATAGATAAAGAGGCTGGAATCTGCCATCCCCTTTATAACATATGCATGTCTATTTATGAAGACACTTAAGCATGGATTTAGTAAGTCCAAGACAAAGCTCTAGAGGCGGCTGTCTCTTTAAATCCGTCTCCTACCAAGTGAAATTTGTGGCCCTGATGAATGGCAGAGCAGAGTCATCCATAAAAGGGCAGAGGAAAATCACACTCATTTGCATACAGTAATTATTCTCTGAATCAGGCCACCTTTATTGCTGCCAGAAAATCTACTGTCAGCATCGCTCTATAGATCATGTTGGAAAAGCCAGCAGCTGAGGAGTGGGGTGGTGGCTTGGGACCTGCCGGCCAGCACCCCAGCCCTCGCTGCTGGGGCAGGCTATTCTTTGCCTCACTCACCGCCCTGGGTACCTATAGGTCCATCTTCATCTGTGTCGTGTCCTGGCCATCTTCAGCAGCATAGCAGGAGGGTGAATGTTTGTACCCAGATAATATTGAGGTGATGGGAGGTGTGTGGGGTTTCTGGGAGGTTCCCAGCAGCTCTCAGAGAGTTTGGATACTTCTTTCACCTTTTTTCCTTCCCATGTCATATCTTCTTTAAAAAAATAAGGGAGTAACGTTGTAGAGGTGTGGTAGCATAACACCACCTTATCGGTATGCTGTCTATGCTTATGCTCCTGTTTGGCTCTACATCAGTGAGCACTGGAGGATTAAAAAAAGCGATAACTGACTGGCATTTCAGCCTGCTGGCAGGAGAAGTAACGGGGAAAAGACACAGCCAGGGACTGCACAGGCAAAAAACAACAGGAATCCTGAACCAGCAAATGAGCAAAGATTAGTGGGAACAGATTCTCATCACAGCACAAACGAATCTGGTTCCAGTCTGGCAATCCTCTCTCAGGTCTTCTCCTGCTGTGATCTAGCAGGATGGCCACAATACACAGCATGGAAATAAAGCTTATTCAGGTACACCCAGGTAGTTTTAAAAGCAGCACCTTCCCATCCATGTATGTCTGTCTACTTGCAATGCTACCAAGGAACTGAAGTCTGTTTGAAGCTCCATAGCAAACATGTCCTTGGCCTGAATCCAGTTGTGATCACACTTCTTGTGATACCAAAACCTGACATGCAGAAAACACACACTCCCTGTAATGATTTGCAAAGATGAGAGCAGTTCGGAGCTGGAAGCAATAATAGCAGCTTTGGTGCCAGCACTGCAATTTGCCACACTCTGAAGCAGGGCTCCCAGCTACCACCCAACGCAAGCACTTTGCACGACTGAGACAGCTGGGAACAGCAGATCAGTTGTCTTCATTTTGCAGGATCTGTCCACCAGCTCGTGTGTGTTTGCACAGTAGTTTGAGCATAGGCCCAAACTCACAATCAGATCCTACTTCATGCCTCCTGTTCAAGGTAGCTGCAAGTGACCTTAGGGAGTCAGTGTGGATATGGGCTTCCCATAAGGGTGAATGCAAGAACTTCCCAGAGAGACATTATCCCATATTCCATGCACCCCAAGGCACCATTAGTTAGCCAGTGTTTTGTGGAATATGGAGTCCTTCCTAGAAGGGATGCAATTTTGTGAGCCACAATGAAAGCAACAATATGAGACTGAATTAAAAATCTAGGAGTCCTGTGTCCAAACACCATAACCTACACCTTCTCTTCTTCCTAGAAGGTATAGACTTAGAGGTAAAAGGTCTGAGGAATAGGTGGTGACTTCGCAGACACTATAGTAGGGTTGCTTGCCTGTTATATTAGTGATAAGTTTTGTTCATCATTATCAGTGTGTACTGCAAGTACTTGGTATGAGAAAATGGAGTAAGTAGTACACTAGAAATTTCAGTGTTCTAAAACATAACCCAAACAAATCTGACCCAAGCTCTGTTCTAGACAGAGAATTAGCTGATCAAAACTCTGCCTGATCCCAATATTCATCATTTTTATTTGGCTGACTGTAAGTATCCTGAAGTTAAAATTTTTCTCTACACTATCACCTTGATTAAAAGACAAACTCAGTACCTTTACTCTTAGTTTAATTTGTGACCGAGCCAAACACTTTGGGCTTCCAAACAGTCACAAACAGCTAAAAAGGGTTCTTTCAGCATAAGGCAAAATGAAAATGTCATGACACAACACAATGGCTTTTCAATGCTTCAGGTACATACTTTCAGCATCATCATACCATCCAGCCTTAGAGTTACTGGGGGGCTGCTTACATAAGGGTGGCTTTTAACCAACCAGAGCTACAGAGCTTTAATGGATTTTGTTAGCACATGGCGTTTTATGCTTCAGCTCTGTAGCAAAAGTTTCAGTTAAAGCAGGACCCAGCTTTTTTTCCCAATAAGTTAGAAGAAATAGAAAGCCATTTTTAATTAGACAGTATTTGCTCTGCTCAGGTATATAAAAATCAGTGTAAAAAAGCCTGCATCCTCCCATGGCTTTGTGAATCTTCATTGGTCTATTTAAAACAGATTGTACTTCACAGTCCTGTTTCTGGAACAGACATCTGTCCACATCAAACCCACAGTCACCATCAGCACTAATTTGTTCCTTTGCCCCTTGTCTGATTCCTCAGGAAGGGAGAATAGCATGCCGGAGGGAGAGACCCAGTCTGAAGCAAATTTCTGCTGGTCAGAACACATCCTGCCATGTGCATGAGACAAGCTTTTCCCTCTATGATGCTGGCAATAGGGTATTTTGCAAACATTACATTAACTTAAATAAGAAACAGCAGGAAGAGAAAGCCATAGAAAAGGAAAAAGAAGAGAGAGAAGTCAGCATTGCTAAACAGTGATACTTCAACTTGCCTAAAGCTCTGTCAAAGTACCTGACCTCTGACAGATCTAAAGTCAAGTCATTTAAATGATGTAAGGGATATATATATATTTTTTTTAAGCAAGCGGCACCAGCTCATGGCTTTGCTGTTTATTAGAGGACGAAGCTGCCAATATTGGCTTGCTCAGATGAGCACTTATAAAACCACACCGATATATGTGTTTGCATTCCTCTTCGGGTAAAAATTTGTCAGAGAAGAAAGGCATTAAACCTGTCACCTCAGATAAAGATCAGATGTTTGATTTCAAACAGAAGAAAGCAAACACTCAGCTATGGGCTCCGTTAA
This sequence comes from Eurystomus gularis, assembly GCA_013400335.1. Classification (NCBI taxonomy): domain Eukaryota; kingdom Metazoa; phylum Chordata; class Aves; order Coraciiformes; family Coraciidae; genus Eurystomus; species Eurystomus gularis. The sequence continues at coordinate 284,491 of VZZY01022228.1, forward strand.
CCCCTTGAGTACCCCTTGGAAACTGTGGGACAGGACAGGCAGCCGGTGCTGCCCGCGACGCCTGCTGCTGCCTCACAGCCACTGAGTTTTCTTGGGGAACATGGCAGCTACACTCTATTTCTTGCCCCCTTCACTGTCTCTCTAGCATTTGCAAAGCAGAGTGCATCAGCTGCCTGCAGAAAGTGGTGCTGTTCAAAACAGAAACTAGGCTAGATATTTGTTTACAGTCCTGGTGCCACTTCTGGGTCTACCTTTTCTTTTACAGTGTGCTTTTGGAACATCTGAAGGGGAAGCAGTGCTCAGATCCTCTCTACTAAAGTGAGAGACCCAGGGTATTTTAGAGATCCTTCTGTTACTTCTCTGACAAGAAGTTGCACTTTTTTCTGTATTACTTTCCCCCTTAGCCATATGTCCATGCTACAGCTGTTGAAAATGTCCACTGGAGTGACATTACATCCTGAATTAAAAGTCTGTGGCAAATCTACCTTTTTTAATATCTGAAGGCAAGCTGAAACCTTCCCGTAGCTACCTGGCTTAGAGGGAAGTGAATAAACTTTACAGAAGAAAAAGCAGATAAGAAATAGCAGAAATCAACCTCCTGTTTCTAAACACCTTAATGCATAAGTCAGAGGTTAAATCATACGAAAGTGGGGTGTAATAAGAAGCGCTAATAAATATTTTCATCTGGAAAATACAATCCATGCAAGACTGGGAATGTAACTATGTGGCAAACTTTTATGGTCTCCAGTTCAGGGCAGATCGTGTGGAACATTTGGAAGCATGTGAGATCATGCCACACAAGTGTTTGCTATATTAATCAAACAGCACAATAGTTGCCTGGATACCCACATCATTTCATCAGCTGTGGTGGCCTGTTACCAGTTTTCAGAAAATGAAATGTGACCCCTGAGGACTGTAATTGGGTGAGTATAGTAATTTAGGAACGTTCAGGGGATCTGGAAAATCTGTCCAGCCAATTCACTTACAGCCAGCCATGGCAGAAGGGTATTTCAGCACTGAAGAATCACACACGGTGCCGGTTATCAGTGCTGATACCCAGTACCTTCCCTTTGCCTGTTTGCTGCTCGGCGCCAGTTACGATGAACTCCAGAGTCCTAATGAGCCTAGAGATAATTTTGTTTAATGAAGGATTAAGGCTGTGCCTTAGAATACTTGGGAAAAAGGGTGAAAAAAAAATAAAAGCCTGTTCTGTGCTGGCAGAAACTATGGCACATTTGCAATACAAACTGCTGTATCCTCTTATGCAGAATGTTTGTTGTGATACAACTTGAAACATAAAGGGCAGTGATATCATATTTTAGCACAGGAGGCAAAAGCCCTTCAGGATTCATCCAAGCTTGTGGCATTTAGTTTAACCCAGTGTAACCTCATGCAGTTTTGAGGCAGGTAAACTGTGTGTGTGTTTTAATTACATCTGGGCTATGTAACTAGTCCAAAGTTTGGGTCAATAAAGTGATGAATTCTCTCACCACACAATCTTTAATACCAGCTGGACTGGTTATTCATTTTATTTATTTGTACTGTTAAAGACCTATATAATTTGTAGCTTTGATCCTTTGTTTTTTAAAAGCTCAGAAATGGTCACACGCTTTATTCAATTCTTGTAATTTATACAGGGTGCAATTGTTTACAGATCTCTTATTTATTCTATTTCTAACAGGTTATCAAGCTTCCTATTTTTGTGGCAGCAGATTGCATTAGATGCATGATATAGGAATACTAAAGGGCAGAAGAAGACCATATGCTCTATTATAGGCTGCCTTTTAATCCCTGAAATACCAAATCATCAGCTTAATCCTTCCAGTCTGCTCAAGAGTGGTCTGTTACAGCCCTGGAACTAGGATGGAGGACAAAAGAAGGCACAGAGCCAGAACTTCTGCTAATGTAAATCAGTGTACTTCCAGTGACTTCAGTGATAACATCTTTGACACCAGCTGAGGTTGTATCACAGATTGTTTAGCACAGCGGTGTCGAAAGACCTGTTTTCTAGGTCAAAGACTGGTTATCCAGGGACAAACCAAACCATCTGAACGGTTCTGAACACAACTAGATGTATATTGTTGTAGTGAGGTTACAAAAACGTAATATGCTTTTCTTTGGAAACCTCTTCTAAGGTCTTTTCTAAACTTTTTCAAGCAGAGGGCATCCTCCGTATTGTATGAAGATGGCAAAAGTGGCTATACTATATGTTTTGATTAGTGCTCATCTAAGAAGCTTGCTTCAGGATGGTTTTGGATTGCCACTGTTGGGATTGTTAGAAAGCTTTTCAATTGTTGCTTTGAGTGTTACCACTCAGTTGGCAAATACTCTAGAAAGCATGGCTGGACATTTTAATTCTGCTGCCAGAAATTACATCTTTCTATGATAATTTCAGCGGCAGTCGATGCCCTATTGCCATTCCCTTAACAAGTTATCCAGGAAATTTGTAGTTGGTTATCTTAAGGGTAGCTGACTTCTCTAAAGTTTGCAATCATCATTGCAGGTGTTCATTTGTGCTTCTGCAATAAGTGGTACCATTCCCAAGAAGCTATCCCATCACACACCGTAGTATTTTGAACGAGCTTAGGCTGATTCAGTGGGGAGGTTGAGTCTAAGAATATTTCAGAACAGTCAGTATCAGGCTGTGGAGACAACATAACTTCTCCCTTTGAAAAGTTGCTTCGTCTCATTCAGGGCTCACCGATAATACCCAAGTGGGAATTAAGTGGTACACTGATGCTGTACACGATTAGCAGCATGGCTAAGGGATGAGAATGGTTATGTATCAGAAGAATTTAAGACAACAAGTTTGTGTGTAAAACAAGCGGCTCTTGTCAAAAGAAAGAAATCCATGAAGAACTGTCCATCTGATGACAGGTTGCCTAGCCTATTTGTGACAGCAAACAAAGCTTTAAATTGTCTGTGACAATGTATTTTAAAATGTTTTGGGAATGTATTAATAGAAATTACTTAAGCTTTTTGTATGAAACATCTTGCTGGTGAGCCTTCTGAGAAACAGCTGGGGAACAGAAAACCTGCCTCTTTAACTGATTTTGTAAATATTCTCAGCTACCATACTGTCTGTTATTTTATTGATATACCCTCACTCCAGAAGGTAGATTTCACTTCAACAAGCCTTTCTTACCCCTAAGAAAAAAAGAAAAAAACTGAAACAAGAAGATGGGTGCATAATACATAGCTCCACTGAGGCAGACATTCCTACAGTTATTCAGAGGTTTCTGCAAAACAATATTTAGTATTCTCTGTACTGGAGAAGAAAAAGACTAAATTTGAAACATCTCTACTCACTTCTAAGCACAGAGAACATCCCAGCCTTGTTGCATGGCACTACAAAAGTGAAGAAAATGTTATATAGGTAACACAAACAACATCAACAAAATCCTGGAATCTACTGAAAATTATGCTGATCAAATAAATATTCTTATTAATGTAGTTTCTAAAATAAAAACTCCAACAAAGATGATTGGGGAGGGGTGGGGATTACATTGCATTAAGAGCCAGCTGAAAAAAAAACCTAATGATTTTGTGATTTTACTTTTTTTTTATTCTTTAGGTAAATTTCCAAAGAAGAGGCTATGGTCTTGAAAAAATTTGCTTTTCAGAACAACACTCTGAATCTGTGCATTCATTTTAGCCAATGAATTACTTATGAACTGTTTGCTGAATGTGTTGGATATTTGTGAGTCAATATTTGCACAGATTATTTGATCCCCCCTAGTCATATGGTGTTATATTAGTGGCTTTGTGCAAGACCTCCATGGAACAACATAACGTAGAAATCATTTCCTAAAAATGCTTGTAGGCAGAAAAAAATCCCCAGCTTGAATGTTTGAAGGAAAAAATGGCCACAGATTCATGAATCTTAAGAATTTTTGCAAAGGCATTTTCAAATATATTTTTGTCTATTTAGAAATATACAGGTGTGTCATCACAGGATCTAAAAGTAGCAGTTCTTGTTGAGTTTGTGTTGTGAAAACGGATTTCTAAGTCACAAAATTATGTGATGCAAAGCAGTTTAAGGCATCTTCCTGCTTAAGCTGTATAATAGTATAACTTTGCAAAGGCTAATTGGAAACTAGATTTTTGGATGCTTAACATAAGTCCTTTAACAGAATTGATTTTCAAAAATCATTGCACTCTAAAAATGAGATCTTTTTTAAAAGTTCCAAGTTTAAGGACAAAAGGTCCAAGCATAAGGACATAGAAAAATGATATTCAATTCCGTAAATTTTACCATTCGATATTCTGATGATTCATTAATAGCAGCCTGTGTTTTACATTTGTTTATACAAGTGTATATAGGTATGTACATGTATGTACAAGTGTATACCTTTGTGCATTAGGAGTATATATACAATTAATTTCATGATTGACAGAATTTAGCTATCAGAAAAAGATGCTCAACTGGTCACAGAGGCACTTCATGTTGTAAGACTTTCCCATAAGGCCTTGTCGAGACAAGAGCAACATTAAAGGACAAGAAAAGCTTCCTAAGTGATGTCAACCTGGTCCTTGCTATTCTTAACCAATATGTCTTAAGAGTTCTGTTTATAAATGTATTGACCTTCCTCTTAAAACCAGTTACATTCCTCATCAATGTCTGTTCTCTCTGATGACTAGAAATCTTCTGGAAATATCTGGGCTATGTTTACTTATGCCTAAATTTATATTAATTTGTTCTTAACAGCTTTAACACATGTATCTTCATCTTCTTGCAAGCATGCATAGCAAATGCATTTTGAAGGGATCTGGGGTATTTTTTATTTTTATAAGACCTCAAAGGTTACAAAAGTATAGCTACAAGAAGCTCACAACTCATCTCATCTGTGATTTGTTCCATGTTTTCTAACCAATTTTTACGTACAGAAAGCTGCAGGGAAACTGAGCAATACAATGCAGTGATATCCCGCCACATATGGGCAATGCAGAAATATCTAAATGAATAAAAAGGATATAACCACTAATGGACCAGTCTGATGATTTGTTCAAATTGATTTGCTCTGATTGAAAAAGCAAAAAATAATCCCTTTGCAGTCCTCCACAGACTGCCTTTGAATGGAAGTTGTACAAGTAGACAAAAGTCTGGTTGCCTGCCTTGTTTCTTCCATAAAGCTAAGCGACCCTCCCTTAGTCAAGAGAGGTGAAACCTCCATCCTTGCTCTATTCAAGCCAATCCTTGTTTCTGCAGCACATTGATCCTCTGATGGGTTCCTCAAAGCTCTTGCTTCATCTCCATCACTTTGATATGTTCTGATAGTATTTTGCTCTGAATTTCCTCAGTGGCTTGACAAATTGCAGGATCTATTTAAGAGCATTCCCTTCCTGTGCACTGAGAAATGTCCTTCCAGTTTGCCTGCAGCTGGAGTAACATGCTCACACAGAGGCCAGCCAGTCTTGTCCCCATTCTCTATTCTGGACCATCCAGAGTTTTGGGTAGAGTTCACTATTTTATATTGATGGCTTTTGTTCCTTCACAGAAATCTGTTGAGTGCAAAGGCAGTGTTGAGTCCTGTCATTCAGATGCTTCTAGACCAAGCTAAAATGCTCTCTGGCTCTCTTACTGCATCTCTTTCTAATGTCTATTTTCACCAAAGCCTGGATTACCAGCAGACTCTGCAGGATTAACAAGTAATAAATAAAAACAGTGCTTTAAACATCATCGTAGCCAATTTTTTGGACATCAGAATCTCAGACTTCTGACATTTCAGAATTTAAGGAAATATACGTTTGAGGAGAAAAGTGACAAACAAGAAACACTTTAATTGTTTAAGCGCTTGGCACTGGAGAGCTTTTAGCGTGAAGCTTTGGCCAGACCAGCATCATTGAAAGGATGATCTTCTACCTCAATTCCTGCTGAAGTTGTTTGGCCACAACTGGGGGGATGGTTTCCTCTCTTTTGCAGATGTGGACAAATTACCAGAGAAGTGAATATACCACAGACCATAAAGTATTCGCCTCCCTTCTTTAGTGTCACCTCTGATGTGATCGGGCTAACTAATTCACTCTGAACATCCATTATTACACTGATGAGGTCTGACTGGCTGCCCTTACTGATTGACAAGAAAAAATGAGCCTTCTGAATACGGTTCTAATCTATACTGCACACAAAGAAAAAAAAAAACCGCAGAGGAAAAAATTAATTCTGTCTCTTTAAATTTTAGAAATTACAGCAATTATGCCTCCAGGTTTTTAATTTTCAATTTACAGATGTGGTGAAGTACACTGAGTCACTTGACCTCTCTAAGAAACAGTCTTGTCCTAGCATCCTCATAGGTATCTGTGTCCATCTGGCAGAGATATTGTAATTCAAATCTCAAACTATGACTGACTGCTGAGCTGTGAGCTGTGCCGCTTTCATACACCCTGTCATTTCCCCCTCCCTAACTTCAAAAGTCTTAGAAAAATGCGAAGAGAACAATATCATATGGCGAATTCTGTTTATGTGGCATGGCTTAGTCATCCTTATTTACATCACCCTGCCATCTAAACAGACCTATTCACAATGCATAGCTGTCACTCAGGCTGAACCTTAGATTACTGTTAATGTTTGCAAAGGGATGGTTATGCAACACTACACAACAGTACATCAAATACAGAGCCTGAGGCCAATAAAACTTGGTCCAAACTGACCTACAGACTCTCAGATTTCCACTCTGCATACTGATGTATCCCGTTACACTAGGTACAAGAATACAACTAACATCTTTAAAAAAAAAATTAAAAAATTAAAAAGGCCAACTTATCTTCACCCAGGCTGTCATTTTTTCCTCATGTTGTCAAATACACTATGTACTCAGCCTCTATGAAAAGCAATCAGGCCACGTTTGTTTGCAATTAGAAGAATGTTTCTCCTTTAATTTCTGTGTGAAGTCACCATAGCAATTTTACAGATGGGAAGCTTTGGAGCAGTGGAGTGAAGGACAGGAGCTTTAATGATCGAAGAAGCATCAATAGAAAAGCATAGGAGACAAAAATATAAAGTTTAAAATCAAATTGATTACCACTTATCTGGAGCCCTGGTCTGGTTTTCCCTCACGATTCATTCATTCATTCATTCCCTTCTTTCCTCCAAAACAAGTACAGCCATCAACAACAAGGCGATACAATGGATGGACTGGAGCAAGTTGAGGCAGTTCCTGGACTAAAGACCCCGAAGCTGACACAAAGGCAGTGAGGCATGCCAGAAAGAGGCACATTTACAAAGTTAAATTGTCCCTTCATAGTACCCAGAACTGTCCCTGAAGGCTGCTGGCACCAAGGAACAGACAGTGGACGTGGGTCCACGTGGGTAAGGACCTGGCTGGTACACCTCCATCCTAAAGCTGTGTGGGAAAAATAATAAAACTTTTATGGCTGGTCATGGGCAAGGATCAGAGATGGGTTTTGTTCGTTCCTTTACAAATGCCCAGGCAAACTGTCTAAACTATTGACTCATCCTGTGATACTCATCACAGCAAATTCAGAAGTCAAAGAGGAGCCTTTGTCCTTTACACCCATCCTCAGCAGCAATGAAGAAGTAGGGACATCAGGCAAAAGTCTGCAGCCTGACTACTTGCTAAGAACTCTGTCCAGATACCCTCTGGGACTTAGGAAATTAACTTTTGCTAATGATGCTTAAGAAGAGAGAATCTGTGGAAAGTTTTCCAATAAGAGTGTTGTGCATTATCCAACATACTTTATTTCAGTTTTGTATCTTGTGCAGCTAAGGCAAAAAACTCTTAAAAAAACCTCTTAACCAGTCTTAGCTTAGCTAATCTGTCCTTCCTACTTTAGACTGAAGCTTAGAAGCACTTTCCACTCAGAGAGGCCACTGCTACTTTTCCAAATGTGGTGGTTTCTGAAGATGTTAATGCATAGAACCTAAGAGACTCAGAGCTGTGTATTCTGAGCACACAGAAGAGTTACACGGGTAAGGTTAGACTGATGAGCTAAAGGAGAGATAATAATAAAAATGCTCACAGAAAAGACTTACTCCAGCCTGTTACATGTTAAAATGTAGGCAGGGTAGACATCTATAATCTAGCCTATATTCTTGCCAAAATTGGTCTGGCATAGGAGGTTAGAGGATACATAAAATGTCAGATCCTCAGCTGTCGTAAACCTGAGCTGTAGCAGTTCACCCTAAATGTGGAGCTGGCCCCAAGCAAACCCACCAGACGACAACATGACAGATTTCCAGAAACAGAAGCCCAGTCTGAAAACAGAAGTGTGTTGCAGAAGTGAAGAAGGAAGAAGCAACCAGGTGGAAGTGGAGTGCAGGGCTGCAGAGCAGAGGACAGCAGAGCCAGTAGCAGAAAATTCCTGGTAGTTTTGACATTGCTGCTACAAAGAGCTTTCTGGGAGGTTATTTACCAGCCACTCAGAACTGTGTTGTCATTGTTAAAAAGTTATTACTTATATTTCAATAAACTGAGACAACCAGGTAATTACTTAATTAGGTGATTCCATTCCCCTCCTTACTCCTTTCTTCAAAGAGATTTTAATGTGAAAGCCATCTTCTATGTCTCTGTGCAGTAATATACACTTGAGCTTTCAAGCCCATGTGTCATAGAATATAAGAAAAAAGCAACCGAATAATAGAGAGCTGTAATTCCACTGATGGTTTCTGGTGATAAGAAAAGCTGCAGTGGCACAGCTCAAAAGGGTTTGTCACCATAACTCCAGGATCAAATTTCCTCATATTACAGAAAGATGGCAGAAAGAGTCTGCAAAGGAGACTCAAGGAGACATGTAATAAATGCCATGAAAAGAGCAATTCTTTCTGGTGGAAAAGCTTTAACACAGTCACAAAGTGCCTAATCGTGGAAGTGCTGAGTGACTTCACCCCACCTTGAACTACAGCAGGACACGTGGTGCTCAGCACCTCCTCAGCAGAGGCTCAGCACTTCAGAGAATCGGGTCCCAAAGCAGGAGGAAAAATCACTTCCAGAACTACATGTGGCAAGATATAAATTCCTACCTAATAAGATAAATCAAGTTTTATTTAAGCATTGGCATACAGAAGAAAGAGATCCCAGACAGGGCGATATATTTTAAAAAATCCATTTGTTTTCTCCTCCAGAGTGGAATCCAATGTAAGATCCATTTTGAGAATTTGAGAGGGATTTAACTGGCTCTAGCCCGTACCAGCCTTCTGTGCAGAGGTGAATCACAACCTTCACAAAATACTTCATAGGTGTGGAGGGCACAGTTCAGGCAAATTAAAAGTAAATAGCATCAGAACATGTAGAAACAGATTTTGCAAGATAAAGACGATTTCTTGGACATGATTTCAACCTCTGCCTAAGTATTTCATGGTAAAACTTTTCTACAACAAAATCACAAGTTGTTTTGTTGTTTGGTTTTTTTTTTTAAATTTCTTTAATGACCAAAACCAGTGTTAAGACAAAGATCACAACTGAAAGCATAGCCTGTGGATGGGAAGGAGGTAGCACATGGAGGAAATTGTCCTAAGGATGTCAAATTCTTTTTCAGTCTTCCCACAGACAGCATACAAAATATATGCAAATTCCTTTACAGTGAAGCAGGATGTTCCAGGGAAGTCCAGTAAAGCTTATCTCTATCCCTGTTCTCTTTGGAGTGTCAGAACAAGCGATCTTTGTGCTGCCTTCAGATTTGCTATTTGCTTTTTTAGCTGGTCTTTATATATCTGGGTCAAGCACATCTGTTTATGACTTAGCTGCTGTATCATGAAATTCAAGGTGGGACCCATGAGTGAAAGGTCAAGGCAAAAAACGTGGAGGCAGAACATCTTCCCCTCAAACTGCCATGGTATACAAGATGTCTGTGAACATTTCATATTATATTTTCTATGCTGCACTGCTTCAAGAAGCCATAATTGGAAGGCATCCTAATAAACAAATTGAAATCCAAAAGGATTTGAAAAGGAAAAAAAAAAATCGCCAGTTCTGTCACGTTGAAATTTCAGTTGCAGAATCGAAGTTAGTGAGTATCTGTAAATTGTTTTTGAAGAGCTGTCTTAGAAACAGCCATAAGCACTGAGATATTCCAGGTCTCTGGGCCTCTCACGAGTCCCCCATAGGCAGTCATCACGATTATAGTAAGCTGATACTCATTATAATTTCCCGAGTATGCCAGCAAATGTTGTGATAGGATTTTCACACAAACCTGGAAATAGTCTAGACTCACTCAAAAAGTGCACCAATGCAGCTATGTCTAAACAAGGGAATATCTGAGAAGTTATAAACCATGTTGTAACACCACAGGAGAAGAGCTGAGCACACACTCTGTGCCACCTCCATTCTCCCCTCCAAAACGTAAACCTGAAGCGAGTCTGAAAAATGATCTGGACAGTCAGAGGGGTCTGGGTTCTAAGGTCATAAAACAACATGTACAAGCCCAACAATAGAAAAGCTGCATAAATGGATCTTGATGAGCTTGATTAGGAAGTTCTAATAAATACACAATCCTGGTGAACCCTGTAGGAAACTACATCGTTCTTTCTGCTAGGCTCTGTGCCAGGCAGACACGGGGACCTGTCTAAAGCTAGGATCACAGGGCTGATCCAAACACCTCTGGTTTCTTGGGCATTCAAACAATATGAGTGTTCATGGTCTTTATTATGAGAATTGAAGTACTCCCATTTTTTTCTCTTCCTCTTTCTGAAAGCTCCTTTGTTTCATTTTTCCCCCCCTATCATATTCTGAGTATTTCTCTGACTCATAGCAGCTCTACATCATGGCCCTGTTACTCATCACTAGAGGGCTGTGCCTCAAGCTAAGTAAAATAGACTGGGCATGTCCCCCTCTATCTTGAAACGCTAGTGTGACTTACGGATACTAGAAATCCATCTTGAGGAGTCACACCTCATTTTCTGGCAATGAACTGTAGGGTCTATGCACTGGACTGCCTCTCACTGATTGCTAAGATGCTAACGCTAAAGAATCCTGTACGCCTTACAAAATCACACAGTTGTAAATAGAGAACCTTTCCCACTGAGTTATCTTCATAAATGAAGTTGCTGTAGCAAGCTTTTCCAAGAAGTCATAGTCCCACATGCTGTAGTTAAACTGGGATAATGATTTACAGTGTATGAAATAACCTCCTAAAGCTGAACTTTTGGGATTGCACAAGGGACTGTTCATCCACATTCCAGGTTTGATTGCTCAGAATTTATCTTAATTATAAGGGGTTCAATTAGAGTGAAGAGAGAAGGACTGAGAGAGCAAGAATGAGCAATATGAGAGCTCTACACTGAATGACTGACAGTGACATAATGCCATCAAGAAACTAGCATGTTGCAGCACAGTGTTTAAGTAGACCCCATTCTTCAGGCAGATCTGAAAGGTTTGCTTGGTTCTGCTGTCTCTTGCGGGTAGCACAATGGGTAAAGAGGCAGAGATACGCTCTGCAGACACACAGCTTTATTGTTGCTTGAGTAACCGCAGCTATTTAAGCAACAAGACTCCACAAGGTAGAGTGACACTGCACAATAAAAGCAAGCCTGTGGTGCACCGTGTGAGAGAATTAGAAAAATAAAAACTCACTTAACTATCCAGCTCAAACAGGGATAAAATACATCATACCATGTTTTTCTCAAAGAGATTCAGCAAGTTCACCCAAAAAATGTCTAATGATGGCATGGTCCCATCCAGCCTCTCCACTGACTTACTGTCTCAGTAGTTCTTTCTTTTTTCATGCTATTAATCTTAAAATGTGTGATTCACCTGATGCTGCAGACACAAAACCCAGATGCCAAAGAGCCTACAAACATCCTGGGCACAGAGCAGTGAAGTCATAGAGCAGTGGGTAGAGAACAGGAGGAAAAGACACAGATGCAACAGTGAGATCATTCAGTTACTCATCACAGGCACACACTCATGATGTCAAAACATTTTTTTACAAAATGTTGCTGGTTGAAGTGGAAAAGAATCTGTTCTGCATTGTCGTGGTAATCTTTAAACATATTTTGAGGTTTTCCTTAGTGGTACACAGACACAGCATTTATACCTCACCGGCAGCATCACCTGCGCAGTGTGTACCAGCTGGCCTTCAACAGTGGCCCCAAAGTGTGGGGAATAGACTGGGAACAGCTGGTGCTGTCTTCATTATTTCCATGGCAGCTGAGTATTCTCCTGCACTCCAAGAATCCTCAGCTGCTGCTTTTACCCCCCTTTCCCTTTTTTGTAAGAGGGTATATATTTCTTTTGAAAAAGCAATGTGGGCTCATAAATTAGGCTGACTTCTCCCTGCAACTGTTTCTCCTCCATTTTTCTGCATTTATTTACTCTTGTCATATCTTTCAGAAGCAACTCATGAGAACAGCACTGCTGACTAGGGATGTATTTGTTCATAGGAGGAAAACTTACCTTTTCACTGCAGTTCTGAAAAGGATGTCACAGCAGATTTGCTATGGCCATAAATGTGAGCCAGCGTCACAAGCAAGGATGGGCAACCTTGATGGGACTCCACCCTTGTGTCTAAAAACAAGTGTGTGATGAAGAACAGGACCATGGTGAAGGAGAGGGGAATATGGGTTGGGACAGAGATTATCTCGTCTTCTCAAACAAGCAAATAAAACATTCAAAGCACCAAAACATGATACACTGTCCATGGCTTTGTGGGGGAGGCTATACAATTGATTCAAGTCCCTCCAGCTAACAAAACTCACAGGCTCACAGAGAAATTTTCTAATAAACATCTGAAATTAAAGCTCCATTGCTGACAGCAAAATTACAATTTACAGTTTAAAGACGCATTCAATTATAGTTACCCAGAGACAAAGAAGACAAGAAAAATAAAATAAATCTGGAAAGAAAAGGAAGGACTTCAAATTTGCATCAAATCTTAATCCAATAATCTTCCTTTAATTACCCATAGCAGACTCCCTCCTAAAGTGATCAGTTTTGCCTCAGATCTCCAAATCTTTTGGCCCAAAGCCAAAGGGATAAGTGCTTTATCACTTGAGGCTGGGAGAGCATCCACGTCTGCAGGCTCAGTGAGAACATTTATAGCTGGTATGCTTGGCTGCCATTGTGGATTTGGTTTAATCCACTGAGAGTCTTTTTACATCTTTGACTATTTCATGCTTTGAACCAGTGGTAAGATTTTATTGGATTACTCCATTTCTCAGGACAGAAGGAGTATTGTTCTTTAGCCAACTTCTGAAAGTTCACACTTTAGCCCGTCTGCATTTTTCTTCTATTTGTGTACCCTTTGGCTGATACTGGAAAACTCACCAGTGGTGAAAAATTTAGAAAAGACAAAGGAGCGATATCAATGCCTGTTTGGGGCATTTTCACTCAAGTTTCTTACATCGTAGCCAAGTGATGTATTTGTAGCAGGAGATGAAAAGGAGATTTGTAGGAGATGAAAAGGTTTCTTAAAGGTAGCTCCTTCACTGTTTTCTCTTTCATGGTAACACAGGAATGTTAAATTTTTTTGGATCTCCTTCCCATACCATGGCTGTTGCCCCTGCTCTGCCTGCACTTCTCCATATCTGATCTCCCTTCCTCAACATGTCAAGACATGAATCTTTACATTCTAGTTAAAGCTTTCTCCTAGATCCCAGCAGTTGCCAGTAGTAGTCTTGCAACCAACAGGATCTTACTCTTTAAAAGACTCTTCTAGTTTGGACAGGGAGCAAAATGTTCTGCCTTACTTCAAACCCAAGGTGGCTAGATTCAGCTCCTGCAGCGTAGGAATCTGGGGCCATTTTGTTCTGCTGGTTCAAAGACAACTCTGTAAAGTATGAGAGTGTATGGATGGGAAGACAAGGACCTTGTTACTGCTTGCCAGGAAGCCTGTCCTTCCCATATGAAGACAGACGGCACAGCAAATACAGCTTCAGAAGCCAGCAAAAGCAGGGAACTATGCAGTCTTTCTCTTTAGGTAAAGAATCTGAAAGTAGTAACATTACTTGGTGCTGGGAGTTCTTGCAAGACACGCTCAAACAGCAGTCTGTTGTAAAAGCATCACTCACAAAGATGCCAGAAACCTACGTTTATTGGATCAAGTCACATGCATCTGAGTAACAATTCCAACAATTATAGTCCTGTCCCATCTCTCTGTGTTGACACCAGCAGTTAATGCTACAGACTGCTTTCTTCTCTGTTGATAAATCGAAGAAACATTAAAACTACTGTCATCAAAAATGTAACCAGTAAACAAAACACAAAGTTAAGATGAGGATTAACCAAACTCTAGGGTGGGTGGGGGCAGAGGGACATCCTTTAATAACCACTGTCTCAGAATGGTCAGTGCCTGTTTCAACATAGACTCATTTCTATGGCCTCAGAACAGCCACTGGCAACAGCCAATTAACTGTGTTTGAAAAAAGAATTGTCAGGACTGGAAGAAAACAGTTTCTGCTTTCTACTGTGCTGCCAACGTCTTCTGCATTGCCTTTGTTCAAGAGTTTACTTTGCAAAACAGGGAGCGATAGCATCCCTATTTAACACAGGTAAATGTGGTAAGCCTAAATTTACATATATATACTTCTTTTAGTGCATGTTTTTCCTTTAATGCCACCAGTAGAGTGTCGACAGAAATCAGAATGAGTATTTGTGAAATAATGAGATCCCAAATTCAGAAGATGCTATGCAGAAAATTCACAAGCCATATTGACACTGTTATATAGATATTGTTGACAAAAATGAATCAATTTATCTTTCACATTTCAAAAATATTTATAAATTAACCACACTGTTCTTGATTCTTTCCATCTATAAATCACATGCTAACAAAGCTAGTTCATTTCACAAGAATTACTAGCATGTCAAGTAAGCTCAGAGCAAAAGTTGTCCTTTCCTAACTGGGTCTCATCTAGCAAAGGAGATCTTCATCCTTATTTCAGCAAACATGTTGACCAAAAAAGGAGTCACTGGTTATTTACTGTCTCTTATTGTTAAATTTCTTCTCGCTAGTAAAAGACTTTCTACCAGTAATCTGTGGTGAAACAGCATATGCTCTAATTAAATCAAGGCAACTCCAAGATTTTTGATTAAACGGGCTTTCACCTGCTGATTTTCCTCTCCTTTGACCATCATTGTGCGTGCAGTGTGTTCCACATCCAAATCTGAAGCACATCAACTATTGCACCTCCTGCCTGTATTGTTTCATCAAGTCCTCCAGGTATCTCCCTTCTTTTCACTTCTCTTTTCCAGTGCATCTGTGTGCTACCAAATACATTTGGCATTCAACTCCAAATATTACTGCATTTTCAAGGTTATTATTATATTGCAGGTAAGACATATGTTCCCATCTAATGCACTGAATGTCACACCAGTCCTCAGGAAGCAGCATGAGTTGATCAGACCATTGCTGAGATGTAGGAAACAGTCTGAAGAGATTAATCATCACAGAAGATATTTGAGACTCAGTTCTAATACAAATCAGTATTAACATTTTTCTTAGTCAACAGATGCACACCGAAATAAGATCAACAGAGATGAGATCAGAATTGGATTGTGGTAATAGGCATGCAAGTTACAGCACATTTTCTTAAACCTAGTGTTATTTGTCTCCCAGGGTAGAGCAGATGTACTTTCCGAGTATCCTGACTTGAGGGATGCTTCTGAGAAAGGACCTGGGTTATATTGTGAGCGCTGTAAAAAGAACTATAGCGTAAAGCACTGTAGCATGCAGAGGGTAGTACTAGAACATACTGTTATGGTTCACTGTACCTGTAAAATTCATGAAATTATTGGCTTCTTTCAGCTGCACTACAGTACTTTTACAGTAATTTGTCACTCTGTTTTCAGCAGGGATAATGGACCATGCCTTTTTCTAGAAGCACATTATTTGGCCACTGGCAGCTCTTTATATTTGCCATGAGATCCCCAGTAGCTACATGTTTCCCCTCACCCTCCCTCCACGGGACACTGCAGGCTATAATAGATCTGTGGGATTAGCGTTTCTTTACCAGAAGTAAATGGCACCAGTGATGATTGGTGTTAATTGGCCTGGCTACATCAAGTGTGCCTGTACTGTTCCTTTCAGTATATCCTTTCAGTACACTGTTCCTCCATGTCTGCCTGCACACAATAACATGACATTACTACGACCAAAGACCAAAACTGGCTAGAAAAATACCAGAGCCATTGCTCCTCCCTGTCTCCCCTAACACTGCTTAATAAATTGTCATTTTTTATATTGCCAGCATTTAAAAGCCCAGTTAATAACCCTTCCTATGGCTGTAGATAAATGTGATGCAAAAATGAATGAAAAGGAAGATCTGGGAAAAAGCCCCTTCTGACCTGAGGGCTGATATTTTTCAACTTTAATGTTCTCTTCTACCTACACCATAACACTAGTGGTGAAACTACTCTTTTCCATCCTATTTGAAATCCCTAACATGCTATTGGCATTATTTTCCATAAGAAACAGTAAGTCATTAGAATTAGGAAGGAAATTGTTTTCCTGTCTGGTGACCCATGGTGAGATTTTAAGATTTTTCTCTGTTCTGCAATGCAACAAATCTCAAACATTTCTACATTCCTCATAAGAAAAACAGGGTGATTTTTGCTCCAGAAGAGCCAATGTTGTGGAGACTTGGCATCCTTCTAACGTACAGTAACGTGGACAGCAGGACCAAACCTCTTCTTCTCACAATCCTTGTTAAAGATATCTTCTCCAAACGACAAAGTCTTTCACTCTCTTTTCCATCTCGGTTTTACCACATGTGGTCATCCTGATGTTAAAAATGAGGTGATCCACCTCCCTTCAACCACCGAAAGGCATTTTTCACAAAGCATTTTACATTTGCCTAACGATCACTTTTGTAAGAATTCTTCTGTGAAGTATGATGCAATGCAGTGCTCCAGAGCCAGAAACCACATGGTTGTTCTGGAAAAGGGATCTAATTTCAAAGTTAAGTTCTTTTCTCCCAAGGTGGGTATAATTTGCACACTTTCCAGAACCAATGGAACAAAGCACATTTCAGAGGGGAAAGGGCAAGTTTTATTTAAAGTAGCAATGAGGAATATTCCTAAATGCAAATAACACCTTCATTTTAACTTGATGCCTACAAAAAAAACCCAAAAAACTAACCCAACAGTCATCACACTTAAGCTTATAAGATGGAAGAACTTTCCCCATTTATTTTTGCCACACACTGAAGTATGTCACTTTTAAAAAATACACATAGTGTATTTCAGCCTTCCCTTGGTTATTCAGATGCTTCAAGAACATGTTGAAAGATAAAAGTGCCAAAGTCCTTCCCTGAAGTAGGATTTTCCCAGAAGGAGAGGGTTTATACTAATCTAGTGCCATATACAGGCACAGGAGAGAAATGGGCTTCCTCAGAACTCCCAACTTCATCTCTCTGATGGAGACACCTATCTCTTTCTATGAATTACATGGGGAACCACGTCAAAGTAGTTCCTAGTTTTGTTACCTGGATTATTCATCTAGGGTTGTGTTATACACAATCCTTTTGGGTTTTTTGGTTTTGTTTGTTGTTGTTTTGTTGGTTTTTTTTACAAATACAATTTGTCTCTTATTTCTGCTAATTCAAGTAAAGCAGAAAACACCTTTTGTACCTAATTGGGTAATTCTGCTTGCAAGTAAAAGCCTTGTCTGTCTGCATGCATCAGGACATCCGGCATCATGTTCAGCAGTTTGCATGTTCTAAAAATCCTCTTTTGAGCATGATGCAGGCCAAAGTCTTCATCACCCACTGAACTTGGCAAATACATTCCTATTGCCAGCAACAGGCTCTTGCTACACAGGTGGCTGCTCAATGCAGCCCATCCATCAGATGCATCCTCCCACCCCTGATACTGCACATGGAAAAGAAGTCCATTTGGTGTAGAGAAATGCCAAGAAAACCAAAAGTAGCCATGGAAGACACAGTGTTCATAAATACTTCCTGTGCTTAGTTCTTCTCATTTAGATAAATTCAGCTTGAAATTTCCAAGAATTGCACTTTGAGCTGTAGACACTATCAAAGTGGTCACTGCCTGGAGGGATTGCTGTGCATTCATGTCTGAGTGCTAAATTAGTACAGTTCAGTGAAATCCCAAGGGAATAAAAATTGGTAACGTTGCTGTAAAACTTTCTGGACCAGATTTGAAGCCATGAGGTCTGAAGAAGAGTTGAAACGGAGCAAAGGAATGGGCCACTTTGGGAAGCATATAAGAGTGCCTTGGTTAAAATCAGCCCTGATACTGCCAAACACCATCCTTTGAAGACTGTGGGTTGTGAATGAGCCATAGATTTCCTCTTTTTTCTCTCATTAAAAATTCCACACACAAGCAAAGTTGCCCTATTCAGGCATGTGTTGTTAAGCTGTATTTGCAATAAAAAGGAACTGTGGCAAGGGGCACCAAATCATGTAATCATTTTTAACCTGCAATGTCTGTAGTGAAGCAATACCCCAAATAACTAGAAATTAATCTTTCAGGTACCAGCTGCTGTGCAACCATAGCAGAAAACTATATCTGGGCATATTTTCCTGTGACTGGACTGCAGCAATACCATCATCAGCAAGCTGCCAGTCAGCACTGGATTTTGTCTCACTTGCTCTTTACCAGCTCTGAATGTCTTGGTCTTGTGCTAAGAGGACTATGCTATGAAATCTTGCAGCTCTTGTAACTGGGTGGGGGAAAACCTTTACGCTTTGACTTTATTTAAAATCTTTGAGTCCTCCTGTGACAACATAAGAACATGGGCAAGTTTTCATTTTAATTATTATGTGAAAGGACGATAATGTGTTTTGCAGGGTTTATAACATTTCCACAGCAGTAGTCTGCAACACTGAATACTGCAATTTGTCTATAGGCATCTTACCTTTGTATGGATATATACAAGAAGTTACCTCATTCTAGAAGATGGTTCTGCGTGACCTTCTCCTGCATGTGGCACATCTCATACCCTCCCCCACCTGAGAGCACTACTGGTGGCTCTGCTTCAAGTCGTGCAGATGTTTCTACCACATTATTGCAGCTTTATATTTGCAAGAGCATTCTTAGAACAGATGTTCTTTCTGTGTGTATATACCATACTTCCCACTGCAAACACTTTTACAGCACAAACAGCAGATTGCTTTGCTTCTGTCGTTTGGATCAAGAGCGTAAATGCCTCATTCTAATGATGTCAGTTTTCTTTCCAGGGTGCTTAATGTTTTGTCTTCCCTTCTCACTGGCCCTGCTTGCTTCAGGTGTTTTGTCTGTGTTCCTTAGGCTCTCCATCACTTATCTTTACTCTAAAGGGTCTCCCTAAAAATATCTTCTTCCTGAATCTCCTTTACTGCTTTCACTCTCTTTAATCCCTCCTGCTGTGTCCTCCTCCTTTTACAAAAGATGCTCTGTCTTCTTTAGCTCTGCTCAATGGGGAGCTAGTTCAATGGATTTAAATGAGAATGTCTTTTCTTCGGAAAGACTCCATATACATTGGTGAATATAATTCTTACAAATTGTGGAATAGGAGGCAATAATCCAACAATGATGCCTCAAAGATGGTAGCTCTTTTAGAAGCCAAAGTAATCTCTTGTCTTCAAGACAAAAGGATTTTTGGAAGATTTCTGTTGGCTGGATATTGCGAAAATACGATTTGAACACACCAATCCCTCTGATTTTTAATCAAAATCTTGACTTGTATGTGGTATAATTTGTAGAGTATTGTAAAATTATGACAACATTGCATAGATCTTTGGCCTCTTTCACAGCAATTTTGCTTACTATCAGAGGACACTTTGTCCCTGACTATTTTGATTAAAAATTATCTGTTCCTGTGTTTTAAGATTCTCCTCTTCTTACATTTGTCAGTAATATAAACAGCAATAATAATATATATTTCACAGCAATTACAGAAGGTAACATTCATCATTGAATAGTAACATGTCATGAAGAGGTAATGGTGTGGAGAGCTCTGCTGTCACTAGCAAACAAAGCTAGTTCACTTTGGATGCTTGAGCTGGACTCTTTAGAGGTACCTAAAGCATCCTTATGCCAATTTGCACAGTATAGAGGTGACAGCGCGCTGAGAACAACTTCTTTGAATCTCTCCCAACCTCAAAGTCATGGAAGATGTCACTCTTGATCTCTGCAATCTCGTGAAACACAAGCTCCATCAGATTCCTAATGCCTATGACAAAAATCCTACCCTTTGAACCCATATTATAATTTTTCTCTTTTAAAACCCTTTAAAGTCACCGTACATCTAGCTTTTCAGTTGACCATATTGTTCCATTTTGCTCACATTGTTTTCCTCTGCATCCTCTCTCCTGTAGTTCTCTTCCATATAAACACCATTCCACTAAAAAATACTTTTCCACCACCTTGTATTTGTTTCAGTTCTCATATTACAACTTCTCTCTTACTCCTTACACAGATGGACTAAATAGCTCTTTGGCCTGCTCTGTTCCAGCTTCATGGATACAACATTAGATGGCTGGCACCTACTATGCAGGCTGTTTTTGCAGGTGTTGCAGCTAAAAGCTATACTTAAAATGGTGGGCATATGGATTAAAAAATAGCTTAGGTGCCACTGACAGTAAAATAAGATTATGGTCATTTTTGATCAAACAATGAAATTATGATAGGTTGAAGTCACAGCTCAAGGTCTCAAGAAAAGGTCAGTGATTCCCTCCTTTGCCCTTCTTTAAGCACTGTAAAATTCATAATCAATTTCTATTTGTTTTGAAATCTCTAATTTCTATATCTGGTAGTATATGAAACTTTGTACAACTGCTTACAATTACTTTGGAAAGGGCAATCTTGGCACAATTCATGTTCAGTCTCTATTCTTGTTCACAAGTGAAATCTAGCCATTCTTTAAAAGGAGCTATATACTAGTGAAAGAGTAATAAAGCCTAGCTGTAAAATTTTCTCTCTCAGAAATTTTTATAAACCTGTTCTATTACCTCTTATTAATGCATTACAAATATAATCCACACTACACCCATCTACTTTAACATTATGACCTTGTAAAATGTGCACAGCCATTTAAAAGACCTTGCATTTAAAAATACTGGGCTACAGTCTTGTCAGTTCTTGAAGTTTTATCATGAGCATTGCAGTTCATTTGATGCTTTTCCTGAAAATTCAGAAAACAATTGAAGAGGAAAAATCTCTGTGCCTACTTGAAAGGTGATTAAATATTTTTAGGGAGAAGTTAGAAGGCATGCATATAAATCTAAAAAAATCTGAGAACAAGTTATTGCTTTTTCCCTTTTTTTTCTTAAAGATCATATTATTTGTAACTTAATTGTTTGAGTTTTGTAGACAAAATCAACTTATGAGGGTTTTTGTTTGTTTGATGGTTGGTTTGTTGGGTTTTTTTTAAACTGTTGAGGCTGACAGCAATGGCATATCTAACATTATTAATGCCTTGTTATAATGCCCTAAAAAGTCACGCAACTTGTTTTAAGAATGGATCTGTGGAATAGCTCAGAAGAGCTCCCAACACCATTTAATCTGAGCTAAGCATTAGCACTAGTTAATTTTTTATTTTTTTTAAAGCAGCAGTTGAGAAGAGAGTGTGTCAAAATTGAGGAAAAATATATTTCTACTGCCATCCTTTCTGTACTGTGCATATCCAGCTTGCTGGCATCCACCATGGGCCTGATCAGTTCCCTTCCAAGATGTCCTGTGCTGGCTGCTGCAATGAGGAGCAACCTGTGAGTGCAGCTCTGCAATTACTCCTCAGGCTGATCACGGCTTGAGATGGTTCTCAATACCAGTATTACCAACGTAAGTGTAGATTCCACACTGTGTAAGACAGTTATACTGAGCTAGACCCATAATAGAGACTTTCAAATCTGAAAATCAGTCTTTGGCAAACAAATAGTTGCTAGATTCAGGTAAATGCAATAATATTCCACAAAAGGGTCATCATGTTACTGTTGGCTTTTAGCTATAATTTCAGAATACTCTGATAGACCTTATCACTTGTTATCATTTAAGAGCAATGGTCTTTAACCTTTTTCTCCCCACAAAGACCAAACAATCATATACCACAAGTTTGATAGTCCACAGTATTCATATTTAAACAACTGTTATATTTCACTGAATACATAGGAAGCCCCACCTAACTCAGGGTTTTCAAGATATTGCTGTCACTAACATTACAGGGGTTTCTACTACTTCTTCAGAAAAATATGCTTTTGTGGAATTATATGAAGGAAAGTGTAAAAAAATTGGTTTTCTTAACCAATGTTTCTTCTAAGCCATCCTCCTCCACCACCTGAGTTCTGTCAGCCAGAAAAGAATAAGGCTCATCTCTACTGTTTCTTCTTCTACCCCAAATTTCCCAGCTGCTGTCTCATCACTAAGAGATGAGTGTTCCTGTATTTTTCAGAAGAACAGTAGAACAAATTACATTTGCTGTCTGCTACATCCACCATTTACTTACATAGAATGAAACAATATTTACCCAATAACAAACTAAGAGCAGGAAATACTTCATATCAAGAGTTTCAATTTGTTGAAACGCTGTCATTGGATTGATGAATTGCAAATATTTCTTAATTATGGCTGGCATGTAGGGCACCAGTATTAAGAAATTAAAGTTCTGAAGTGACATCATGAGCCCTAAGAAATCGCACAACTTAAACTCTACTGCTTTTGAACATAATACATGAAGAAAATACAAATATTGACATACTAGTGCAAGGAAGTGCAGTGCACTTCCAGTATAACTGTGATTAATTTACTTATTAATTTAGGAGAATTTATGCTTAAGGGATGGAACAGATACTGCATGGAACTACCCAGTCTAGGAAACTGTTTTATCTGGATACAGGTGGGGTTTTTGAGATTTTTTTTTTTCTTTTAAGTGAGGAATATATGGAGCAGCTGCCTAAAGCAGAAATGCTACAAAACTCATTAGCCATAGTGAAATTAAATTAGTGTTCTCCAGATAATCCTAAATTATTATCCATGAATCTTTGTACAACAGTGCTCCACATCTCTTTTCATCTCACACATATTATTTCTGCCTTTGGACTGCCATTTTTTGCCTCCCAGCTGTATGAACTGTTTCTTTTGTAGTCCTCTGCTAAAATAGGAGATGAAATTCTCCAATGTCTCCTATTCCATCCAGTTACTTAGAGCCACATGAAAAGGCTCCGGTCCTTGGCTACTGTCAAGGAATTCAGAGCACAGCTAAAAAGGGAAGATGCTGAGATAGCCCTGAGGCACATTTTTCAGCAACCCATTTATAGTGGGTTCCAACCGCTGGGGTCCAAATAACCCAAGGAACAGACATGGCAGCCAAGGCTCAGCAGAGCACTGGGAATTCTTATTCGTCCTCCGTTTCTAATATGGCAGCAACTGGGTAAAATTTAAGAGTCTTCTTAGAAGGCCAGACCAATGACCTAATTCCTTCTCAAGTCCTCCAGTTCTGAGGCCTCTGGCATCTCCAGTGCTCTCAGTGTTGCAGAACTGAAGCTTCAAGGACTTTCCCCAGTAAATTGCAGGAAGGTCTTTACATCCTCCTTGGTACATGGGAGAGCCATCAGAAGGTACTAGAGGTTTTGTGTAATTTCATGTTTTGGCCTCATTCTTTCCTGCAAAGCAAGCCGGCCACAACACTGTATGAAGGCAACATCCGAGCTCTAGCCTGTAACCAAAATTGAGGCAGCTTGCTCAGTCAGAAATCCTGCAACACTTCCAAACTAGATTCTTCATATTTGATCAGGGAGACGGCTAGAGACAACACTTGAGTCAGAGTTTGCAGTTAACTCTGCCGTACAGATGCACTCCCAAATTCTTTCACTCACTTTCACCACTCTCTTAATCAGACTTGCATAGACAGCCAATCAACATTTTCTCAATCAAAGTGTTTTTATTTTAAATGGAAAATTACTTTTCATTAAAAAGTCCTTTGGCTTCATTTTCTACTCCTTAAAAAAAAAAAAAAAAAAAAAAAGGGTGAGGAGGAAATTTGTTTTTCAAGAAACTGAGTTAGAAAACCCAATCCAGTTCCAGACTAGCAACAGTTGAGTGCCTAAAGGCAGTCTCACAACACACCATCTGATTAATTTGGAACCAATCTGGACAGCTTTCAGAGAATATACACTGAACTTTCACCAGCCATCAGAACAGAAAAGTAAAGGGAGAGGATGCTTTCAAGGAAAATAATCATTTAAAAAAATGGAGAATCTTCTATAAAAAATTGTAAAATGATTAATCAAAACAAAAATAGCCTGTGAAGAAGGAGTTAATTTTGACAGATCTCAGTAATCACCACTTTAAAATGTTTTCACATTTTCCTTTTCCTTATTTTAGCTGGTACCAGATCTGGAAAAGCTTCTGAAATTATCTGCCATTGTCAACTCAGAGTTGTACAGCTCTGGGAAATATGCAGCAAGAACACAACATAAATATACAAGATTTTCTGAAGGCAACTTTTAAATCTCTTTCACTACATGTCTCTGTATCATTGTGAAGAGTAAAACACCGTCCTAATATCAAACATCTACATTAATTGACTGGAAGAGACCATTTGCATCCCCAAAGATGGTACCAAATAAGTTAACAGCAGCACAAGGTGTCAGGCACCTTCCACTCAAAGATCTACCACGTACCACTGTTACCAATCAAATCATTGGTTAGATGAGTGCCTCCATGAAGCAGAAACACTAAAAGAAATATTTGAGAGGGGTGTTTCCTGGAGACATTCTTGTGGAACATCTTGCAAAATTTCTTTTTGGAATTTCCCTGCAAAAATGAAGGAAGCCATCAGCCCATCATTATTTCTCATTGAGAATCATTGCTTCTGAAGCAGTGCTAAACATTTGGGCCAGATAGCAGCCCTGGATTTTATCACCACAATGCTAAAGAACGTATTTTAGTGCAGATTGCACCGAACCAAGATGGCAGATTTTTTTTTTAGTTTCCCAGAGGAAGGGCCTCTGTACCTAATCTCTACTTTCCCCCTGACTTTCAGTCTGAAAAGCTATACTATATATCATAATATCAATAAATTTGGTACATCACCAGAAAGCCACAGTTCCTAATCTTTTTTTCATGTGCAGCTTGTTGCCCATAAGACTTTCTGATCTTGCTTGAAAATACAGTAAATTAAAAACTTAAAACAAAGGCCAACAGAGAAAGCAAACTGTCTGCAAAATGTAAGTTGCTCAGCATTGTTCCTCCTGGGAGCACCGTTCTAGAGTAACGTGCAAATGTTCTCAGCAAATCATAGCTTAAATATCAGTTTGTTTGCCAAGTGATTATCCCAACTCCCTGCTTACAGCCATGAGAAAACATTTTATTTATTAATTATTATTTGTAATTTGGGAAAACAAATGGCTGTATTCCCAGTCAGTCAACACTTCTATCCGCATGTGTGCATTCCAGGAACACAAGCTTTACCACTAGCTTAGAGAGGCTTTTTTTTTTTCCCTGGGATCCTTCATTAAAACATTAGTAGCACATTACTGCTTAGCAGGTGCACAGACCCCATAGCCAAATGTTACTTGTTAACCATGGTGCGACATTATAGAGCCATAAATGTCTAGGTATTAATCACATGTTTTGATTTCTATCCAAAAGGTGATTTATGCACCTGATTTCTAAGACTGCATGTTAGACTAACAAGGAAGACCGAAGGAATTCAGTTCACTCCAGCAGCTGAATCACTTTCTGCCAGGAAGTGTATGTAGCTGTGAGCACACAGAGCCGTCCTGGAAGAGCAACTGGAATCAACCATACCAACAATGAGAGAAGGAAGGGAAACAGAAGCCATCTTTGATAAATTCAGTCAAACT
This sequence comes from Eurystomus gularis, assembly GCA_013400335.1. Taxonomy (NCBI): domain Eukaryota; kingdom Metazoa; phylum Chordata; class Aves; order Coraciiformes; family Coraciidae; genus Eurystomus; species Eurystomus gularis. The sequence goes on from VZZY01022228.1 coordinate 310,187, forward strand.
CTTTCCAGTATTAAAGAAAGAAATATCAGGGCAGTTCACAGCAGGGTCCTGAGGGTAAGGAAAAATACAAGCAAACAACCCCCCCAGAAACAATCTCTGTTTAAGTAAAAGATCAGAAACATTCCCACTAGAAGTAGAGGTCCTCCATTCTATTCAAAGCAGGGCTTGCCAACAATATAGCTATCTGGTGGTACTTACATACTAATTTATGTATGATCCCAAGAGGGTACATAGCATAGACTGGCAGAAGGTCTGTAGAGTAGTTTCACTAAGTCTTTCTGTAACACTATTTATTCTACTAAAAAACACCCTGTGATGCCATGGGGGTCAACACCAGGAATTTTGTTATCATTGCTACACCTCCTGCCAAAGCAGTGACCCCTTGACACTTCTGCGTTGATGAAAACACATAGTATAGATCATGCTTCAAGCACAGCGTCTCACATGGGACACATCCATATTAGAGAAGAGAGCTAAGCAAAGCTTCTTTTGAACTTCCTAATTCATACTTTGCCCCAAGGACTGTATTGTCAAAGTCATCGGTGAGAACAGATGAAAGCAGTGCTTGCATCCCACTTGCACGTACAACATGGTAAGTAACTGGCAACTGAACCCCAGATTAAGAGAGGGAAAAAGCATAGGATTCAATCCCAAGAGAAGTATCTGAGACAAAGAACTTCGAAATACCTGAAGCAGGATGAAAATGCATCCAGCCTCTCACAGAGGTATCGAAAGACTGAACTCCATCTCATTCCATGAAGTCTCCTAACTTTCCAAAGGTGTCACTGTACCACTACATTCCTTATCTTCCCCTGGCATGCAGAACCCCATTTACTGGTACCGACTTTACCTTCATCTCACTTTTGTAATTACATGCTTAGCTTTCTTATATGAGGCAGGAGCACTGTTGCTGGCGTGACACATTACCCAGGAGAAGGCATAACAGACACAAGATATATCCTTCAGCCTTGACTTCCACCTTCTTCATTCTGACATTCGCTTTCTCCCATAATTTCCAAGTCCAGTTAAGCAAATCACAATAATCAATTATGGTTTATGAATTTTTTTGTCTATGACCTCCCTTTTGTGTACATGTTGCTTCTTATTAGCTAATGCCACACAATTAATTTCTTCTCAATATTCCTTTTGTGCTCAACAAGTGGTCATAGTTGTGGCCAACCCATCTTTTCAATGTAAACCTTCTTGCTCTAACATGGGAATGAAATCACTATAGATCTATTATTTCTCGGAACAGGATATTTCATTTGCATAAAATATTCTCCACTTGACACAGTGCCAGGAAGAAACACCTAATGTCCATTCTTCATTGCGCTCTTGCTGTGGCCTTAGGAACAGAAGGAATCACCATGTTAGACTCGCACCTATTACTCCCAAGTTCCTCACTTCTTACTCCCATCTCTGATTTACACTCCCATGACTCTTTGAGAGGCCTGTCAAGGCAGTGACCAAGATAATGGACAAAAGGGAATTTCTTACATGATGTAATTTCACATTAAACAGGATGGTTCACAGGTTGTAATAGAAGGTCAACAGCAGATATTATAACCCCTAAATTGGTTGGGGAAAAAAAATGGTTATTTGAATCAAAATTTAAATAAAGTGCTATACGAGCCAAGATAGCTGAAGGGAAGTGTCTCTCTGTGTGTCGGTGATATGACTGGTCTAATAACCTCAAAGGAAGGCAGATCCTACCTGTGTTCCTTTTCATAGCGTTGGGATTTACTGGCAGGGAATGGCACTAAGACTGTCTCGAAATGTACAATATCTCTTTTTACTTTTAAGTTGGATGGCTATATTCCAAAGTAAAAAAAAAATAACTAAATGTCATTAGTCCAATGGGAATGCAGAAAATGTACATTTTGGAGACAGATCAACCTGTTAAGCAAGAAAAGGAGACCAAGAAGAAATTAATTAATTGAATGGATTCATGAGTCCCTCATTTGTTATTAATAAAGCACTGAAGAAGAAAGTATTGATGAGACATAGTTATTCACCTTGGATAAGTATGCAAAAGGAAAATTCACCCCATTGCAGACAGCTATCAAGGCTGTATGCACAGCTTTATGTATTGAGTTATGGATGATACAATTAATGGCAGACTCAAGATTGTGTATGTATACTTTGCCTAGGGATTAATTTCACCCTAAAAAAAAACCCCAACAAGGCAGATTTGAGTGGAGGAGAGAGCTGATTTAATACATTGTATAGCACACAGTCACTAATGGACTTTTAGTTATTCCCAAAGATAACTGACTCCATAAAGGGTTTTAAGTGATTCTTAACATTATTTTCATACACTACAAAGGCAATCAGTCTTTTAAAGTTATTTCAATATTTCTCCATTTTGCAGAGCTATATACATCTTCAAATATTATACAATTACATATGGATGCTACCTTCTGCTTTCATGGGCAAAAGTGCCCTGTGGTAGTGACAAGCATAGTATTAGCCTTTCCTTTTTCAGAAGCTAAATGTCTTTTGACTCAGCTCTTAGTTCTCCTTTTTATGTCCTTTCTGATTTCTAGATAGATTCTGCTATTTATAGTACCCTGGCTGTTGTTTTTTAATCAAAATGAATTTGATTTTAGCCATTGTGTGGTGAAGTCAAAGTCTGATCCTACACAATGGTGCCCACCTGAAAGATCTACTGCAGTCCACACTCTGAAAAAAACTGAAGTTATAAATTATTGTTTTGCTAAAAAGTACCTCAGCTACTTTAAACTGCTAGGGGGTGAAATCCACCTTGAACATGAGGCCAGCACAAGGCCTAAGAGGCACTTAAGCTCATTTTGAAGATCTAAGTGCGATTGAAGTGGTTGCATGGGACTAGTGCTAGTACTCCACACAGCAGAGAAGCTGACCATGTGTGAGAACTTCAGGAAATCACAACAGGTTCTGATTTTCCCCCAACTTTCAGCAACTACACTAATAATTTTACCAGGCCCTCACAGTCGCACTGCAGCTCAGGAGTGTATCGCTTTGTCTAAATAATCACAGAGGTGTAAAAACACTCTAGATTATGGTAAAAGCTCAAGTCCTCAGAAATACTTCATAATAATTTTCAGGTCATGATTGTTCAAAAACGAAACAAACCCTCAAGGCAATTTTCGGAGAAAGGAAAGAAGAGATAGATTAATCTAATCCACTTCTACTAAAGCGTTAAAGATCACTCTTCTTTTACCTCTGCTTGAAATCAGATCTCCCAAGTATCCCCACACTGACATGTGCTGTGACTGGTTAGGACCAAGCCTGCTAGTTTAGAAAAGTACTTTTTTGTTCTGTAAGTAAGACCTGGCAGTATTAAGTTGCAAAAGGTAGAAATAGAAGTAGGGGGAGAGGGTTTTTTCCAGCATGGAAAAACTCAGAAGCTTCACTGAATCTGTTTACTGCTTTATTCCTCAATTTCTAAAACATTGGCAGATTTAAAGAAGGGCCAAATAATATTGGAAGAGATCCTGAACAGTCAGTACTCGTTTAGTGAGATCAGTCAGGCCACAAAGCCTTGCCAGAGTCACTTCTCCCTCAGAAATTTTTGAATCTATATTTAAACATCCTTGATCTGGCCACAAGTGACATGACAGGGTGGACAGCAAGGGAAGAGGGGCAAGAAGGAAATTAGGGCTTCCAACAGAAGGGGGGGTGGGACAGTACTTCTAGAAAATCTGGGCTCTCTGGACATAATTGTCTGGCAGTGTGTAGGCATTACTAAAACCCAGGATTATTTCCAACACTACATCATCATATCCACTACTGCTGCCTGGCAGTGTGTTAGTAGTAAATCTGAGGAGCCAGGAAAATAAGTGGAGCCTGTCTGCCTGCAATGAGGGTCTGGCCTCCACTCTGCAGCAGTCAATGCCTTTCTCAGAGAATTAAATTATCTGCTAAATATCTAAAATATTCCTGGGTGAATAAATGCTCTTTACTTAATTTCTGGGGGTGGAAGGTGGGAGAAGTCTGGGATCTAGAGGAGAGCAACTAGACGTATAAATGGAAGGTAGAGCACCTCTGGAAATGAAAGGCCTGGTTGGCATCGCTACACCAACTTCACTACCAGCTAGTCCTAATCTGGCAATGGTGCAAAATTTGTGCTTTTCTCTCTCCCTTAGCATAATATAACTACTGTAAGGTTTGGGAGAAACTCTTCCCACTTGATTCTCTCTGAGGTTGTCACACACCATGTTGAGACCTCAGGGGTGGGAAAACCAGTTCTCCTCACCCAGACCTAGAAATAATTGCCTGTATGAAGGATGCTCAAGAAGAAGAAACAGCAGCAACAAAAAAGTATAAAATCTGGTGGGTTTCTGGTAAAGAAGAGAAAGCAAAGCTCAGACAGAAGGAAAGCCCATAGGCTTGTGAATTCAAACAGGAAATCCACCAGTTTCTGAAGTCTAGTTTAGGAGCAAACAACTTTCTGATTTTTAACAAGAAGCATTTTGCCATCTGATCAAGAGCTCTCTTACATAGTAGCATCATAGGTGGAAAGATAAACTAGAACAAACTTAACCCAAAGTAGACCTAATCTTGGTATTTCAGATAGTCCTTCAGGATAAACTGGTAATCTGGTGTTGGAAAAAAAGACAATTCCCTCGACTTTCTTTTTTTTTTTAAGCAATCTTTACACTTCTGTTTTTCAGCTGAGGTTAAAACATGGATTCTCAAAATACAACAAAATACAATTACAGTTTATAGCATAGCTAACCAAAATGGCAAGACGTATTCTCTTAGAAATCCCTACACATGTTAATATCTACTGATGTAAACCCATTCTATTATGAGAGGGACAGGAAGTTTATTAGAGCCGTCTTGGGGATGTTCTACAGGGCAAGTGGGGCCATGGTGCATAATGAGTTTTAATCACAATTTCCCATTGATCCCAGTAGGGTTTAAAAAAAAAAAAAATACCCTTGCATAATGAAGTTGGAAGTGTAAAATACTGATTTGGACATAAGCTGCCATAGTAGAAACCATTTGACAAAACAGCAAACTCTGTAACATATTAGCTGTGGGTTATAGTAACTGCAGGTGCCACGTTGCCCACCCAGGTGGTTACCTTCCTAGAACCCAGTTAACAAGACAAAGGCGTATGGTTTCAAACCATCCCTCTGTGACAGTTTTAAACCATCCCTCCATGATATACCGGATATGGCTAGGATAGAGTTAATATTCTTCATGATAGCTGGCATGGTGCTTCTTTTGGATGTGTGATGAAAACACTGTTGATAACAAGGGATGTACTTGCTATTGCTGAGCAGCACTTACACGGTGTCAAGACCTCTTCTGCTTCTCACACCACCTCATCAGAAAATAGGCTGCTGGGGCTGCACAAGAAGATGGGAGGAGACACAACCAAGACTGCTTGTTCCTAACTGACTAAAGGGATATCCCACACCGTATGACATTGCACTCAGCAAGAAAAGCGGGAGAAGAAGTTTACCAGGACTGCTGTTGCTCAGGGACTGCCTGGGCATCACTCAGCTGGTGGAGAGCAATTGTGGATGGTTTTGCATCCCTTGGTTTTATCATAGAATTATAGAATGTTTAAGGCTGGAAGGGACCTCCAGAGGTCATCTAGTCCAACCTCCCTACACAAGTAGGGACATCTACCTAGGTCAGGTTACTCAGCCTCATCAAGCCTGACCTTGAATGACTCCAGGGATGGGGCCTCCACCACCTCTCTGGGCAGCCCATTCCAGTGCTCTATGACCCTCATGTTAAAGAACTTTTTTCTAATATCCAACCTAAATCTATCTTTTCCTATCTTAAAACTGTTGCTCCTTGTCCTATCACTACAAACCCTTGTGAATAGACCTTCCCCTGCCTTCCTGTAGGCCCCCTTCAGGTACTTCAGCCTGCTCTTCTCCAGGCTGAACAGCCCCAGCTCTCTCAGCCTGTCTTCATATGAGAGATGCTCCATTCCCCTGATCATTTGGGTGGCTCTCCTCTGGACACGCTCCAATACTTCCACATCTTTCTTGTGCTGGGGGCTCCAGAACTGGACGCAATACTCCAGGTGAGGTCTCACCAGGGCAGAGTAGAGGGGCAGAATCACCTCTCTTGATCTGCTGGCCACAGTTCTCTTGATGCAGCCCAGGATGTGATTGGCCTTCTGGGCTGCCTTTGCACACTGGTGGCTCATATCCAGTTTTTCATCCACCAGCACTCCCAAGTCCCTTTCCACAGGGCTGCTCTCCAGTATGTCCTCTCTCAGCCTATACTGATAATGCTGGTTGCCCCAGCCCAGGGGGGCAGGACCCTGCCCTTGGCTTTGTTGAACCTCATAAGGATCATCTGGGCCCACCTTTCCAGCCTGTCCATGTCCCTCTGGATGGCATCCCGTCCCTCAGGCATATCAACTGCACCCCCCAGCTTGGTATCATCTGCAAGCTTGCTGAGGGTGCCCTCAATGTCACTGTCAATATCATTAATGAAGATATTAAACAACACTGGTCCCAGCACAGACCCCTGGGGGACACCACTCATCACCTTCCTCCATCTGGACATTGAGCCATTGACCATCACTCTCTGGATGTGACCATCCATCCAGTTCTTTATCCACTGAACAGTCCACCCATTGAACCCATAATTCTCCAACTTAGAGATAAGGATGTTGTGGGGGACTGTGTCAAAGGCCTTGCAGAAGTCTGTTTTGCTTTTATTGTTTCTTTTTGTTTCCTTGGGGGTTTTTTCTGGGTTTTTTTTGTCTTTATTTAAATTGTCTTAATTTGAACCCAGAAGTTTGCATACTTGTATCCTTCCAATTCTATCCCCTACCCCGGGGCGAGGTTGGGGAAGGGGGAGAGTAAGGGGTGGTGTGAGCAAAAAGCAGTGTGGGGCTGAGCTGCCCAGCTGGGTTAACCCACAACATGTGACTAGGGCTGTTATTTTTCACTCTCAAGAGAGCCTCTTGAGGCAAGGGCCAGACCCCTCACTCTAACAGAAACTGTACAGCTCTATTCATAGAATCATGGAATGTTAGGGGTTGGAAGGGACCTCCAGAGATCCTCAAGTCCAACCCCTTTGCCAAGCAGGACCATAGAATCTAGGACAGGTTGATATTCCTAGTATTCAGACTAGGACACTCTTCCAGAAGCCCATAACTTCTTCTCCAGTTGCCAGGCTCAATTTGTTCCCGTTCCTTTTCATCTGTTTGCACACTGGAATTATCCCCCAACTCAGCTTTTCTCCCATACTGATGTTTCTACTTCCTCACACATCTCTTGATCTCTCTTTGAAGGACAAACAAGCCAAGCTCTTTTAGATTTTTCTAATTTCATATGATTTGCATGTTTCTGTAGCCATTGTCTGAACTCTATATTCACTTTTGTTAAATACAAGAGACCACCACTGCATGCAAGATGCTGGATGAAGTTATCTGCCTGCATACTCATATTAAAGCTAATAAAATTACACATGCAGGAATTTTTACCACAGTAAAAATCACAGCAATAAAAAGCAGTTCTTTCACATCTCTTCTTCTTAGTATGGCTGACTTTTTACTATGTGAATGATGGCAGGCATATGAAAAAAAAAAAAAAAAGTAGATGACTGAAACCTGGAACTACAAGGAAGGTTTTAATAAGTGTTTTGCTTGGTATAATTGCAGTGGATATTAACAGTTATACTTCCTCACAGAAAAAAATTATGTTTTGAATAAGCTTAAAATAGAACTTTCCACTGAGAATGTGTTAGTCACAGAACAGAGCAGGATTCCTGGGAATTTTGTAAGTCATCAGAGAAGAGACTCCCAGGAAAGCTATGCAATAAATGGCTTGTGGAGAACAAGAACTTCATACCATTTCCATGCAATTGAATGCTAATAAAGCCCTTTTGAGAAGCCGCTTCTACTCACTTTAAGATAAGCCCCCTTTCAGAGAAAAACACTAATACATCTCATGTGTGTGTGGACACTTTTTTTAGCCCCTTGACATATCATATTACGACTTGCTGGTATGTAACCATAAGAATTGAAGAAAATTTTCACCTCTCTTACAAAAAACCCCCGAACTTTCAAAATGTTTCAGCTTCAGTGTAGGAACAAAACAAAGAACCTCTAAGTTCTGCATTTAAAAAAAAAACAACATAAACCAACAAAGCACCACCACCACCAAAACAAAAAACCTGTCACCCCCTCCACCCAGCCCACTCACCTCAGCTGGATCATTCACTCAAGAGGTGGCTGAGCTGGTTCTAGCACATATTTTGCCTTACCATACTACAGGAGCAAGGAACCAGCACCTACCTTCTCAGTCCCTCCAGAACTAAACATTGCAACCCAAAACTGTCGTCTGACTCTCATTCAGCCACAGCAGAGGCTTAATTAAGGTCTCTCACTTCACAGGTGTAGCCTATGAACAGCAGACTATGGTACTCTTGGCGGCATCACTCACTCTAAACTGAAGTTCTGGAGCCAGGAAACATTTCCTAACACCATCTCCTTGAACTGGATATTCTTTCTGCCTCCAAGGTGTGTTTTCGGTGAAATAACATTTTTCAATGACAGTATTTTTATTGAAAGAGCTCCCGGTTAGCTTCGATGAGCATGTTGAACCATGGATGTTGCCTCCTGTATAGAAGAAGCTATAGGACCAATGCATTTTGTGCCTACAAACTGAAAGGAAGTTTCTTGCTGCATTTTAGTCTCAGGAACTCTTTCATTCCTTGCTGGCCTCCTCCAGCAGATCCACAAAAACCATTGGCTTTAGCAGAAGCCAGGGAAACTCTCACTGTTCTCAGTGTCAGATTTCATTACCTTAACTCAAGCTGACAGACCCTTGCTGTAGACAAAATCCTGTTCTTTTTAGAGGCTGGGCTCCCTCTGCTACCTTGCTTCATGTTGGACAGCCCTGGATCTCCTCCAGCTGGCCAGTTTTTCTGTCTGGTTTATGCAAGAGGAGAGACTATGGCCTTGCCTGCTCCCCTCCCCATTTGAGGCTCCTTTCTTCCCAAGAACAATTCTGCCTGGCTCTTGCATGAGCTATAGAAGGTTGCAGTTGCCCTGAGAAGCCCTGGCCACCATAACTGTCCTTATTTTCTGTTGATGGCGTTTGTTGCAAATGTTGTTCCTAAATCCTCATTTATTTCTGCAGCCCACAGACCTGATCATAGCACTAGCCCTGCTATTCTTTCCAGTTTAATACATTTGCAGCCTGAACAGTTTCTCTGTAGAAAAAGAGACTCTCACAACCTTTCAAGGATGTGCTTGATGCCTACCACTAATGCATAGGGGTTAAGACTTTGTGGCAAGCACCTGCCAAGTCAGCTCCCAGTGCTACTTACATAAATATGCTTTTGTTCTTAGAATATGTTACACCAGGTTTCATAAAAGCACCCATGTACAGCTATAAAAGATTTAAAAGATATAAATAATAACCTAGGAGTCATTTAAAGTTAGGATCAGCAAATTTCAAGGAAGGGATCAAACAACTTTGGTAATTTAACAACTGTTTAAAATACATTAGCAATATCTGGTTTAATCTTATTGTAATTTATAAGCTATGAGGTTTTGTAAGAAAAGTCACAGTAATATAGGAACATGAGAAATTAAGTGAAAACCTGCAAGTGAGTTTTTTAAAGAAAAAGCCCATCATTTTACAGACTTGCTAAAGACGTGAGCATACACATAAACAGACAAATGCAAAAATTTGTGTAAAAGCATTTCAAATAGCTGCAGATGGGTGGTTTGAAAAGGAGCAGATATATTTAATTTGTCTCTTTTTTATTCTTTGCAGCAGTATTAACAAAGAGCATGTACTCAGAATTAGTACATAGACATTTTTCATGTTTGAAAAGAATCTAGGAAGCCCATAGTACCCTTAGTCAAGGAAGACATGTAGGGAAGTGATTCATTGTATGCATACCTAATATCTACTTGCATATGTACCTCATTATGTTGTGTCTGGCGGCTCAGCATTTTTTTTTCAGCTTTTCTTACATGCTTTATTGCTGCTAAGAGGTTGGTGCATGCAATACTGTATCTCTGCAAGAAGCTGAAGTAAGAGCTGCACAGCCTCCTATCCGAACTTGAGGGGGACCAGTTGTTCAGTGAGGCCAAAACGGCTTAATATAGAAAATACAGCATAAGGAAGCTGCTGGAAACAAAGCAAGGAGGCCATACAACAGGTGCTCACCCCTGAGGTTAATTTTCAACTCACCTGGGTCACCTCGAAGCCAAGGCCCTCATGAAGAAAGTGATTCAGAACACGTCTGTCTGCAAAACAGAGAGCAGAGCTGGCCTTTTGCTCTAGGAAGGAGTCACCTGAGTCAGCAGCTGGAAGCAGAAAAGTCACATGAGACTGGGCTGATACCTGAAAGGAAAGCTTGGGTAGCTCTGACAGGTACTTTCCTGTGCTGCTGGGCACCATAGGGCTAGATATGCACAACAGGACCTGGGCAAGCCCCTGTGCTCTGGATCTGCTACACAGCACAGACTTTTCTTGGCACCCTGCTGTCAGTGGCAGTCAATGTGACATGGACCTATTAGCATGGCTGCTAGTTTGAAAAGTAGTTTCATAGGTAGGCATACATTTTCATTGTTGTTTTTAAAAAGTTTTCAACTTAAAACAAAAAATGACCTCTTTTTACTGGAACCAAAGTAGGATAAACTAGTATTAGGAGGATTGTGCATTGGAGAGGATTAATTAGTGTCTTTCTCTTGTTTCTTCCTCTCTATCATAACAATAAAACTAATTGAAATCTCAGGTATGTAAAATATTCATGGAAAAATTAGCCATGCACTGTTCACATTTTTTAATGTATAGATTTGCGGGGAAATATAATATTCATGAAAGGAGGATACTAATAGCTTTAGATTTTGTGGGACTGATTGCTGAGAACCTCTCAGGATTGGCCCCTGGACTTCAGGAAGACACAGAACAAATGGCCTAACACACCTCTGCCAGCATACTTCAAACCTGACCTGGAAAAACCCTTGCAGTCTTTATCCTGAATCTCTCTGGAGCAGAGTCTGCCAATTGTACCAGACTGCAGGGTAGTTTAATGATGTGGACAAACAGGCATTTTATTTCTCCTGTGCTCGTCTGGGAAATTTTGGAAACCATACATTGTAGTACCTTTCAGTCTTCCTGTGAACCGAAGAGGGATCTTTCCAAGGTGTATCATAAGTTGCCAGAGGTTCAGTAACAAGACAAAACCTTCCAGCCTGTTATTGTTAGTTGCTTACACATATAACAGGAATAATTATTTATAAATGTATTTGAAAATTCAGGAAAATTGCTTTTCTTGATGATATTTAAAATGCCATTATAGAAATAAAATCTTCACCAGATGTATTCATAGCCTGAGAAGACTACAAATGTAAGAAAGGACTTAGTTCAGCTCACAGATATTGAAGTCTCCTAATTATAATATATAGATGTTTCAAAAAGAAACTGAACTCTATCCTCTGTGTCCCACATCCACTGTTTTCTACATTTGTCCATATAATCAGTGGTTTACTCTCATCATTTCCAGAGACAAAAAATATCCTCTATAAAACTTAGTAGTTTATAAGTTAGACAAGAAATAGAGAAAGGCAGAATCCAAAGGGACTCATGTAGCTTTTATGAAATATTTTGTCTTTTATAAAAGATAAGACCTCATGAATTGAAAAAGAGGATACTGTCTATTCCTGAGCAACATTTTCTGGTCAAAACCATTTTATATGCCACCTTCTCATAATGGATAGTCCCCTCGCCAAAGAGTCATTCCAAATATTGCTTGTTTTTACAATTTGAAATTTATTTTGTGAATCTTTCTCTCTGTTGTAAGGGGAGCTGTGCCTAATTACAATTGATAGTCACATCGCCCATTAAAAGTAATCTTTTCTAAAGAACATGCTCCTAGGACAAATATGCACCAGGTGGTTCAAATCTATCCCTACAACCTGGAAGATCCCTGCTGCTCAGAACAGTGAGAAATTTCTCATCAGATGACTTCTCATGTCCAAATACACCCTTGCCCATCAACAGCCATGTGGGCAAGTCACAGGAAAGGGAACTCAGCTGATTCAAACTTCAAGACATATTTCTTAAAATTTAAATTTAAGTTAGTGTTATTTTATGGATGGTGACTAGGAATAGTTGTTCTTTTCCTTCCACTCTCTATTGTGGCTCTTCCACTGTATGGAATTATGTTAGGGGATATACTGTCCTAGCAGGGAGATGGATTCAGAGATTCAGTAGCCTTCTCCAATTCATACCTTGTTTGAATTCAAACATATGCAATTTATTCTTAATATACACATATTTCACCTTTCTTAATATATGTAAGATGCCCAGATGTTGCCACTGTAACCTCCTCTCTATTTAACCGGTGACTCACATCGATATCTGTGCTCTGAATGTCCTGTTGGTGTTGTTACCGTGCCTCAGCCACACTGCTGATGTGCTCACTGCTTTCCCTGCTCACTCCAGGAAGCAGAAAAGCTGAGATAAGACCAGTTCTGAACATAGACCCAATGCACATGTATTGGGTGCATGCTACTGGAGCGCCTGTGAGATGCACAGCACTTTTCCAGTGACAAAGCTGCTAAAGACAGCCACGCTGCTGCTGCTGAGGCTCTAACCATCAAGGAGAGCAGAGGGAGTCAGACAGCAGCTGTGGGTGGAGCAGGGAATGCTCCCCTTTTCGATGTAGATGCCACATCTGCTGCATACCTCCTGCCATCAGGGAGGCAATGGAGTCTCCAGGGCCTCCCCCACATTCATGCATGTGTACTCTTCTTCCTGAGTCTCTGTCTTGGCTCCATTTTTTCTCCTTTCTAGACCATAGTTCCTCATCACTGGAGCAGCAAAATTTTTGCTTCCCTGAGAAGCTTTGACTGGCCTCTGCACAGAGCCCCCCTGTTTTGCAAATCAAAGGTACAAAATTAATTTTTCCATTAGTTCTGTTGCTTTCCTTGAGAACATCACTACACAGGACTGGGAAATGTGTGGAGGGATTCGTATATGATAATGCTGACATTCAACTCTGTGACTGAACTGTCTAAAGACAATCTCCAAACACTACTGAAATGATTAATCATCTGTACATTCACACAGAAATATTTGATGTACTGCTCTACTCACCAAATCTTTTATTGTATAGTCAAAGGTTATTTGGAATTTATCCATCCCCACAAAGCAGGAGTTCACTATTCTTAAGCAAAATTCAACCTGGAGGGCAGTGAGTCTATGCAACGTATATGGAGTATTTAGATTAAAAAAAAATACTGAAAAGTAGATTTGGGACATAGATTTAGGGAAGATTGTATCAGTCTTTCAAATTAGTCCCCCATAAGTTACAAGCATCCAGTATGTGTGTAGTCCAGAAGGGTCACAAGAACATCTATTCCCCCTGTATCTATACACCACATATCTTAATGTGTTATAGAACAGCTGAAAAAAGCCAGAGGACACAGCTATAAATTACCATGGAAATGTTGCCATTATGATGGATCCCTATGATAGCACAACATTTTCTGTTCTACTCTTCTCTCTTCAGATGGGCAGTTGGTTTAAAACTTAAGCATACATCTTCAGCTCATGGAAAGGAAAGGAATGGAAGTCATACAAATACTATGATTACACTGCAAAAGTAGACTCAAACAGACCCCTCTTTCACTATTTTTCAGAATCTCTGCTTCTTGTCTTGTTGTGGAAGAACTGTCACACATTTTCTCAGTACTTCTTAAATATGACTCACAGGAAAAAAAAATGCACTCAATGAAAAGTGCGTGTTTCCAAAATAAAATAATTAACTCCCCTTATTGATCCCTGAAATGATATTAAAAGTACATCTGGCCTTATGATTATACACTGCATATCTTAAAAGTTTTCTGATTCTTCGTAAAGCAGGACTGTGAAACGGTCCAAGCCTCCTCAGTGCCTAGAGATTACACCACACTCCAGCTCTTGCCATGCTCATGTACCTGTGTTTCTTTCCCAAAGTAACTGGGAAATTTACACCTGGTACCAGGACTCTGGTCCAATGTTGCATGCGTTGTCCTAGCAAATGTTGATTTTTGAAGGCCCAGACAGTGTCCGGAGCTACTTATTTGTGCAGCTTCTCACCTCTTCAAGCTTGCACAGAATTTCAAGCTGCAGCTATGCAAGACAACACTTTTGATGAGACAAGAGAGCGTCACTGCCATAAAACGAGAACCTTTAACATCATTTGGTTTCTTTCTTGCCATCAATAAAATGAGATCAGAAATTGGTATGACATAGATGTTTCATTTACTGCATAGATAACTAGTTACTTAAATAGTAAAACTTACCCAGTCTTGAAAGAGTTCTGCAGTGACTCTCAGTCTTCTTTGTCTCCTATATCCTTGATATTGAAATCCACTCCAAGGCAGATAATTTGGAAACCTCAAGAAATTAATCTTCAAGCCATCAGTTCAAACCATGCTGACAATGACAAGCTGAAAAACACTGTATGAAATGAGACACTGGTCTTACTCATTTTCTTATTTGTGAAGTATTTTATATCATAAAACCACTAGGAAAATCCATATTAACACATTAATGATACTCTCAGAATAAATGCTGAAGACTCAGGGATTCTTTAGCCACCTGGAAAGTGCCTCTAGAAAAGGGATGAGACAGTGGCAAAAATGCATCTATACTGAGGATATTTCAGTCTCTAGGGATAGAAAGAGTCAGTAGTCAGCCACATTGAGCCCACCTGTCTCTCTTTCTACAAAATGTAATCTTTCTTTCTTTTTTAAAATGCAGGAAAAGTTTTGGCCTTATGGTATTTGAATTTATGTGGTCTAGTGATTTACTATCAGGAAACATGTACTTCTAACACTTAATGTGTTAATTCTAAGACTCATAGACTATTAGTTTACCAATAACAATTTTATAATATTTCACTTTAGCTAAAAAAAAAAATTCACCGTGCTCAATTTTGAAATGGCAGTTGTCTGAATGGCTTGCCTCTAAGTTCTTTCAGTCTTCTGTATGTATTGTAGTTGCTCATCCACATATTCCCAAGCCTTAAAAATACTTCAGAAAATATACATAGTGTTGTAGAATGAAGACAGCTCAACTCTGTTTGGTTAGCAACCATTTTACCTTCACCATGGGGAGAGCTATGGTATTAAAAGCTAATACCACAGAGGGTATTTACATGGACATCTTGCTGGGCCCAGGAAAATTGCACTTACATGAAAAATTTGTTTTTCCTAAGGTTTAACATTAAAGCTCAGTTATTTTTTTCTTTTTTAAATTTTTTTTTTCCACAATCCTTAAACCCCAGTGGAAAACAGGCTTTTACTGTGAAAGTAATCCAACCAGATATCTTCAAAATCTTAATAGGCAAAGTGGATTGACCTCAGTTCATCTTCATGGAGCTTAGGACAAATTGATCAATTTACTTCCTAAATAATTACCATTTGAATGTTGATTTTACCTTCCTAAGATTAGCACATTAAAAAGCCGGTATTCAGGAATGCTAATGCAATGCAGTCTTGCACACACACACACAGACTCACAAGAAGCCCAATATATTCTTTATATAGACAAGCTTCAACCGATTCTGGGAAATGAGGATTTACTTATTCTTTTGTTGAAGAATGAAAAAAAAAAAGGAGAAATAAAACAGAGAAATGGATATGGTTAGAGCTGTGGAGAGAAAGACTTTATTTAGCATTCAGATTTTTGAGGTTAGGCATTAAGATTCTATAGATGCAACGACTGCAATACAAACTTTATCAGTTTAAAACAAGCCCATGGAAGAAAGAAGGCAAGAAATGATTCATGTGTCAGAGGAGGCATCTAAAACAGCAAAATTAGAACACCATCTAATTATTTCATATAGGTTGTAAGTTGCCTAGTAAGACTCCAATGGAGTATGTTGATTGAGCAATAACTTTGGAAGTTTACGTGTCATAAACAGCACTCTTTCATTCTCCAAATGAGTCAAGAATCGAGGCAGGGTACACTCTTGGGTATGTAACTGTTCATTTCAGTGAATGTTGAGTTAACTTAACTGATAATGGCTGGAGTTTTCCAGCTTGATGAAGACTCAGCAGTCCAGAAACTTAACCATATCTAGGTAGGCTCCATTCCACAATCACCCTTCCTGAGAGTCATTTTCTCCTTTGGGAAAAGCTTTCTCTGTTGAGGTGGATACTGGCAGATTTTCCTCAGCATCTTAAAGGAAGAGAGCAGAAGAATTTACTCTGGTTTGGCATCAGCTAGAGCATCTGCCCCTCTGAACACACAGAAAATAAGGAAAGTTAAAAAATATGTATCTCAATTTAATGAGAAAATTATTTTTTCTCTTCCGCATCCCTATCTCAGGACATTGCAACATTTGGCATTATGATTTCTCTCCATGTATGTTACCAGCATGAATTTTGTTCATATCTCCCCATCTTCTGGCATTTGTCTCTCCTGGAAATTCTCCATGACAACTTTAATATCCGTTGCTTTTCCTGCAGTGTTTCTCATAACAAAGTTTAAGTCTTTCTGTGCTTCTTTTTAAAAGTTTGTGAGTTCTGATTCCACTACCTTACCAAGAAGCCTGTTCTTCCCCTGTCTGGAACAAATATAAGCTCTGAGGGAACCCTCAAAATCAGCACAATCTGATGATTTCTTCTTAGAGCCAGTCACTGCAAGATGATTTTTTAACTGTCTTTTATCCTGATTTTTTTAGAATTCCCACAGGCAAATCACAGAGATGATGGCTTGGCTTGTCACAAAACTCACAAATAACTAGACTTTGGGAGACAAATGCCCATGTTACAAAAAACCACTTAATTAATTAATTTTATTATGAAAAATATATCAGAGAAAGGTACACTAAGCACTTACAGTTTGATGGTTTGCTATGAGCACTGTTGCATTCTGTGCATATGTGCAGATATATTCTGTAAGTGGTTTTGTTCTTTAGTTTTTGATCACCAAGGGCAACTTCCTTGTCTGGATTGCCTTCTGTCTTTTATGTTTTCAATGCTATTACTATTTTATATAATGCAATAACCTCATTATTTGAAAATACTTACCATGCATCAAAAATGAAGACAACAAATGAGGTTAGTATTAAAAAATTGCACATACTCTAAACCTGCCAGTTAATCAAAATGCCTCAGACCAGGAAGAATTCATAGAGAATACAGAGAAAAGTGATTACCATTGAAGCAGAGTTTTAATTTTATTACTTACGTGCTTAATTAAAGTCTGGAAATATGTATTTTATATAAGCTGGGGTAGTACAATATATGTATTGCAACTCCAATAGTATAAAAAAATAGTTCCTTATTGCCCATCTTGAAATGTCAAAGTTACTGTCCGAAATAGTGAAGTGTCTTTGGCCATCCACTGGCAGAGAATTCCCTCATTATTTTATTTCCAAACATGTTGCTGTTGTATAGCAACGTTAGTGCCAGACTTAAAGTGATGCAACAAGCAGCTAAACGCATTACATTAAGTGAGTTCATTTTAATCTTGCTTCCTTTATACTATCCCAGCATCTTATCAGATCTGTTTTTATATAACCAAGCATGCTATGTGTGTAGAAAATGTGTGAAATGTGGAGCAGATAGGTTGGTCTTAGTCCTAAGAAGTAATATACTGAGTGAAAAATGTTGAGAACCATTGATTTAGACAAATAGACTCCAAAGTGACATTTGTATTTTGCTATCGTTGCTATAAATACTTTGTCTTTTTTAGGGAAAGCTTTTCCTGGATGTTATTCTAAGAGGATCAGTCACAGTGCTTTTGACCTTTTACTGTACACTATTCCATTAACATCCTGTGGAGAAATTCTCCTTATATATGTAATTGATGCATTTTATGAGACACAAATCAAAATAGATAGTCAAAAAATAGATAGTATGGAACTCGGGAAGAGCTGCCTGCCTGAGTACTTCGTTGGCATATTGCCTATAGTTGATAGTGTCAACTCAACATATGGCCCTTCAAATGCACTGATGAATCCTCTTATGGGAATAAAGTAAGACTTGTCTGTGACGTGTTTAAAGTTCCAAAGCAGTCCAACAAATAAAGCAAGTTGTAGCTCTAGTGAGGAGGAGACCTTACAGCCTTGAATGCAAACAGTACAGCTTTCCACCACAAGTATTTTCTAAAAATTTCTGTAAGCCAGTGTGAACAGCTGTCCTGGCTTCAGTTAGGACAGAGCTAATTTTCACAAGAAGCTGGGAGAGGACACAGCCAGGATAGCAGACCTGAACCAGACAAGAGGATATCTGATACCACATGACATCATGCTCAGTATATAAACTGGGGGAGCTGGCTGGAGAGGAGGAGGGATCACAGCTTGGGAACAGTCTGGGCATTGGCATCTGGGTGGTGAGCAACTGCATTGTACATTACTTGGTTCATATATTATTTTATTAGTATTATCGTTTGTATTATTATTTCTTCTCACCTTGTGTTGCCCTATTAGACTGTTCTTATCTTAACCCATGAGTCTTTTACCTTTTTTCTTCCAATTTGCCTCCCCATCCCATCGTTGGGGGGAGTGAGTGCACAGCTATGTGGTGCTGAGTTGCTGGCTGGGCCTGAACCACAACAGCAGCCTTGCACAAGACCAGAGCCATCGTTAAAATGGTCACTTGAACACAGCCAAAGTATGTTACAAGCTGATTTAGCTGGATAAGTACTAAACTTGAAAAAAGGCTGTTGTTAAGCTTGTTCTGAAGCTGTAGATGTATCCTCAAATTAGGGAGAACTTGAAACAGTGCAGAAAAGAAAGGATGGCAGAATTATGCAATTAAAATTCTCATCTAACCTCCTGAACAAGATCCAACAACCACAGAGTGTCTGAAATTATATATTCAGTGTTCATATGTGGCAGTGATAGAGTAAAAGAATTTGTACTAGTTTGGCTTTTCACATAGACATGCAAAACAAACACAGTCTCCATGCCAAGAAGTGAAAGGGTCTATGGCAGAGGACTAGGAAGACAGAGGCAGCCTGGCTGCCTGCTCATCTGAGTGAAGTAGATGGATGGGTACCCGACCCAAAAGGTATAGAAACATCTGAAATAATGACCCGGTCTCCCTTTTTAATGTTATTGTTGTTAAAATGAAGCAAACACTGCTGTAAAAGGGTTTTCTCTCCATTATTTTTGCCACTGCTTTTAGTCGTCCTCTCAGGCAATGAATAAAACTTGAAGAAGGTGCACAAACGTTCTGGTTATCTTAAAGGAGTCAAAGGTCAAAGGTGAAAAAAATTCATAGAGTAGTTATGATTAAAGGTAGGTTTTTAAAT
This sequence comes from Eurystomus gularis, assembly GCA_013400335.1. NCBI lineage: Eukaryota > Metazoa > Chordata > Aves > Coraciiformes > Coraciidae > Eurystomus > Eurystomus gularis. Next base: position 329,428 of record VZZY01022228.1, read on the forward strand.
GCTTTTGATAAAGGCTTGTAAAACAGCCAAAAGAGATCCTGCAATTTTAATGTTAAGTGGCTTTTGTATTGGAAAAATGCCCAAGGGCCATGTCTAGCACGGTCACTTACAAATGACTGATGGGAGATCAATACAGACAGAGTGGGGATGCAGCTTTGTCACTGGGATGTGTAGTTAGTATGTGATTAGCCTTAAGTAGCATTGACTTGGATGTAGATGGGCAGTAAAGTGCTTAGTATCCAGTCAGCATGATAGCTGCTTGTATACAAAAGTTAATGAAAGAGGAAAACCACATTATCATTAGACACCCAAAGGGGCTTCCCACACCCAGGGATTTTAGGAGAAGATCAGCCTGACAATGAGCTGCGCAGAGCTGCCAGTCCCAACAGCATTAACTCTGAATTTGGTTTTCCTCTATGACGAGCAATCCCCTAGGACTTGGTAAACCACCTAGTTAAGTTTTATGTGCAACCTTATTATAGGGGAACAAGGAGGTCACTTTGCCTTTCTCAGAGAGAGAAAATCCTGTAAAATAAGCAAAAATAGAAACTAAAGAGTAGAGAGAGGAAATGAGGAGGTACTTTGAGGAAAATCCTCTGGCACTGATAACATGTTTCACTAAATCTCCTCTGTTCCTTACAGTGGTTGTCATTATACTTAATCGGATCCATAATATCTCACTAGGCATTTCACTTTTATTCCTCTTTTGTTCAGATGCATTATTGGTAAACAGGGATTTTAAAATGCATTTGATTGCATTCTTGATAAAGCATTTTTCCCAAGGGGTGTGGTAGAGTTCCTATGACTGGAGGGTTTCAAGATGCAATTGGACAGGGTACTAAATGATCTCCTCTAGTCTCCCTTTCCCACAAAAGGTTAGAGCAGGGGATCTATGAGGTCTTTTCCAGCCTGGGCTGTTCTACGATTCTGTGATTTTGCTAAGCAAAGAAATAGCGCTTCATTTCACAAATATACACACATATGCACTCTCTATTTTCAAAACACAAACTTAGTGAGGGACCCATATTTTTAACTTGCACATCTAAGATGTGCCTGATTTGTCTTCTTGAAGGGGTTTGTGTCTCCTTTTATTCTATAGGGAGCTCTGTATTGTACCTCACTTCAACAGGCAAAATAGCCTAAATCGGATGTCATGAATTCCCCTTGACAACAAATTATCAACTCCCTCTTTTGTTGATCAAAAGGACAGACGATCACAATACTGCAGAGAGCATACCTATGAAACAAGAAGTTAGTAATTTCAAGTGTTCTTATTAATATTCACTCCTTTCTTGCTACATGAAAAGGAATAAATCACTGTCTGAAAAAGCATCACCTATGCTATCTTCCGTGAACTCTTACCCAGCTACCCATAGTATTAAAAGGCTTGCCTTGATTTTAGTTGCATGGTGTAAACTGAAATTATTTCATGGCTAACCTGATATTTCCAGGGCCATGGTGCAGCCAGAAACCTGTGGCCTAGGGCCATCACATGCTTTTCTAATGGACCCTTAGTACACAGATAATTACAGGGAGAATTCGTGTATCCAGCTGTCAAAAGCCACTGCAGCATAGCACCAGTCAAAAAGGCTCCTCACTCAGCATCTCAGCTGCATTCAAACCTGGACACCCTTGCAAGACTCCCACTAGAAGTGGAGATGACCCAGAAGAGCCCAGAAGGCTTAATGTTGGACTGTGCACATGTAAAATTTAGGGGCTTTATAACAACATGCGTCTAAAATCATTATACCCCTTATTAGCAAACGATAATGCACACATCATCAGCTAATTAAAATTGGGCCAAACTGCTAATGGAGCCATAACCTGGGTCATTGATTCCCAAAGCATTCGTTCTTTTACTAAGCTAAAGGAGAAGCTCTGTAGTTCAAACAAGGCAAAATCCCTGCTATACTTAGTCCATCTTTTTTAACTGCCTGAACTCACTGTTGACTAAAGCTCTTTTGAGGGCATTGAACTGAGTTAGTAGTTCAGCCTTTACAATTGTGGTTATTTCTTGCCTGTTTGATTGCTCCTAAGTGAAATGTAAAAAACATTATTTATTAATATTTACAAGAAGGAGATACAGTTTATTCTCCAAAGGAGCTATATAAGCATACTCAGAAGACAAAACAATCTATTCTTCAAATTACTTCGTACAATTTATCAAAACTGAATAATTTGCCCAGGCAAGATTTGGCTACTTATCAAAAGAAGCATGGCTGTCCAGTCATTTTCCAATAGGAACAGTAACATATTGGTGTCTTTTGGAGTGTTTTGTTAAATGTGCAGTCAGCTAACACTCAAGAGTAAATATACAACCACAGCTGAGGCCTTCAACTTGACATTTCCAGGTTCACAAGTTCCAGACCTGTCACACATTTCCTTTTTGACCCTGGACAAGATATTTAATCTCCCAGTCCTCCATCTATATAACAGCTAATATATTAGTTGCCTTTATTGCTATAGACTGTGGAACAAGAACAGTGTCCTATTACAAATATGTTCAGTGCAGGATATAATGGAGATGTGTTGATAGTTGAGGCCTCAGAAAGCTGCTCTAACAGAAAGCAATCAGAAATTATCAGTGGTGGTTTTGCCCTGTAGCTTTTTGACTAAGTTTCTGTAGTCTTCTTACACAGATCCTCCTTACCTGTGAAATCTACTAGACCCTGCAAGGCTATGAGAGCAGGGGAGGCTCGACTAAAGGTCTGGCTCTGTCTAAGAGGTCTCTGGATGTATTTGAGAACTGTGCTGATACGACCTTCCAGAAATTCATAGGTTTTTAATTAGTCCTGAAACTTTATACCTTTGACACAATGAAGGAGAATTATTAATTTGGCCCTCAACTTCCATGGAAAGTATTCAATTTGTTTGCATGGTCATATATTTACCACACCAAGACTTTGTCTCCTAGAAATACAATGCTTGCCAATGAGTTGTTTCTCATGACCTGAGAAGCTAAGCAATGTCTAATATTGATCAGCGGTTCATACATTAATGGAAATAGCTAAATTGAAAAAGATCCTCTTTATACACACTGTGGCAAATTGTATCTGTTTGACTGGAGAGGGCAACCTTTTATTGAACTGTATAGTGGTTTGCTTTTAGTTGAGTTTATTCCTTTCTACAAAGGATTTTCCCCTTTCTGAATTGTTCCGCAAAAGAAGTGCTTTTTCTCTCTCTTTGCTGACCACATCTAGTATATGCCTATCTTAATAATGGCTCTCAATTTACCTTCAATCATTCCCGTGATGTAGGAAAAGCCAATTTGAGTTTCCTATATCAATGAAGTACAGTGCAATAGGGGACTAATGTATTCCTACTGACAACTGGCAGGACTCTATTACATCCTTTCCTGGACCTTTTGCCAGGGCTGAGGCTGCAGCAGATTTGTCTATACCTCTTTTCATCAGGTGATACCCACTTCTGAAGTAGTGTTGCCTTCCTCAGGCCCAAGAGATGTTGCCTTATGTTGTGCCATAACCATACCTCCTTTGGAAAAATTGTACAAATCAGAAATGTTGCACCACAGTATCACCTGTCCTCTTCCCAAGTCCAGATCTATTATCTGTGTCTTACTATTTTACATCGCCATGACTATATCACTTGTGTCCTTGCTCCAGTTTCTTCCACTATACTATTGTGGTTTAACCCCAGCCAGCAACCAAGCCCCACACAGCCGCTCACTCATTCCTTCCTGTTGTGACTGTGGAGAGAATTGGGAAGGTGAAAGTGAGAAAAATCATGGTTGAGACAGTTTAAAAGGTAAAGCAAAAGCTGCGCACAAGCAAAGCAAAGCAAATCAAGGAATTCATTCCCCACTCCCCATCAGCAGGCAGGTTTTCAGCCATCTCCAGGAGAGCAGGGCTCCATCACGCGTAACAGTTACTTGGGAAGATAAATGCCATCACTCTGAACATCCCTCCCTCCCCTCGTCTTCCCCCAGCTTTACATGCTTAGCATGACATCATATGGTCTGGAATATCCTTTTTCGTCAGTTGGGGTCGGCTGTCCTTGCTGTGTCCCTTCCTAACTTCTTGTCCACCAGCAGCCTACTAACTGGTGGGATAGTGCGGAGTGGAAAAGGCCTTGACCTTGTGTAAGCACTGCTCAGCAATAATGAAAACATCCTTGTGTTATCAACACTGTTTTCAGCACAAATCCAAAACACAGCCACATACCAGATACTATGAAGATAATTTAATCTATCCCAGCCAAAACCAGCACATGTACTAACCAGCATCAGGGAGCTGGTTGACAGGAAGACAAAAAGCAAGCCTTATGGGACAGGGCTAAGGATAGCCCTTTATTTAGGCTGGGTGAGATGGAGCCAGGTGAACTTGACATTACACAATAGCCACAGGAGATTTTTCAGTTTAACAGCTTTGCTTATGAAGGGACATAACAAATTGAGTTTGTGCAAATTAAGCTTAAGGTGAGCTGATAAAGCAGTTCTATTGCTCAGGAAATGACTGCACTCTGCTTGGCACCAGTCATTGCCTCTCGATCCCATCTTCGAAAGATCCCAACATTTTATATTTATTTACCAACACAAATTACATTGGCAGCCAGTCACTTCAAGCAATCTGCCTGGTTTGGTACAGCCAAGCATACCAGGTTTTAACAAAGAAAAAGAAAAGATCTGTTCTTCCTATTCAGACAGTGACAGATATAGCCTAGCCCAGGCTCTTGGTCAGCCAGCTGGCACAGAATTACATCACAGTTTAACAAAAAAAACCTCCTTATTTCATTAATACATTAATACATTAATGCAATGAGACTGACCATTATAGAAAACAACTATTGGCAGTGCAGTATTTTACTTCATCTAGTCTGAATCTCTTTCTGTCTCTTAACACATTTTTTGACACAGTACTGAAATGTGTTGAACTGAAATGAAGACTTATCTCTGCTGTGGTCAAGCTGCGTTCTCATTTTGTTTTGATTCTAAATAAAAGAAGCAGCAGAGAAAAGGTCCCGTTGTGGATTTGGGCAAGAATAAAGCAGTACAAACAAGTAGAAAGATGTTTTTTGTTCCAGAGGCCCCCTCATTTCCATAAATTCTTTATTTGTTATATTTGGTAAACTCCCATTAACACTCTTTTCTCTGTTCCATGCAGAATTGCTGCCTAGTCATCCCACAGAATAAATAAATAAGAAAGAATCATCATGGTTCATAATGGAGGGGTATTTAAGAGAACAGATGATTGTTGATTTTCAAGGACAGTTGATTTGTAAAAAAGGAACGGTATCTAAGAGCAACATGGTGTGAGGGATTCAGCTTAGGGCAAGGACACCTTAAGTGAGTTATTTAAAATGTTAGATTTTAAATTCCCTATCAGTTAAACATATTAATGATATGCACCAAACGAATGCTGTGAGGGTTAGTCAAGGAGCCAGTTTCTTCCCTTTGCACTTGCTGAGTAGCCCTGTGGACATCAACAGAACTTCTCCCTTCAAAAGAAAGGTTTGGCTCAACGCACAGAGAGTGGCTTACATCCAGAAAGCACAAAACTCCATGCAGATCAAAATGACAGCCACTTCTTAGATTCGCTGTAAGTTGTCAAGCAAGGCTCATCTCATTACTCCCATAACTGCTTTCTTAAAGCACTCCACCCTCTCCAACTAGTAGGTCCTGGCTCAGTTCAAAAGGTTAAACTGTTGTTTCCAAAGGCTCCAGAAAAACAAGACTTGACAAGGAAGAGAGCTGCAAGTCCCTGCTAAATCCTCCCCACCACTCAGTCGTGGGAATTCCAAAGTGCAAAATTAAACTGTGCTCACATTGGCCCATGCTGACTCATAGATATGCAATATGGGAATCATTGTTTTAATCAAGTCACACGTTAGGTCTTTCTGTAAAATAAAAACTAGGGTGGGTTATACAGACTAGGAATAAATACTAAGGAAAAGAGAGTGGTCTGTGGAAATCAAAATATTTCCAAATTTTACTCATAAAGAAGAGGCCTCCAGCAGCTCTGTCAGTCACAATAAAGCTATCACTTTGAGATTTATTACAGGTTTTTTCCTTGTGTGTTCAATGGAAAACCTTCTACAGGTGTGTTTGCACTACTACCAGAGATACATGAAGATTAAATACATGTCTGCGTGCTGAAATTCATTGACATATTTTCAAAGATTTAACTTGCATTCAGAGTTGCGCCCTAAAAAAAAAAAAAAAAAAAGAGTAATCACTGTTTAAGTCTTAGACGCAGGAATGTAGCCTGAGCTTTCTGCCTGGTGCATTAAGGAAGCTCTGTGCTTTGCGCTTGGTCTCCTTTGAGAAAATCCAAATTCTACTTTTTTCACTTTGGCTTTTCTCCCCAAAAGATGTGTGTGTGTACCAAAAGCCTCATTTCCTAAACTCTTTGGGGTCCTTACCTGGGACAGCAGCAGTTTCATGCTATTCAGTCTACACAGAGAGGCAGAATTGGGCTTTTGGGCAAGGTAACTCAATTGCAGCTGCCCATCTACAGTGGGCAAGGAAAAAAAAATGTGTGCTGCTTGATTTCTTAGGATGGGAAATACTGTTCTTTTCCATGCCCTGGCCTCTCTATCACACTGACCTCTCAAGAGCAGGTAGCAGCTGGAGTTGACTCAGTTGGGGAAAGGCTACCAGTGACAAGATCTCATTTCTTCTAAAGGACAATAAAAGCGAGCATGCTCCAGCTGTTCCCAGGAGCACAGAGACGGTCCCTGTCACGAGCTGTGGAGTAAACTTGCTTGCAAAGGAGAAATGTTTAAGGTCCACTTTGCCATGGGACTAGACACATAAAATAGTAATCAGCTTTGCTGTAAAAAAGCTGCTATGTATTTTAAATCCACCATCTTGACAAACATCATCTAAATAAGTTGCAGCAGTCCAAATGTATTGGTCCTGTCATGAGAACTGAAGGTAGACCAAGAAAGGATTTTGATTTACTGCTTTTCAAGGTCTTAGATGAACAAATAGAGAGTGGTGCTTTTTATTTATATTCTTGCAATTGATGCTAAAGTAGCACTTAGGCAATGAAGTATATAGGTTGCAATTGAAAAAGGAAAAACATAATCCCTAAACATTGTATATCTTTGTCCAAGTAAAGAAATGAAAAATCTAACCAATACAGTCCAAAGTCTCTGGATCTTATTCAGCAGAAAATCAAACTTTCTGAGAGCTGAATCAGTGGTATGGTAGGGGTGGCATTGCCTTGGCGAGAGAAACAAAACAGGATCCATTGCAAAAGCAAATGTGTGTGCTTGTCTCACCACCTCCCTTCACCTGTCTTCTTGCTCCTCCTGCCAGGGTCTAAGTCTTCTTACCCACCAAGTCCTCTCAAAACTTCACAACTAAACACTCTCCCTCCAATTCAAAAAATTGGTAAATTTATATCAGTGGGGAAAGACGCTCACAGGGTAAGTAAAAGAGACAAGAATGAAGGTCTGCATGAAAATCAGTTCATTATGAAGCATATTTTAACATTGGTCAAAAGAAAGAAAATATGAGAGAAATGAGAAATCCTAGCAAAATATGTCTAGGTAAGCTGAGAGCTAGCAACTTTTTGGTTCCAATATTAATATTTTTTTTCTTTAATAATCTTCAAAACAGCAAGATTTCAAGATTCATTTATACAAAAATAAAAAGACTATTGATCCTTACACAAAATGCCTGATTAGATTTTTCCAGGATTATCAGCAGAGGACATTTCAAAATAGGACTCCTCAAGACAGAAAAGATATGAGTGGGCTTAAGGCATTTTCTGGATCATGCTACATTCCAGACCTTTGTCTGTCTTAAAGTCTTTTTTTCCTGTGCATCCACAGTCTGCTGCATTTTCACTTTTCTTGCTCCTACTACCACCTGGAACTTGCTGCTCTTACTACTACCTACTCTCTTGCCCAGAAAGCCACAAAAGAGTGACATTCTCTAAAACACAAAGTTGTTTAACCTTTCAACTCAGCTTTTACTAATCTAGGAGTTATCTGGAGGCAACTGCAGTGGTAACATTTCCATATGGCTGGCTATTGGTTTCCCTTTAATGAAGAAAGTTCAAAGTCTTTAGAAAAATTTACTAACTCCACCAGGTAAGCAGAAAGGCATTTTCTGGCAGCAGCCAGACCATCAGATTTCAAATAATGACTCCAAAGCCACAACTGTTAGGACAAAAACTGAACATGAAATTTGCTGATCAAGGCTTATTGTCATGGAGCTACCGCCAGTATTGACAAAACTCAAAACCAAAACAGATACACAATAGCTTTGCAAGACAAGATGACAGTCAGCTGGCAGCTAATCCATGAAGCTAGTAGGTAAATCCAACAGGCTAAATATCATCCATTTGTGGGTTAAAATGACACAGGAAAAAAATGTGAACTCTTACTGAATACAACTGGTAGGTTTTGATCCTTCAAAATGGATTATGCAGAAATTCAGATCTTACTCAACAAATCAGCCGCTCTGTGCCATTAAAACACAAGTGCACATTTTAATGTCAAAAGCCAAGTTTTTGCAGGTGTAATAAAGTTTCTCAACTACAACCCAGCAAGTGCAAGCTTTCCACATAATATTGCTTGTAATATTCCCCGCAAGTAATATTCCCTGTTATCAAAGGACTAGGCTGGCCATAGAGAACACATCTCCCATCTCTAGAGTTACTCTTCTGCTAATTATATAAAATGTGATATGCTCATGTACGGATCTTTGGCAGGCACAGCCAACCTAAAAAAAAAAAAACAACAATGATACATCCATGTCCAGCTTGTTTAACTATTATTGTTATTTTAAAAAAACACGTTTATATACCCGGTAACTAAAAAATTAAAGAAAACTATTTTTTTATATAACATGTTGCCCAATTTTTGTCAGAATCGCATTCAGCTTCACTGTTTTGCCCCTGTAGTAAAATTGTTTTGTCAGTGTGGGTCTTTCACATAGCAGGACAGAAAGAAAAGGTTTATCAAATTAGAAAATCAGATTTTAAAAACTAAACTCTAGCAGAGTTGTTCCAGGACAGAATGAGGATCTGGGATTGACAAAAACATATTTATAACCAAGACACTGATTTAAAACCAGAAGATTTTAATAGATATTAATTTTTGTGTTGTATGGGATTGAAACTTTTATGTTTCATGTCACCAAGCTTTTTCACCATCATGGGGTTTAGAAGCATCACAGTTTTTACTGAAACTCAAGCTCTTCAGGCAGTTCAGTTAAAACAATTAAGCCTTTAAGAAAACATAATTCATCACAAAATAAGTGATAATGTCACAAGTATGAAAAAATCTAAAACCACATTAAAATAAAATCTAGTCATTTGCGTCTAAATCTGAAATTTGATATTCCTATAACATGGTAAAAGGTACCTGAGTTTGTAGCAAGTTAAGAGTTTCTGTACAGGCAAGATAAGGCTGTACTATACTCCTATACTTTTAAAATCTCTTTGGTTAGGGCAATAAAGCATAATCGAAAAAGAAACAATGATTTATCACTGTCTACAGCAGGTTGTGAGTCACAAAAGCTTGTATCTTTTTCTAACTTTTTTTTTAAATAAAAAATCTTAGTAAAGAGAGAAGCTGGACATAGGGGATGGAGTTTGAATTCTGCTTAAAATCATAGGATTTCTATCAGAGAGACTTGCAAGAATCCAAGAATTCCCTGCAAACACAGTAGAACCTCCTTGTACTTGTACTTTCATCATAAGATTAAATCATATTAACCCAAGAGAAAAGAATGGTTGAACTGTGAAATAATTTCAAATTTGGTAGGAGAGTCAGGTTTGTGGCAGTGTGGAATATATCAATGGCTTTGTTCACAGGTAATAAAAATTGCCCCTTTCTCTGTAAGTTTAAAAATTCGTGATGAAAAGTTCACCTTTGGAGAGTCTGGAAGGAAAAATCTCATGCTTCATTGATGATACTTGATAAACTAAGTAAAAATTTAACTTAAACTCCTTTTTTGCTGGAAGGAGAGCAGTGACAATAATTGGAAAAGCCCTAATTCTTTGGAGATAGAGCCAAGAATTCCATATGCACTTAACACATCATATCAAAAGACTTCTAAACACTGCAGGTCAAGAGTCAAAACTGGACATTTTCTGATAACAGAATCTTACTTCCTGGCAAGGTACAGCCCGTTGCCTTTGGTTCCTAGTGATATTCAAATTTTAAAATTCACCTGATCTTACACACCTTCAGCAGACAATGCTTTCTCTGAATTTCTAATTTCAGTGGAAGTTTTCCTGAATAAGAATTACAACATCAAACCAATAGATCTGAAACACTTGCCCTGTCTATTTCTTGTAGCAAACAGTTGCATCTTGGCTAATACTTAGATTGTAACCCTTAAGGAGAAAGGCTGTCACTCTATTGAGTGTTTATAAACTGCCTCCCTTAATATAATTCAGGGCTTAACATGCTACCACAACAGTTACGTATTTTTTTCCTATATGTATATTTTTTCTTCCAATTTTGGGAAATGCAGAAAATACAGTAAAATGTACACCAAATTCATAGTCACTTGAATTCAAAGTGGATTTTTACATTCCATTTAGCCCATTACTGACCAATTTTATATTGTGCATAAAGAAAACACACACAAAAAGGTAAGGGATAATCTCTAAAACATATCTGAGATTTACTTTTGTTTCCTAAAATTCCACTTCTTTACTTGGGAGTTAATATTGCTAGGTAGAAAGCAAGCACAAATAATTGATCATCTTAATATTTGAATTGCAATCTAGATGTTAGGAAAATATTTGGAGATATGCTTCGGATGAGCACAGTCCTTGCTTAATCTGTTATTTCTTGACCATATAAATCAAACATAAAGTATAAAATCCCTTGCAGTATAGATGTTCTGGAATTATTTTGTATGCATAGAGGTCTGCCTTCCTGGCCAAGCCAAGACTGGGGCATGCTTTTTAAAAAGGATTTAAGCCTAATCACAAACTTTACTATTTGCGTTTCATAAGGTTTGCTGCCTTCTTTCACTTTCTTTAGCATAAGTATACAGTACCATTTATAAAAGTAAACACATTTTTTAAATCCTTTCAAAAAATAGCATCCATCTCATAATCTCTCTCCTCATGAGTCCAAGGAGGTAGGAAGAATCTACAGTGTCCAGGATGTCACTTAATGAAACCATTATAACACACGTAGAATCTATGGCAAGTGGGCAACGCAAAGACCTGCACCCAGCAGGACATACCGTCGTCAGGTAACATTATTGAGTCATTGGGAGATGTTTGTTTCAAGCACTTGGAAACTGTTGTTGCATGTAACAGCATCACTGATTTCAAAGTCACAGACAGATGCAACACCAAAATAATTTTCAAATCTCTGTACCCTGAAGGAATCATGTAATGAAGGTTGAGCCGGTAGCTGTCTATTCAAGTATGGTTGATGATGTTATGTTCTCAGGTAGTAAAGGGTTCATAGGTCTGCACTGGAGAACTGTTAGAACCCTTCTTGATATCAGTGTGGCCTCTCCCAGATAGCCAGAATCCTTTTCCAGAAATGGTTTGCTCTCCAAGGACCTTGTGCCATAGTTCACAAGTTCCTACTAGAACCCAGTTTTGGAGGCTCATAGGCAGTTCACTAACAGTCACTGAGGGTGAAGAGCAGTGCAGTTTACCAGATAAGACATAACCCATTCACTCTAGACCAGAAATTAATTTTGTTTCAGGAATATTTCTAATTCTGACCGGAACCCTGGCAGTTTTAGTTTTAGGGACACAAGCCCAACTCCTCATAGCTTATGCACCCAGCCGTGGGCAAGTTATGCCCATGAGGAAAGGAGCAGTAACTGCTTTGCAGAGAGTTAAAAGACAAAGTGCCATGACAATTTTCCCTCTTTCACATGTTCTTGCTCCAGTTATTTCTGGCCTTTGCAAGGATTCAGGACAGTCCAAAGGTTCAATCACACAACAGAACCGAAGGAGCTCAAAGACTGGAGCAGTTTGCAGCAATTAAAATATTTTGTACCTGGCTGCAGATTTACTGCAGTTCCTGTGGATCCGTTTCAACCTCACAGAATTTTGCAGTTTCAAAGCTATGGATTCTGCATCAAGGTAATCTATCAAAATAAAAAAAAGTAATAACAATAATTTTAAAATTGATTGACATAAAAATTGCAGTACTTTTTCTGTATCTTCAAACAATAGCGCTGGCACTAGTACAGCATGACTAAATCTTTGACATATATACCAACACTTTTCAGATGAGGGATACAGGACAAACTCATGTTATCTGAGGATTTTAACATTTGGATCTTGGTGTTTTCATGTTAAACACTGGCAATCATTTTAGCTACAAATCTAGACTTGGCCATGGGGATTGGAGGAGGAAGGCTTCTGAGCTTGGTGTTAGTCCAGGTTTCAATGGGGTGACATCACTTTATATCAGGTGAGGATCTTGACTAACAGTTTAAAAGGATGGTATAGAATATGAAAGAGAAGAAAGCAAAATGATAGTCAAAGTTACATAAAGTCTTGCTACTATTCTTCTGTTAATGTGTGTAGAGAATCCTTTTCTTAATGATGAGTTAACTTGTGACTAGCCTGAATTTTGCAGACGAAATCAGTATTACTCCTGGTATGCAATAAAGAAACTTGCTGATAGTAGTAGTATGAAAGAAGAAGCAGCAGGAAGGAAAAGAAATTGCGTAATTTGTAGGGATTCAAAACATATATCAGGGTTTAATATCTGAAACTGCAATGCAGATGCAGCATTTAAAAGTTAAACAAATACTTCAGAGGCTTCTAGATACGTTATGGTCTGTAGTTACTTTCACCCACATTTCTACATACTCTCAAAGAGTAAAAAAAAAAAGTTATTAAAAAAATCAAAACTTCACATAAACAGAACCCAGCTGCTTCATCACTCATCTCTGCAGCAGTGGCATATTTCCCTTGAGTGCTTCAAAGCTGTAGGAACAAGGTAACTCCACGAACCAGTGTATTTTATTGGTCAGCAATGCAGTGTGTAGATATACACATCCTGCTTTAGTCACAGAGAGCCATGGCAGTGACCAGCCTCTAGCTCTGTCACAAGGGAGGAAAGAGATTCTCGTTTCCTGCCCTTTTCTGATGTGAAGTACAAATTGGCCACACTGTTCAATATAATAACCATGGTGGTTGGGGGTTTTTTTGTAAAATTATTGCAATGTAGCGTATGTGGGTGTGTAAATACATAACCACACTTATTGGTATCCATCAGGAAATCAGGAATTGTTGTGAGAGGAGTATCTAGAAGATTGCTAAACCTACTTCAAAATAAAACTTTAGTAGACTGACATTCATTAACGACAGTTCGTCCTGGTTAGTTCTTACAGATTCTCACCACATAGCTTTACATACACTAAACGACTAGTCCACTATTATCCTGAATTAGCTGTGAGTACACAATACCATGGAGCCAATGCACCAGTGGCTGCAGTACCAGGTGGTTGATGGTTGAGGGGGTCAAAGTGATAAGGCTTGAGAGCCCTTTAACCGGTAAAGGTCCTCCGGATGCCTGATTCTTTTTACAGCTTGCTCCTCTCCCAAAATGGGATCCCATCTGCTACCAGTGTTGCTTATCTTGTTTTTGGCTTTGGCAGTCATCCTCCTTAGATGCTTGTATATTCAGTAAGATATCCTGCCTGTTTGCTGGCCCTTGTGCTTATCTTGTTCTTTGTTCTTTATCTTGCAATTTCTGCTGCTTGAGTTGCTGTTTATATGTTTTCCCACATTTCCTACTTGCTGCTAAACAAGTTATTGTTTACTTTTTTGTGGACACATTGTTCATATACTTAAACGAAATACTTACACGTTTGTTTGTCTGTGCTGTGAGTGTTAAATAGATATATACATAAATACATATATGTTGTTGGCTACACTGTTTTGGTATGTGTCTAGTTGAGTTCAAAATAAGCAAATATGAATTCTATCTTAACTATGCCTATACTATAATGTGTATCCTAAGTATGACAGTAATTTATAGGTGCCATGGCCTCTGGTTTGGCTACCGTGCCTATAGTTGCCAGCTGATATGGTGGTGACCTCAGGTAAAATCATTCTCTGTGGCAGAAATAAGCAATCAAAGAGCTGTTCATCAGACAGCTAGAAGAACAGAATAATTAGTACACCTCAGCTTGAAAACAAAATTATTACACTTATAACACCACTTTCTTTAGTCAGTACAGTGTCACTGCAGTGGTGGTCTGCACATTTACTGAAATAAAACCTATTTCAGAGCAGCAAAACAGAGATTATATGAAGATGACATTATACAAGGATTCACTATTCATAAAATGAAGTTATTCTCCCTTGTGCTGCAGAAGCTGTTAAATTAAAGAACACAGTGGTTAGTATCTTTGATGTAGAGAAGAAGGCAAGAGAGAAGAGAAGTGTTATCATCAGCCTGTCTAAAGGAGAAACAGAAATAACAGATGCAGGAATAGACTGATTTTGACTTAACTAAAACACTTTTTTCAGCCTTAATGAAATGATTTTCTAGCCCTAATGTGCAATGGAGCTAGCAGCAGAGGCTCGCTGCTTTGATACAGACCAGCAAGTGAGAAATGACAAGCAAGTATGTTTAGAAAACCTGACATGACAGCTGGTTACCTAGTCTCTCTGCTCCACAGATGTACCACTGCACTGGGGAAGAAAAGGCATCAGTCATACTCTTCAGCCAGAAGGCAGAGGAGGATCACTTCAGGAAAAGTTTCCACAGCTTCTCTGAAAAAAATGGAAGCTCTGCCAAGAAAAATTGGACCCTGGGAAAAGCTCAGAAGAGCCTTTCTGTGAAGAAAGTTCACCTCCATCAACGGTGCTTACTAAGGAGAGTCTTGGTAGGAGCTGTGCTGGGGAGCTGGGGCCACCCCAGTCCGTGGACTGAGCAGGCCAGGTCATCCACAGTGCCCTTCAGCTAGGGCAGGCAATCAGCGATACTCAGTAATCTCATTATCATTTACCTCTTCTCCAGTTAAATAAACTCTCTGTAATCAGCGACACAGACGGAAGACGTGTATCGGTAGTGGGAAGCCAGGTTGGGTGAGGGGGATTTTGGGTGGGGGAGGGTTTAAGCATGTGCAGAAGCACAGCGGGGAAGCTGTAGCATTCCCATCTGCCTCACGTATGGCAGTGAGACCCAAAAACCCACTGCTGTAGGAACCTGTGGTGCACACCACCTTGTGAAAGTCCAAGATTCTTATTACTCACAAGCAGCAAAATGACAGAAGGTAAATTTGTCCCCAGTACCGGCACCTGCCAAAGGATGAATGAGCACTGCATGTGTCCTTGGGCCACCTTAAAAGGCTGCCACTGACAGTGGTAGGAATTACTGACCTACCTCCAATATAAACTTGGCCTTCGTGGAAGGAGAGATGTGTAATGCATACTTTCTGATTGCTCTATTGGTGATCTCAGTCCTGACCCAATGGGTGTACTCTGAAATTAGTGGGCTTCTAATTGCTTTTTAATTTAAAGCAATTACAAAAGGGGGCACTACCAAACGTCATTTGTACTTGTGTGATCACACATGGCATTTAACTGGGAAAAGCACGTTGGGCAATTTTTTTCATTTGAAATCTTATTCTACCCAAAGTAAATGCTGGAATATCTGAAATTCAGAATTTATATGGCAAGATGTATGGACATTTTTATCCACAGATATTTATTTTTTTTAGAATATTGAAGTGAAAACCAGACTCAACTATTTAGACTGGCCTGAAACTTATGATTCATGCTCTTAGCTTTGTGGCATTGTTCTTTATTGTTTTAGCCACTTAAAAAGAGACCATTGTTAAAGGTTAACTGAGCCAAAGAGGCATCTAGAAAGAAAATAAATTCTTGATGCCCCTTTATCTTCCTTCAAAATTTACAGCAGTGTGGAACATGACCTTGAGAAGCCATGCTAACTGACACAATGATGACCATGGTCTTGCGGTCATTGTAGACAGAGATAAGTTGTGTCCAGCAACAACTTGTGAGTCAGTTCTCACTAGAGTAAGGTTTTTCCACGATTGAAAAAACACTTTGTCCCTGCCTAGACACACTCTGTAGTCATGGTCATTGTTGCATTAGTTAATGTGACTGCTCAAGGACATGTTTTAACTTGTCATGCTGTTCCTATGAAGTCGAACCCACTGAGAGGGACATCAAGAGGGTATTAGCAAAGTATGGGGCCAGCTCCATCAAAAAGGACGGATTCTCCTGCAGCAGTTCATAATAGAGAAGTGACATCTCTGCATTGCCACTTCAAGCTCACAGCACTATCTGAAGTGACATTGTCATGTTGTGGCATGAAGCCCATAGTGTTATGTGAAGTGACTTCTCCACAGAACTGACTGAAGCCCACGCTAATTGCAGCTCGATCTTGGGAAAAAAAGTTTTGCAAAAACCTTACTGGAAACCCTCTGAGGAGGGCAGGCACCAGCTAGCAGTGCTGAGCCCCAGCTACCAGGAAGTGGCTACTCCTGTTAACAAAAAAATGACGTGGCATTTTTCCCCTGAGTTATAAGAAGAGATCACCTTTGATAATAAGAATTCATTGCTATGTTTATCTGCAAGGAGAACAGGCACTTCATTTTTCCTCTTGCAAATATGTCAAGAGAAAGTAAACATCTTCCCTGCACTTAAAACTGTTCAGCTTTGCTTAAGCAAAAGTAAACATGTGGCTTTCTTCCCTGAAGAAAATCTTGGATCTTACCTGATTTCTACCAGTTCAAGGCTGTACCTGCATGGCTGTGCGTTTAAGCAAGCAATCTTAAGCTCTCACTGGTCCTGGGTTTGAGGCTCACAGATCATGTCTATCCTTTATAGCTGAGTAGTTCTCTTTCTTTGAAGACCTCACCAGGGCTGCCTCTCTAATTCTGGCTTTGATGCCTATTATCCCAGCATCCCTACCTCCTCCCAAACAAAAGAGCCCAGCAGACTGACAACAGCCAGAAGAAGTCCAAAAATGTGCTGGAACAGAGGTTAAGACTTGCTGGCCATTAAGAGATATACAACAGTAGGGCCATGGCAAGTGGTGGTGGTGATAAGGCAGTATCATGTTTCCGTCCTTTTGGCTTCCAGTCCTTACAGGAGAAAGGGCAAAGAGGAGATACTCCTCAGTATTTGGGTGCTGTCACTTTATATATTTGTAGGTCGTTATGAAAGGGCCAGGAATCTGGTTTTGAGTACTAGCCAGTAGTCCTAGATGGCCAAGTCTCAAGTGCTTAGCTAAAGTTCTACCTTAGACCTTTATACTGAAGTTACCATGTTTTTTGGTTTAAGGCACTTCAGAAGTAAAGAATGAGTTAGACCTTGCCCAAGTCAGATCTCAGCTACTAATAATTTGTTTTCAGACACATTTTCAATCTTTAAGTGATTTGATTTTTATCTTACATTGGTTCAACTGGAACCTTTACTCACAGGTTGTTCCTGTGGCATGTACTTTTTAATAATGCTAAGCTTAGGGAAAGGAAAGGTTTTCCCCTTTCAGAAATTCTCTTTCTCAGGCTTTTTTACAGACTTATATATGCTTCCTTCTGCTGTACTGGTGGAAACTTTCTCTCCAGCCGGGGATATTAAAAATTGTTATATCTACCAGGAACCTAAGTTTTGTTTTTCATATATGGGTCTGGTTCAAATTGGCAGTGACAGAAAAGTTGCCTATTATGTAGTACAGAGGAATTCAAACTTGCTGCACCAGTTACTCTCAGCACTGACCTGATGCAGTTTAAGGGGCAAGGTGAATACTCATCAGTAGGAAAATGTCATTATTCACCACAAATAAACAGAATTACCTGTTCTTAAACAGTAAGGTCATCTGTTTCACATTCCATCCACCTTGGGCTGATTAGAGCAAATTAGATTCAGTGCTAATCAGCTCAAGACATGGGCTGAAAATGTAGAAATCCGTTATTTGATTTTCTTGCCGTAATTCTCAGAGAATTTGTGTGCCCAGTGAAGAATGCAAAAGTATTTAACCTCTGTAGGACACAACCCTGCAATTTTGGGGGGACTTATGCTGAGTGGTCTCATCAGGTTAAATAGGAACCCTCACACAAGTGAAGACTGCATAATGGGCATAGTGTGAAGGTGATTTTTCAGTCTGTCAACAGGATCTTTTTAGCTATTTTCTCCCAGTCAAGATTGTACCTTATCTACCTTAATATTGCAGAATTTAGGAATTAGTAGGTTTAGTTGCATCTTTTCAATCCTGTCAGGAATGAGCTAGCAAGACCAACACTGGTCAATTATCACTTTATATTAGAGTGAGACTCCATTTAGGCATGAAAGGTCAGGGGACAGTTAAGTCAGTCCTTTTTTAATTTAAATTTCATTAGTTTTGCAGATTACATTTGTCATGGCTATACTAAAATAAGTCCTAATTCGGGTCATCTATGAAGAATGTTGGAATGAGAGCCTAAGTAGATGGTTTTTATTCTTTGCTTTGCCGTTTCTTCCCACATGAGCTTGAGAAAATCATATAAACATCTTTTACAGTTCCTAAATGACAAAAGTAATGTGTAATGTCCTCTGTGAGTTTGACTTCACTCACAGAAATTAAATACATTTAGACTCTTATCTATACTCAATAGACCCCTATATATACCAAAAAATTATTTATTAACAGTATTTTGTCATTTCTTACATCATCTTTTCCAGACATTTCCATGTCCCACTGCCTCAGGACTGTATCCATTGACTTCCAAGATATTGACATTGCTGCTTCATAGGTGACAGCCTTAAAAAAGTCAAAACAGATTAAAAAAATACCAGATTCCTACCATATGTTTTTTTTGAAAAGTCTGTGGGTCCTTTTTGTTAGTTTCCTCATCTTTCCCATATGAAAATATTTACTCTTATTATCGATGAAATGGGATGGTAAAAAAAATTTCTATGTAGTTTTGTTTTTTTCCTTCATGTTTAAAAGCAAGAGACAAGCAGGGAAGTCCTTATCAAAATTCTGGAATCTGGATAGAAAAAATAATTTCATGCTTACAAAGGCCTAGGATCTTGTTTATGAGAAAGTGAACTTTTTCACACAAGAGATCTATAAAATACAGGAAAAATCCATTTATTTCTCTCTCACTATTTGGATAGCTGTGGTCAATGTCTGTAGAATTTACAAACTTCAAAACAAAGGTTAAATTAAAGAGGAAAAAAAGCATATTGCTCAGCTTTCCACCTTGATTCTTGTCAGGAATGCTGCCGTAACGTGAGAAACAGTGGTGTTTCAGGTTTGGGAAATCTGTGTTTTCAAAGTCTAAATGGGGTGAAAACAAATCAGTACAACTTCAATCAGTACCAGTTACTTAATTTTTAGGAAAGGCACAGATCCACCCTACCTATCCATACTTTTTTCCTAAACCAGGTCTATCAAGGAGAGGCTGCCAGTGACTTAAACTCCATCACCCAACATGCCACAGTGGGATTGCAAGGATTTCCTACAGCCACCTGAATGCATAAAAGAGCAGTGTAACTGTGTAACTTGAAGTCTGGGCTTCTTGCTTTTGGTCATAGCAAACCATAAAACTGTGTTATAAATTGCAATTAAATACATTCAGTTCAGGCCTGAAAGGCAAACTGACAAAGCAGTGATTGAACAAGTTTACAGTTCAGAAGTAGAAACGCTGCATGGACACATCCTGGACCTTTTAGTTGGTGTCCAGCAGCACACTAGTGCAATTACCCTACTTTAAAATTTCAAATCAGCAATGTCATTCCATTACCTTTGCTGCATCAGAGGTGTGTGGAGACGCCTCCATTACATTTAATTGCACAGTGCATGAATACAACATCTGTAGCCTGATCTGTGCAACAGTGTCCCATCAATAATCCAGAAATAGTAAGAGTCCTTTGAGTTCAAGGTAAAGATGCTCTAGGTTTGCACGTCCAGGGATATCCTTCATTACAGGTGAATTCAGGGCCACTCTGAGGGTCAGTGCCAGGAGACCAGACACTACGTAAATTCCCAAAATGGGAATGAAAAAAAGAATTAGTGGCACAATGACTTGTTACTGAATGAATTTCCCTCTAAACGGGAACTGCTTCATTAGCACATACCCTCTCCTTATCGCAAGACTAAAACCAAATAAATCAAACCCTGGCTAGACTTAACCAATATTTTTTGTCATCATAATGTCTCTTTTTCAAAAGAGTTACATGATTCAAGTTCATTTTAATAGCGAGCAATGAAGAAATTACAGTTGTTTCCATTCACACACCACTCTAATGGGAAAAGCTTGACAGTAACTGCC
>VZZY01022228.1:349651-399226 GCA_013400335.1 Eurystomus gularis
CTGCCGTTGCAAGAAATTCTTAACTTTTTCAGGAAAGGCACTAGTGTTCCGACATGGGTAATTACATCCCGATTCTGAGATTTTCCAGAAAAAATGAGACAATATCTTTGTCCCTTAGATTGGAGAGGACTAACTGAAAAAAAAAATCTTCAAGTTAAAAAGATGTTTTCAAAGTAAGTGATTGTGATGGAAAGAGTAGATTACATCATTCATTTCCATAGCAACAAAACTTGTAAAATAACAAAGCAGCTAAACTCCTAAAATAACAATAATGTTAGCAGAAGTTATTTGAAACAGCTTCCTCGTTAGTTGATATAAAACTGCAGTGAAAAGATGAGACAGATAAATAGAAAGATTTGCTCTTTCTATTGAGGGCTGATCCACTATTTGTCTTTCTTCTTGATTTTTTCCCCTTAATATTTTGAACTTCTTTTGAACAAAGAAACGGCCCTTTGGCTCTTTGATAGCATAAAAGCAATTCTCTCTTTTTCATTCACTCTTCCTCAGCCTCTCATTCTATTTCCTCCATGCTCTTCTTCTGCTTTCCTCTTTTGCTGTTTTCAGCTACTTTTATCATTTTCTCTACCCATATAAATTTTTAACATAGCCAGCAAAAGAACATATATAACACTGGAATTAAAAACTAGGGTATAAATCCCAGAATAAGAATCACAAAATACCAAAATGCTGATTGCTGAGGAAATCTCACTGACGACCTGTATCAGCAAGGACTCCTTCAGTTTTACTTTTCCTCTCAAATACGACCATACTCTAGTTCAATCAAAGCTGGATTTAAATGTTGAGGCAGTTTAAAAGGAAAATGCTTATCTATTGAAATCAAAGTCTCTTGAACCTTCTGCTGCATAAAAAGCTCTGTTTACTCACAATAAATAGAAATGTACTCTGTAAGTAATTCCAGTAGATATCTGTGTGACTACTCTCAAAGTAAGTTGCTACTCAATAGTAAAAAGGATAGTAGGCTCAAACCTGTTAGGAAGTGCTGCACTGAAATAACTCCTAGAAATGTTATGAACTTTGCTTTGCAGCCAACGACTTTTTTTATAAGAAATGTGGAAAACATTAACTAAAATTGTGTTGGTCTGTACAATTTTATTCTGTTAAAGACAGGTTTTATGATACATTTAGCCTTTTAAATGACACTAATAGTCTCTGGAGACACATGGTCTTTCCTGCAGTTCAACAATTAAGTCTATTTCAATGTTATTTGGATAAGTTGAAACAATTCAGTTACTGTATGTCTGCTCAGTGGCATGTACTGTAAGGTTAATGGAAACCACCTAGAGTTAACTAAATAATAAGGCTTTAGCCAGCTTTAGACATCTACCTAACTTTTGGAGGGAAGGTTGAAAACTGAGGGGGTGGAAGGGGTCATTTTATTGGCAGGGAAAGGAGTGGATTTTTCATCTCTCATTCCACACATATGCACCCCTCCTCCCATCCACTGCCACACACACACTTCAAAAAAAATACCCTAAAGTTTACACAGGTCATAAGTCTGAGTTGATAATGAGCATGATTAATCACAATTGTGTTTCTGTTTTTCCTTTCTCTTTCTGTTTTTGAAATATGTTACTTGATAAATTATGCTAGCAAGGTTTTTAGATGTGTATGCATAAATATACACATCATGCAGTCCTTACATATATATATATATACACATGTATATGTATAGGCAGTTTCTGAATTGCTCACACTTTTGTGTAGTAAGTGTATGTTTATATAAATTATCTTACGTTGCTATGGCTAGACTGCTTCCGCTACCAGGCTAGCTCTTTTAGACCTAGCTTAAATATCTCTACAGTGAGCTACTATGCAGACATATCTTTAATCAGATTTTTACCACATCATAAAAACAAAAAGTGAGAGGAAGTAATTAAGAGGGCTCCAGATTTAAAATCTTGGCTTTATTTCAAATCCCAAGACTTGGACTAATCAGACATAAGAAGGATAAAAGGTAAGGAAGGAGCTACATTAATCATCAGTTAAACTGGCTAATAGCTCTCCATCAACTGGTACTGGGAGTGGGAAGAATAAACAGAAGAGTACCAGTATAAATCTGCTTCCTACAGACCTCAAGTTTCTCCAGATTTTTGGAAGTTGAGAATCAAACTGAAATTATTGTGTTAAGACTGATTCAAAGTATGCTGGTTATTTCTTTTGATTCAGTTAAATCTGTGTTAAATCTGTGAAGCTGCTGAAGCAGATCATGAATGTCGGTGTGACATAGGATATGCTATGACATGGCCCATACATGAGCTGCATGAAGAGACTTGTCTGATCATGGCATACCATTGGAGATGGTATGAGATGACATAGAGATTGTAGAGATGAGAGAATAATAGCAATCTAAAGTGTGAAAACTACAGGCATCATGTGGACATACAGGTTTGGAGAACCTGAGAAAAGGTTTTTTTAAAAGTCATAGAAAACAGATGTGGTTTTCAAAATTATATATGCTGCCAAAAACTTGACTTTGTACACACACACACATATATATGCAAAACCAAAATGTTGCTGAAGACTATTCCAACATTGCTGAAATTACTCAGTTAAATCATTCAACAGCTGTGGGTGCAAGGTGAGGCACTCTCTGAAAGTGAATTTTACCTAGCAAACCCTCTCATCCATTTGGACCAAAGGTGGAGAGCTTTTTGAGGTGGAAATTTTGCTAAAGGATAACTCCAGAAGATTCTTCAATATTAAATTATCAATAGATGGACATAAAACTCACTTTCTGTCTAAATAAAAACCCACTAAGGTGGTTGAGTGGCTCTACTTACACTAATGCCCCCACATTAACGTTAGGCCCGGGGCCACTGTCCAGATCCATCAACACAAACTACTGTAAACACACCAGGCTCCAGATGACATGAGTTGCATAAATCCAGAAAGCCAGTAGAACCATAAAGCAGCCAGGTAGTAGCATATGGCTAAAAGTCATGATCTAACACTAAATTCTGTAGGACTGGAAATCTACAGTACTCTTCTCAAAGGCTTTGCTTTTTTGAAGAGATTTGCTGTGGTGATGACCCTCCTGTGAACAGTTACAGTAAGAAGGTCCCCTCAGCAGTCTCCTGACAACGCATGTATCCAGGCAAAGCCATTAACTATACTGAACATTGAACTTTGGGGTAGTCAACACTGAAATTGACCTAGAAATTATTAGAATATACCATTACAATCAGCGCTTTTGACCAGAAGATGTCTTTTTACTAGAGTTAAAGGGTGACAGACTATGAAGACTGGACTAATCCTTCTGAATTTATTTAAGAATTTTCAAGGGACAACAGGAATACAAAATAAGGCCTGTGGAAGAGCTTTTCTTTGATCTAATATAAACAGACTACTATTCTGCAAGCTGTAAAGGTACATTTTAATTACCACAGTGAAAGCAGATGTAAAATCAATAAGGTGTTTTATTTCTCTCATTGATATGTATAAATACTTACTTTACAGCAAGGTTAAGCTGAGTTTTCTGTCATTAAATGTAAGGATTGATGCAGGCCATTCAAACTAGGTTAGAGCAGCAGAGAACAGAGTAGCCCTTCATGTCACACCATCACCCGAAGCATTCACCCAATGCTTCAGAAACTATTTTCTGGACTATTCAAAAATTTATATCCTCACCTGGTTGGGATTGAAGGCTATAACGGACAAAACTTTATTGCAAATAACTGGGTCGGCCATTCCAGTATTTGTACAACTGTGCTTGCTTGTCTTAATTTATGAAGTAGTTCAATTACTATAGAATTTCCTGGGGATGTCTCATTTTAATAGAACCATTAATTCTGTGCTCAGAGATGTATAGAAATTGATGGTCAGTTCCTGTTCTTCATTTTAAGTGGAGATTGATCCAATTCAGAGCCTCCCACCGAAACTCTCTCAAACTTTGAGGAAAATTCAAGCTGCGTTCACAAGTATCAAAGGCCTAGGGCTTGCATTTATTTATTTAGGAACAAGAATCACAGTCTCCTATTACCCTTGATTGACTTCAAACAGGTTGTCTCTCCTCTCAGAATGTCCTAAATCCCTTAAAGTCCCTGTCAAAACCACTGTTGATTATTCCTACACATTACTTTTTACGTCACTTTGGATGGAAATAGACTTTGAAAAACTCCACAAGAAGAAAGGCTGGCCCAGCCACAGCAGTGCCTAACTTCAGACATCACTGGACTCTGCCTCTACTACAAATGCATCTAAGATGCTAGAGAGAACAACAAGCCCCAAACTTCAGAAGACTTTAAACACTCAAACGTGGCCTATCTAAGCACTGAAATCAAATGCAAAGTTTTTCATTTTAAGTCTACATAGATTTTATACCTCAGTTTTCTTTTTTGAAGTCATTTGCCTCCCTAGCAGTGGTGTTAGGAACATGCCTTCAATGTTTAGAGGCACACAAGTGGGCTAGCCATAGGTGCCATACAAGTAATACTGATTCAAAGCCAATTCCACATTATTCCCATAATTTTATGTCTTCATTTAGAAGTTGGTTTAAATGAACGTCTCACTATTTTTAAGGCTTTGCAACTGCACTGTTATGCACATAGTGCCCAGATGACAGTCCAATCTGCTCTACAAAAATCTGTATAATATTTCTTCTGCTTTTTAAGAAGTACTTCTGTATTTTTAAATTTCATTTTAGCTTGGTTTATGATCTGTTTTCACACGTTCCTCATGTATTCCATTGTGAGGGCTCTTAGAGAAATCTGCAGGAAAGAGGTACTTGTGGTGTCTGTACAATGATGTGCAGAGGGACCCAAACTACAAAACATCTGGTTTTATTGTACAGACAGGGGAACTATGGAGGCAAGTTTGCCAGTAGCAGAATGTTAGTCTTGAATAAATTAGAAGGGAGAGATCATTCACAGGCTCTTTTCTAGCAAAATTATATGAATATCAGATTAACATGGGACAAGAGCCCAGTGAGAATAGAGCCCTTATGATTCAAAATGCAGAAATATCAGAGGCAACATGTCACAGAAATAAGGAACAGCAAGGATAAGGATGTTATGATCCTTTTTTTTTTTATTTTTTTACTACAGTCACAGAAGTCAAAGTGCCTTATCAAGGCATATGCTTTAAGGGGCCAATTTTGCATTTAATAAGTCAATGGAAAAAAGCATTGAGTTCAATGATGCAATATAATATCCTTAATGAAAAAAGTAATCTCATGTTAGAACCTACTTTTGAGCCCATTTAATTTGATGGAAATCTTTCTTTTGATTTCAAAAGCATCAGATAGCAAGTATTCAAAAAGAAAGACATCTAGGAACTCTCTTTACATGGAGTATAACCCATTTGTTCAAAGTTTAGATTAAGTCATGGTGAGACCAGTTCATGATGCTATGCCCATGTGTCTAAAATTATCATGGGCTCAGACACCGGCAGGACAATTGTACCTGAATATCTTTATGTTTAACTCTTTCTGCCAACAAAAATCTCTCTGACATTTATGGACCCTGCCGTTTTGACTTACTGTATGCTTATGCTAAAATTCCAAGGAAAAGGCATAATTTTTTCTCTCCCTGTATACTCTACTTCAATAAGAAACAATTCATTTTACTCAGACTTTCCTTTTTTAATATCACTGTAGCCCTGAGACCAGGCAAAGAAAATATCAACCTAAATGTTTCAGGAAGGAGAGGTTGGTGGTGGTGGAGAGGATATGGAAGGAAGAAGATTATGAAGGGAAACCACTGTGGCTGGCCCTTTTTTAAGCAAGAGCAACTGCAGGGAATATAACTTTCCTCAGTCCAAATTCAGAAAGCACAATTTGGGGAATAAAGGAATCAGTACTTCTACTGTCAGGGTAAAGTTTACCTCAGAAGAAAACAAGCCAGAAGTTCTGGTGGATTCAAGAGCCAGGCAAAGCTTGTTTTGCTCCTGAACTAGGCATACCTTTAAATCAAAAAAGGCGAATTGATGTTGGCAGGCATGAAGATTTTCTAAAGCAATAGGAATAGCACAGCATGAGAGAGAAAGCCAATAAATTCCATTTATTTTTGGCTACTGATGAGACCCTCTTCCCAGTGCATGATAGGAAGGTCAGCAATGCAGTGCCACCAAGGGTGGGTACTAATCATAAACTAATCCCCTCATAATCATCTAACTACTCAAAGGACTCAGATTATTTAATGACGCATCTGAAACTTGGAGTGCTGGAGGTCAGGAAACAAGGTTTCCTCCATCACCAGAAAGCCGTAGAGCCACAAAGCTTCTGTTGCAGAAGACAGCAGAAAGAGGAACTGGAGCCCTCCTTCCACATAACCCCCCAAACTATTGACACTGAAATCAGAACAAAGAACCTGGATTTTAATTGTAAGGCTCTGTGTCTTGGATTAATAAGGAGCAGAGACATCCCACAGCATTCAGGTCCTCCAGCAGAATAAGCAGAGCATCTACAGGTATGATTTAACCTGGCCAACCCCACTTACAACCTTGAACCAGCGTAAGCATGTGTGCAGTTAAGTTTTTTATACTTTTCTTTTTAGATGAGAAATTTGGGGGCAGGGACTATCTTCTTCCATATATTTGTACAACTACACAGAGCTAAAGAGACCTGACCATTAGGGCAGAGTATTCATCCTTTGATGCATATTTAATGTGTCAGTTATACATCAATGTTAGATCAGCATATAAACACACATATGCTCTTGGACAAAAGCATCCATGCATCAAAACTCTGCATCCATACTTTAATGTATTTAATTAAGAGAGTAACCCATTATCACTAATTATCGTTTATATTTTCATAATACTGTTTTATGGTTATTGCCTATTCCCTTCAGTTCTATCCATCTATAACCCTTACACTCTATGACACTATTTAAAGAGCTCATCGTCTCACACAAAATCAGAAATCACTATCTAGACGGATCTCAAAGCTTTGGCACTGCTCATTCTGCACTATCTGGGCTATGAGATGACTTAACCTTCTCACACTTCTCCTTGCAGATAATCTGACCAGGAATTTCAAATACAATTTCACACTGTGAAACATTCATAGGCACTTACACCAACTCCCCAGGAGGCTTTCCCAAAACTTTCATGTACCCTTCACAGAGAATACTAGGGAGAGAGGAAAAGTAGTATAAAGATACGACCAACATTTCAAGCACTGTATTAGTTCCTGCTGAGAACACACAAACAATATATCAATACAGGCAGAATATCTCAGAAGAGATAAATCCTACAACCTATACAGTTACAGACTAAATATCAGAGAAAGGAAGTTTTGAAATGGAAGCTAAATGTTGAAGAACATTGCTCTGAGATCTTTTTGTATCCTCTGAAAACTTTCATTCAGAGAAGAACTGTCACTGAGTCTTATTAAATGAAGCAAAGAGACTTCACCTCTGGTGATGTGGTCATGTTATGACTGACACAGCTGTCTCCTCCTGAGAAGCAGTGAGCCCAGCTCCAAAGGTGGCAGGAGAGCACCACTCGGTTGGCAATTCGGGTGCAGGACAGCTCACGGTTCCCCATCACAGAGCAGTATGAGGGGGGTGTACCACAGCCAGCTGTGAGAGAGTCACCAACGCGCAAGGGCGTGATGGGAGAAGAGCCATGTTAGCCCAGCATTTATGAATTGTCTTTAAAGCATACTTTTCTTTATTTTATTTAATTGTAAATACTTTTATTGATTGGAAAGTCTGAGGCTAAGAACAGGCTGTCTCTTAGTTAATAACAGAGCCTCCAATAAGAAGTGTCACTAAATAACTACAATATTTTTTTAGAAAGAGGACAGAGCTTTTAGGCTAACACCTTGTAAACTATCTTTACCAATGTTTTTAAGAAAAATTTTTTCCTCTGTAATTCTAATTCTTTCTCCCTTCCCATTGCGTTTCTTCACACCTCGCTCAGTAACTGCTGAGGGAAGCAGCATGCTTTCACAGTGTGAAAAAAAGAAAGGAGAGGGACAAGTTTTGACCTCATTTTTCATGGGCTCATGCGTTTTAAAGCCACTGCCTTTTGTGGAGATCCTCCTGACTTGCAGTCACTTGCCTGTCATCCTCCCAGCCTTAGGAAACCTCTGTAGGATGTGTGGGGAGAAGGGTCTCCTTGAGGCACCGGCGTGACTGGCTCTTGGTGTTTGCAAGCAGCAATGTGGGGGGAATCACACCCCACATCAAGTCCACACATAGCCCTGACATGAAACACAGTCCTTGGTTGATTTTCCTGAGCACTGCTGGGGGTGAGGTGCTGGTTGTGAAGGCTACAACCATGGCATAGTGTCAGAGCAGCAAGGCGCACATTCCTTGGGCATGCTGCAAGAAGCAAATCTGCCTCCATGGAGATCTGCCAGGTCTCGTAGATTTTTGACATATGACACACAGCTTTAGCTGGTGTGGTCACTCTGCAAAATATATTGTTTTTCCCAGTCCATGCCGCTGCCTGGCTGTGTCTAACATCAGGCACAGAGGAAACAGAGCAGGATCTCAGCTGTCAGTTCAACAGTGCAGAAACACCACAGCAGAAAAAAAAGTAGGACTATAAACTTTTTTTGGCTTAGTAGGATTTGAAGCCCCCATCTCCTGATGAAAAATTGTCATCAGGAACAACTGGAAGGTTTTTTTAAGGACTCCAACCCACCCACGTAGACTTGAGCAAAAATGGCAAAAATAATTTAGAAATATTAAAATAGATCAAATACACGTCAGTACTCAGAAATAATAATGGCAAATTTTGAGCCACAAATAAAGCAGTGCATGTTAGCATATGTATGAAAGTAGGCAGGAAAAAATTCACATGTAATTCAAGTCATTCTGCTCTACAGCTGTAATGAGCACAGAGGTAAAGCCGACTCGTTCCACTGCAGCTCAGTCTAACACGTGCTCAGCCTGACCCTCTCATCTTCTCACTGGTAAAATAAATACCATAGAAAAAATTTTCAAGGGAATAAAAAGGAAAAAAAAAACGAAAAAAAGAAAAGGATAGACAAAGACACTAAGAAAGAAGAACTATTGAAAGCCTGTGCAGACAAGTATGAATCAATTATTCTAAAAAGCAAATGTAAAATGAAGCTGCTTAAACATATAAGGCACTTCTACATTGTATTCAAATAATGCTGAAATTATAGAGCTGTCATTTGCAGACCTGTCGAGGGTGCCTTTCTTACCACATTATGATTTAGCATTTCTCTTGGAAGGTTGTAGTAATTTTGACATTAGAGTCATTGGACAGAAAAGCCATAAAATGTACACAAAGAACCACCTCTCTTTTCTGTGGTCTTAAAAAGAGCTCTGAGAACTAATTTTGCCACTAAAAAAAATTTAAATTAAAAAAAAAATTAAAAAATAATGACCTGAAAGGAAAGTATTTGTAAAAGTGCAGAAATGCGAGTCTCCAGAGTGAGAGCGAACATGTCTGTAGAACAAATGTAACTGTGAAGATTTAAATAATTTGACGGCACATAACCTAATCTGACATGGCAGCAGGTTATTTTACACATTGTGAAGGGCTCTGCCCACCAGTGTCATAATAAGAGCCTCTTTGAGAGGCAACTCAAAGACACAGATTTTTCTGGAGGCAAACACCCAGGTGATAGAAATGGAGATCGAGAGAGCAAGGTGACTTCTGATGACTTGCTTTCTAGGCTGCTCAGCTCTGGGTGAGGCAGCATGTGCTGCATTTATACCTGGGATCCCCTTGCAGCCGATGGGCAGCTCAAACCTAACACTAGCAGTACAGAGGTGCACTCTGCATAGATTCATAATTATTTAACAGACAGCGCTGGGCATCAGTCAGCAGGGTCCCGTCCCACATGCAGGTGGATGCGGAAGGGCTGCAGATGTCCCCAGGGAGGGTGCAGCACCATCCCCTTTGCCCTCTGCTTGTAGGGCTCCTGCCCAGCTATGGAGTGCAGCTCTGGGAGCTGGCTTATGGCCAAAGGTGGCTCTGTCAAGGGCTGTGAATGGCTCAGAGGTAATTGCTGATCCTCGCAGCTCTGGTTAGCAGTTACACACTCCCTGAGGCAGCCCATGGGACCAATCCTTTTTTGCACACACCTATATTGAGCACACACTTCTACATCATGTCTACAAGGTTTGTCACTGCTTTTCAATGGATCAAAGGTACCTTGAGAAGACTGAATGCTGATCCAGCTCTGGACATAAACAGATGTATGCGTACATGCATACCACTGAAAAAAATGAGCTGCAAAATGCTGATGAACTAGAACCAAACGCAATATATTTAAGGAGTATTTTCAATCACTTTCTCTGATTGTGATAATTTGATGAGTTAATTCTAAGCATTTAGCTCTAATAAACTCACAGATCATGAACAATGGCTGCATTAAATCTATTGTCACTAGCAGTAACATGAGGAGCAAAGGCTCACTGGCTCTTCTCACAGCATTTGATTTTATTCACTCAGTCTCTCATTCCACATCAACTGCCATCTGGACAAAATTCAGAAACCATGACACCTGCTTGAAGAAAAAGATGCTGATCAGTTGGAATGGGCTGGGACTTTATCTTGAGAGCAGAAACGTGAGTTCTTGGTAACACAATCACTTAAAAGGTTTGTAAATTATGTGCCTTCAGCTCAGCATATGGCTCATGTGAAATATGGACTTGTGAACTTTTCACAAAACTTGAGCTCAGATGATATAGTAGCGGCTGTTTTATAAACATGTGTGATAAATAAGTACAACTTTACATGTATGCACACAAGAGAGAGCGTCAATCACTTTCAGCACCCTCTTAAATAATGATATTATTTTACGTTTGCTCAACAGCATACAAATATTTATTTCACCCAAAATATCCATGCAGACCTCACAGTACTGGAAAAGCCAGTGAAGGAAATCTGGGGCCTTCTGGCTGTATTGTTCTGGTGTGGAAACCAGCCCCTGCTGCCATGCTGCCTAGGCAAGGGGTATGGACATAGGTCCTCCTTTGGCTGGGTGCAGCAGGGCCCTTCAACCCCTTCCCCCCATAGCAGAGCTGTAAGTTCTGTAAGGATGGGTATGACCAGCACTAAAACTCTTCTCTCCTGGCAGATGTGACTCTCCGGGGCATTTCCGGAGCAAGCAGCAAAACCCACCTGAGCAACCCTGTCCTCTGCAGACTAGGGACTGGAGATATTCACTGACAAATTTTTCGAAGTGCAAATGTCAGTTTGCATGAACAAATATGGACACTGCAAGTGTTTCAAGACTGCTTTTGTTGACCCTCTGGGATATGTATCTGCATAGGTTTCTCATGTCATCAGGGGATTTCTGAGTACTGATAGCCAAGAACTGAATCTGAAGCAACATGGACTATTATGACCATCACTGAATACAGCCAGTGCTCCTGAGACACTAATGAACTTATTTTCTTTCCCAATTTACAAAAACAAAACAAAAAAAAAAAAACCAACAAAAAAAACCTGTTCAGGACTTTTTTGGGGGATGATCTAAAAAAATTAGTCCTCCACTCTAAAGCCAAGTTATTGTGCTTTATAGCAGCCAGCTTTGCAGCGCTAAATGGCCGTCTCTAGCCTCATCCTTCTGCCTGCCTACAAGAAATAGTGACAAATTACAGTTGGGGGGGGAGGAGACTGAAGAAAGAAATATTCCATTTTTAATTGCCTTTTCATTTTCTTTTTATAGCCATGCTTAAACTGTGAGTTATCAGAAGCTGTTCAAAGTCTTTTTCTTTTACCATTTTAAAATATATTCCTCCTAAAGCCAGATGAAAAATATGGTTAATGGGGTTTTGTGACTCCCACAAAGTCCCCTACAAATTAAGGGACTTTGAAAAAATGTCAGCTGCCCAGTTCCCAAGAAAGAAAAATTAAACAATAAAAGCTTATCGACTTGTTCCTGAGAAGATAAAGCACTTATGAATGAGACCCTCTCATACTCTCTGGTTTGTGATCAGAGTCTCCAATTTCCAAGAGTCACAGAAAATATTCTGATTAGCAAAGAAATTCTCTGATTAAATTACTTTTAAGAATTTATAACTGAATCCCATCCTCCCTTCAACCTGTTTTCGTACAATATGCTGTCTCGTTCAGTTATGCTGCTATCACTACCAATTATAACCAGTGCCATAAAAACATCACATTCATGCAGATCAGCTGATTGTGCCAAGCTCAAGAAAGGACAGCAGGATAGAGATGACAGCAGCTTCTGCTGGCTCTGCTCCAAAGTCCCTTCAGGCTTGTTTTTGTTTTTCTCTCCTGCAGACCCCCAGGATTTCACTTTCTCAGAAATATTAATACCATCCCTTTCTCTAAGAGGGCCTGACTCCCAGTCTACTGACACCATTGAGGATATTTCTATTGACTTCAACAGGTCATCTACAGAGCTCTTCATCTTTCATGACTTCCTCTTTTACACTATTTCTGATCTCTTTACCATGTGTCAGCCTGAGCGAAAGTCTTAAACAGCAAACTCCAGTCCTCCATCACATATTCAATACATACTCACCACATACAGTTAAACTGTAGGATTATGGCTGCCTTCCTTGCTGTGCATATGGCTTCCCCATGGTCTAAAAGACCTCGGAGGAAAAGGTCACCTGCAGAAGACTTCCAATTTAAATTTTTCTGACTTGTGGAGCCCTGCCCTATGCCATCTAGAGAAGGGGAGATAACACAGAAGGAAAAGGAGGACTTATAGTACCTCTTTCTTGTCCAAGCGCACTAAATAAGGCATCTTTATAGAATCTTGTTAGATTACTATTGAAAGCCCAGGTGGATTTCCTGACTTCATTTCTTTGGAAATTGAAAACTGTTTCACCTGGAAAATAATTATAACTGTATCTAGCTAGCTATATTAATCAGAATTGAAAACTGGTTTAAAATGTTTTACTTTAACTAATACTATTAGCAAGAGTAAGCTGAAGAAACTAGCTCTTCTTACACTGCACAAGGGAAAATAAGATTTTAAGAATATCTTTCTTGTTCCCTTTCCCTCTGTCACTGCATTTTCCTGACATTAGAAAGGTGAGAGCAATTTCATCAACAAGAGGACAGTGGTCAGCTGAAGAAAGGAG
The DNA here is from genome assembly GCA_013400335.1 of Eurystomus gularis. Lineage (NCBI taxonomy): Eukaryota > Metazoa > Chordata > Aves > Coraciiformes > Coraciidae > Eurystomus > Eurystomus gularis. The sequence continues at coordinate 362,662 of VZZY01022228.1, forward strand.
GATCATCCACTTCTCCATATGAGCAGCAGCAAAACCTGGCCTAAAATATCACTGCAGAGTTTTAAAAAAATCCTACATCATAATCAAAGACAAATAAAGCATTTTTTTCTTACTCATTTTAATCTTTAAAAAAAACCACAAATAAATCTAACTTGGTATCCAAGCATCCTTCAGGCTCCTAACCTGTCCAGTGTCGTATATTTTTAGCATTCAGCTGATTTGACTAACTAAGCAGGGACAGCACTAATTGCTGCAGGAGGCTGACTTGGAAGAAAATAGTCACATTCTTCCTTTAACGTGATGCAGTCTGCCATGACTCTGCAGAGTGACACAGCAAACTCAGAATAGCAACTGAACCAAGTGAGCCTTCCTAATGCCAGACAGGGATCATAGAAAATGATGGAGTGTCTCTGAATTAAAGACAAGATGCAAAAACTCTTCAAAGTCTGGAAAGCCAGCTCACGCTGAAGGAATATTTGCTTTGATTTAATTGATGATAAGAGAAAACCCAGGAGAAGGGTAAGTTTGGATGACATTCAAGTGTGTGTCCTGTGTTAGAAGGAGGGTAGAGATACCATCTGCTTACATTACCCTTCATTGCTAGAACCACAATGGATAAGTACAACTATTAAAAGAGCCTTTGCTACGCAAGAAGATGCCATGGCCAACAAAGTCAAAAGATTTTCTGTTTCATCAACTGCTGGCCTCTCTACTAAAGCATCTCCTCTGGAGCAGCTGGTGGAAGGCAGATCTAACACTGGTGGGGAGCAGCGGGAGGAAGCTACCTGCTCCCCTAGGAGAGAATTTTCCCCATACTCATTCTCTGCCACATAAGAGAGAAATACCTAAGCAGTATGGTTGCATTTCCCTTGCTCCAGCAGAATTGACTCTGGACCCTTTGGTCTGTTATCTCCATGTTAAAAGCAATGCATAGAAATTTGAAAAATGAAGGTGTGTTTTTGTCGAAAGTGGTATAAACAGGCAAGGAAGCAGAGAAGATATTTTCTCTGCTCCAGGAAGAGAAAATATTTTGTCTCTTCCAACAAATCCAGTCAGGCTTTCCTCATCTCACAAACCACCTGACCACCACATCTTTTTCTCACCAGTATGAGATGCGGGAGGCATACAATCACTTTCCTGGTCAAGTGGTAAAGAGGAGGCGTTGTATATAAAATGCACAGACAAGCAGAATAGGTTTACATAATGTTAATATAGACAAATGACATGTACAACATATCTAGCTGCAATTTAATTAGATTAATTAGATCAATATAATTAGCGGTGCTATATTACACTATCAAGACTTAGCCTTGCAAGGAACACTGCTAAAAATGGTTTACAGTCTTAAAGCATTGTACCAGCGCATGCAGTATCCACGCTATCACGCATCAATATCACCACTAACACACTATTAATACTGGGAGTTTATAGGACACTCAGGAGACGCATAAAACACTACACTTGCAGAGGAAAATTTTGATAATGGAGCCTGTGAAATTATTTCAGCTGTTGAAAAGAGCTCGCTCAAACTTAATTCCAAACTACAGCATGGTCATGATTACATAGCAAGTTAATTTAACCCACTGAGGCAGGAGCAGACATAATGGACAAAACAGATTGAGGTAGCATGGCTTACCAATGAGCATTTTGCTGAGAGTTCTCCGTACGTTTTGTACACATAATAAGTCACAAGTGGCTGTTTAACTATTGCATCATCTACTTGGACATAGACTGGATGTCACACTTGGTGTTGTTATCGGTTTTAATAGTGATTTTACATTAAACAGGGCTGTGGGATTGTGCTTGGACATCTAAACCTCCATAGTGGTAAAAAAATGTTAATTTACATCTGCTAGTGTGCTCATTACACTTGGGCTCATAACTTGCCAAAGAAAGTACATGAGTGTAACATCTTGAATCAACTACTGCAACTTTCTGTGTGCTGGAAATCATAGCCCTTGCATGGAGAACAGAAAAAAGATAGCAATTCCAGCTCATTCAGAATAACAACAACCACTAAAACTTAGCAACACAAAGTGATAAATTCACCAGAGTTCATGTTTATGGATTTCCCCCACTAAGCAAAGAAGCTAATCATAACTAGTCCATCTGCACTTCTGATGTTTGCACCAAATTCTGCTAAGAAAAAAAACTGGTACATAAACTATTTAGACTAGTAGAGGGTTTTTTCTCCTTGCATTAGAGGCATTAAAGAATACATCTGTTCACAGAAGGGGTGTAGTAACGGTCCTGGAGTCTGCTAACTGTGTGCAAGGCACACAGACACGGCAAAAATGCCAAAACCTGTATTTCCATTATGTACCCTTTGCTGGTAAGAGATGGCTAAAACTATATTTCCATTTGACTGTGGAGTACTGAGGAAATAAAATAAACCCATTTAATAAAGAAGACCAGATAGTTCAGTTTCTATCACCATCATCTCCCTAGCAGACTGAAGACTCTCAGGACAAAATGGCCTTGTTTCAGCCTGTGTATCTTGACTGGCCACAAGAATTAGGTCCCAGCCATCCTCAAGCTCATTAAAAGAGGAAGCGCTGAGTTTAGATGCGGCTCAGATTTTCCTAAGAGCAGATACTATTAAAATGTATATATCTCCCTACAACAGTCAAAGCCAGGCATCCCATTTTCAATTGTTTTTGGAGTTCTACTGTTTCATTATTACCTATACATTACGGTTTATGCTAAGGGTACTCCAAGTCATCTGTCCTTGATCTTTTTATTTCAAGAAAACTTAGATGCAATATGAATAGCCCCTCTGCCTGTCTGTTGGGAATATACATTAACGCTTAACTAAAAAACCCAGCATCATTCTGGCTTTATCTTTCTTCAGTACCGTGTTGGATATGCACTACCTGATTTTGATTTTGGTTAATTTTACATCATTATTACCTGCAATCTAGTCTTCAATAGATTTACACTACCAGATAAATAGAATAAAGCTCAGAGCACAGGAAGTTCACCCTCAACATCAGGAAAAACTTCTTTCCTGTGAGGGAGGCAGAGCCCTAGAACAGGCTGCCCAGAGAGGTTGTGGAGTCTCCTTCTCTGGAGAGATTCCAAACCCACTTGGACATGATCCTGGACAACGTGCTCTGGGTGACCTTGATCTGGCAGGGGACTTAGACTAGATGATCTCCAGGGGTCCCTTCCAACCCCTAACATTCTGTGCTTCTGTGGCTGAAATAAAGAGCTTCTTGTTTCTGGAAATAAACACCTATGTTAAAGAAACTGTGAAAGCTGAAAACAAACATTATAGTTTTCCAGATTTTCTAACGTTTTGTTGATTCTTAATTCTCTGATATAAACGTCCCTTTCTGTGTGACATATTCAGAAGAAAGTGGCACTATTTTCATGCGTGAGAGCAATTAGTAAAAAGCAGATAAGTAGTCCATCTGATATTAAATTAAAAACTTGGGAGCAGAAGCCATTTGTGTCAGTTTTCCATTTTATCACTCTCCTTTTCAAATAGCTAACTTAGGGTACTCCGTCACACACTAGTGTTTTATGGTATGTATATTTTATGACAGCTAAATGACAAATTTGTCTGAAATGAAGCTATTCTTTGAAGAGTTAATTATAACCTGTATAACATATTAAAGAAAATCAATATATGTTTGGAATGAGTCACTGTTGAATCTTACTCCAAACAGAGCAAACCTATTCTAAAAATGAAAGCTCCATTTTTAACTCAGTTTTTGCTAAAATAATCTGAGAGTTAATTAGCAGAGAAGGAATACTTTGTCAATATATCTATGGAACAATCCTTCTCTAATGTAACATTATGTATCCTGCTTGTATGATTTTCAGCTGAAAATTTCACATTTAATGTTGTTTGACAGCAAAACAATGGGCCAGACTGGTCTAATTGCTGAACATCTTAACATATGTGATATTTGGACTTTGAAAAGCATCACCAAATTTTGGGTATCTGTTCCAATCTTTCAAGCTCTTTCAAATAATTAGACAGAGATCTAAGAATTTACTCCAAAAATTGCTCAAGAAGTAAGAAATTTGCATTACATTTTTCCAGTCATCTCCAGAACTAGGGTTTTTGTCTCAGGTAGCTATCAATGATTTCAACATATAGGTTTTGTCATTATAATTTCTTACTATGTATAACATGTACTATAGCAGTAGTATCTTGGTTCTGCAGCTACAGCCATCCAAAGTATAATGAAATAAAATTTTAGTACAAAATAACTCTAAATGTTTTGAAGTTGACCTACCTTTTTCTCACAGTGATTACAAAGCTTAAGAAACAAACCTCAAATATTTCATTTGTACGAAGTGCAGAAAAGATTAAAATAATAAAGAAAAAAATATAGCGCTAAGAAAGATCCTGAAATAGAGAAACAAGAAAACAAGGTTTATCATATTCATTGGTTTTATAGTTCGAAAACAAGTTTGAAGAAAAATAAGGACATGCATAAAGCAACTAATTCTCTACTCAGGGAAGTGAGTTTTTTAGTTATATGTGGATGCTAGCTTCACATACAATTATCTCTAGGTATCTAGCAGAATCCTGTCTCATCTGATCATGCCTTGGTCCGGTAGGCTCTGTGACTGCGTGCTCATTTTAAGAAAACAGGTTTTATTGCTGTAGCTGCAAAGAAGCCAGCAGTAATGTAACCAATCCATTGTTTGTAGGATTATAGGCAGACTACGACCAGGATTACAGGAGCAAATCAGTATGTCATCTACATACAAAGAATCCAAATTTGTGGAGTTTACAATTTTCCTTCCTTGAAGCAATTCTTAGTTGCTGAAAAATAAGGCTAAAGGTTCAATTACAATTGCAAAAAGAAAAGAGGATAATGGCCAGCCTTCTCTAGCTCCCTGGTGTCATTTTAAAAAGGGCGAGCTTAAATTGCTAGTATGTACAGACCTGGTCAGGATATTACACAGTATTTTTAATCCAATTTTTATGAAGGTCTTTCTAAAATGAAGAATGTGAGGGTGTGAGGTTGGTTGTGGGTTTTTTTTTGCTTTGAGTTTGTTTTTTTAAGAACAGTCAAAAAGTATTTCCATTTTAATGAGTCTGAAGAGTTTCCCAATCAGTTGAATGGACAAAGCTGTATTAGCAAACCCTGGTGGTGAATAGACACAAATCTCTGAATCATCCTCAGTGAAGCACACTGGAAATAACCCAGACTGATCTATGTGGAAATCATTTTTGATGAGCAGAAGTGTCTCAGCAAGCCTCTGCTCCCCTCTAAACTTTCACTTAAGGCTTAGTAGAGATTTGAGTGCCTGTACATGCGCTTTGCATGCAGGAGTGTGTTTCAGCACTGGTAAATAAGTGTAGTCCGATGTTTAAGACTAATATCCAATGCTGCAGATAGGAAAAGCAGTTCATTGGGATTGTCAAGTTGTGTAATAATAGACTTTTCAATTCAAATGTTGAGTTAAACACTTCCAATAGCAGTTTGGTTCTGTAGGTATGAATTCTCACTGCATGTTTACTGGCAACTCATCTAAGCACATATACTTTCCCCGCTGTTAGACTTTAACAGCATTTATTATTTCTTATTAAATCTAAGGTTACACTTTAATCTGGTAAAAGTTTCAATAAAGTGCTTTTGTTTGCAAACTTTATCTCTTGTTTAAAGCAACTTGGAAGATAAGAGTGTCCGACACTGCTCTTTGAAAGTTTTATTTACTATTTCTAGATCATATGTCAAAGTTTGAGCCTTTAGTTTTAGTAATTGACACAGTTTGGGATACTTCATCTTATTCTTTACACAGAACATGTGCCAGCAGTTTCTCATTTGTATTCTCACTGGTTTACTTTATATGAAAGCTTTTCTGAAGCCACGGCGTGTTGCCGTTTGTTCACTTTTTGTCAGCTAATTCAGTTGAGGTTTTTTTACTACACATATTAGTATTCATTGATTTTTGTCATTTTAAAACTATTGTTCAAAATTACTATTGTTGTATCTCTCCTTTTTTGAGGTCTGCACCATTGTTAATTGTGTTTTTTAATGATTCCCGTCTTGGATTTTATAGCATATTATTACCATCACAGAATCAAGTTTCAAATTAGTATTTTGGTCTGAAGAAAAGCACTCCTTTTCTTTTTTCATGAAGTATTTGATTTGTTCATGCAGTTTCTTGCTTGTGACAAGTGTAAAATGATTTTTTTCTGCTACTTCTACAGTGGGAAAACTACCCCAAATATCTTACTTTAGTCTTAAAATCTGTGAAACAACGATGAGACAGAAGATTTGCTTGGCCCTTGCTAGTAGTGATTTTCCATGGAGAAGAACCTACGTTTGTCTTCAAGATACACACTCTTAAGGTCTGTTATCTGCAGCATCCTCACCACAGCGGGCACGGGACTATCTTTCAAATGCTGCAAATTCCAGGCCTGTTTGGAAGAATGAAGTGTCAAAACAGAAGTAAAAAATGTATGTGTAAGACTTGTGTGACATTTTCACTTTGGCCTCCTGTTTCTACAAGATAGATCGCAGCATATTGATCTACTTTCCATGCGCTGTTCATAGTTGGCCCAAAAAAAAATGAAGTGCTGTAAGATGGAGACACTGAAATTAGTCCATCACTTGAGGCAAATGAGGATACACTTCTTGCTAGCCCTCCCAAAAAAGACCTTCCTCAGCTTTGCCACGTGTGTACCTACTACTGATGACACTCCCAGCTGAAGATTGGGTCTGTGCATCATGCTGATGATCAGTGGGGAAAAGTCCTCACCAAAAGATGAGTTCTCTGAAATGTTCCCTTTCCCAGCAAACCTCACCTGGTCTTATCCACAAAAAGCTTGATCCCACTTCTTTTCAGCCATGCATTTATCATTCATAGGCATAGGGACATCTAACATCTGGGCAATAGTACTGACTGCCTCTGCAAAAGGAGACAAGCAGCTGTGCACGAGTGCTTTTGATGACAGGTCCCACAAAGATGTTGAAAAACATAGAGGATTGAAAACTACATATCCCGCGAGGGAGGGTCTTCTGTTATCTGTCCAAAAGTAACACTCACAGCCAGCCCAGCACTGCACATCCAGCCCTGCCACGTCCTGCAAGTGAATCAGCTGCACTCAAGAAACTGGTGGTGTTGAAGGCTGTTGATGGATCAGGCAACAGTTATGCGCACGTCATCCCTCGCTCAGTGGTCATAAGAAGTTCACCCACTAGGACCACCAGAGCTGTCTCCATGCTGTGCTCCAGGCTGATACCTGATTATGAAGAGCACTGGATTTTGGCAGCTGGAGTTCTAGACACTGCTTTTCCAGTATTTTTGCTTAGACATAAGAGTTTAGATATCTTAAGTATTCATGTTTCTCAGACTTGTTGAGGTGAAGATAGATGGCAGAGAGAGGTCTAAGAAGCTTTAAGCATCCTAGCTTTCAATCATTTCTTAGCTTAGCTTTAATATAAAAATCTATTATTTCGAACTTTTAATCTTCTGTTAGAATTTTAACTTTAAAATTGAAGGTTTCTTTCTCCCAAGACATTTAAATTATTTATGGATTCTTGGATTAAAATACAATCTTCCTGTTGGACCTCTCCCTATTTTTATGATCCTTCCTTAAGCACAAAGCTCTTGGTGTTGCACAAGAAACAGAGAGAAAGAAAAAAGAAAAAACTGTACTTGTCTGGTGTTCTTACATGGAGAATATTTTTCAGGAATATAGAAAAGAGAAGGAAGTAGGACAGCAGCTTTATTACACATAATAGGTATTGCAGATAGAGAGAAATGGTGATGCTTTGTTTGTGATACATACAGAAGTAATTGCACAGTATTGTGGGAATTATCCAAAACTCTTGTACTAAATTTCAACATATCTCATGTATTAACTCTCCATAGAACTTATATTACAACTACATACTAAGAATGTGCAGATAAATTTAGAAACTTGAGATAAGCCGTCCTGCCTATAGAGTATGAGAGAAATTGGTAAGATCATTAAAACAAGATCTTAAGTGTGTAGAGCACATATTGATGTCCCAAATTCAAATTTTAAATCAACAGAAGTTCCTACAGAATCTCTAATTGAATGCACAGAAATGATGAAGGACTGTAATTTATTTCTGCCATGCCAAAACACTACATATAGCTGATATGGCTGTAGATGCAGTGGTAACTAAGGTACTGATGCGCTGTTTACAAATATTAACAGGCAACCATGAGAGCACTAGGAGAATGGTAGATGTTCAATTAGCACAGGACAGGGTCTATACCCGACTTTTATTAACATTAATATAACCGATTAAACCAGAGAGATCTTTCTAATAAATAGCTCTTGTTTGGGCAGGATATTAACTGAAGGAAAAATTGTATTAAGGCTTAAGGTTAGGATTTGATTGAAGATTTTAGTCTACTGAATCTATTTAGTAATTAGATGAGGACTAAAGGGAACGTTTTATCTCAGAATGAATATGAATTATTTGTTGGGACAAAGAGCCAAAGTCCCGGGTGTCATGCTTTCATCTACTTACAGCATATGGAGGAAACTTGGCTTCTCAGCAGTGGTCAGTAATCAAATGTGAAAATTCAGTCAAGTTAGTATTTTCTCAATTACAAAGCTTTTTAATGTATTGTTTTAAAATAATTGAAAATAAGCATCAGTGGGAATAAAATTCTCATTTTAAAAATGTTTCTGCAGCAGGAATGTCTAAACAAAATACAGCAAATAGCTCCACTCTTAACAGTCTCACTCTGTTGTAAGAGCTGATGTAAATTACACCAGAGTTCAGTTACATCATTTTCTTGACCGTATTTTTCTGTTTTCATTCCAAGGGCAATTTCACATAGGAAGGGTGAAAAGAACCACCAGGAGGGGACATGTTTGCACAGGAGATATTCTACATGTTCATTTTTCTCTTTAAGAAAGATTTTTAGAATCTGCTATATAAAGAGAGGATTTCTTAACTCAAGGTGTAATACTGCTCTGTCTTTTACAAATGTATACTTACAAACATACACACAGGGAAACTCTGCAGTGGCTTGTTCAGTCAGTATTATTATGTCCACTGTTACAATGCAACATACAAAAGAATGAAAGGAAGTGATAGCACAAACTGTATCTAAAAATGACACAAAAGCAAAAAATATTCCTGCTTTACATCTCCAGAGCATGTGCCTGATGGCACAATCTATAGAACAGGAAATGCTTTCTTCAGCTGAGACATATCAATGCTTTCCTAAAACACCGTATTTCTCCATTAAATTTGTTTCCCAGGGTTCATGTGATTTCATACTTATTTTTCCCTTTGAATGTCACTTTAAAAAAACACAGAATCCATGCAAAATCTAATTCTGAATTTGCATTCAGAATTCAAAAGAAAATATTTCAGAATCTGATCCTTCACATCTTGTTGATAAAAGAGGAGATATCAAGTAACATGATCTGCACATTTGCTCCTAAAATTATCCATCCTGCTCCTAAACTACACAAACACCAGTGCTATAGTAAAGCATCAAGCAGAGGTTTGCCTATGATTCTTGAACAACTTTTGGACAAGGAAAGTATCCAAGATCCTTCTCAGACAAGCTTCATGGTGAATAGATAAGGATACTAAGAAGTCAGCGTTTGTAATATTTCCATCTAAAATCTGGGAAGCATCAAACTAGTTTGCTGTACAAACTAAGCCAAAATTCCAGAGACAATCATGAAAGTAGGTTGAGATCTGTCATCTGATTTTTGTCTCAAGGACCAATAATTTGAACTGAAAGTTTCCAGACTTCAGATGCGCTTAAAAATCAGGCACAAGCTGACTACATTTGGGCATTTAAAATGGATGCACTCAAGAAGAGGGTGAGTTATGCAAATCCAGCTGCTTAGGCAGAAAAAAATTTACAACCATGACACTTGTGTATGAAGGCAATTTTAGGCCAAAAAAGACACAAGAAAATCAAGCACAGCATGATGTCTGTCTGCATAGAAAAAGACTCTCCAGAAGGGTATGCAGAGGTTTCAGAATTTTTTTAAAGTATTTTAAATATCTATTTATTAAGAAAGTAAGAAACATCTCTGTGATCCACATACACACAGAGCAAAATGGATTTTGTAAACTTCTCTCTTTTGGTTAAGAGGGTTTGTGACTATTACAAACTTTCAACAAACACACAGCTAAATCAAAGTTGTGATTAAAGAAAAACAAGCTGTAAGTGAAGTAGACACAAATGTTAATATCAGGTAACTGGGACAGAAAGTAGCATAATAGATTGATCAATTTAATGACCGACTAAAGCCCAGTTCTAAAATAAGCTGCAGGACAAAAAGGGCTAAAAATCCTTCCTGACTACACAGTCATTTCTTTATGATCAATTCCTTCATCTGCATTGCGTAGTGTTACACAAACTGGTTGAGATTTAAATTTTGAGGCTCTGTTCTTTGGATTTGTCTCAGCTGGCAGCTTATTCAAGGTTATTAATCAGATCTGACTCATAATTCTCAAAAATTCATAAAGAAGGCTCACATTAAAAAAAAAAAAAGAGTCATATGTATCATGCAAGCATCTTTGTGGGGATGATTCATTCAGCTGTAGGTTGTGCCACATCCCTGTTGCAGTGTGTACCACTGTTTGAGTCGCTGATTCTAACCAGACTTCTTTGAACCTGATTTTCCCTGGAAATCCTACAGATTTCTTTTCCTCTTCCGAAGACTAAGAAGATACAAATGAACAGATCTCTCATAAGTTGCTGTGACCATACCTTCCATGCACCACAGTAATGGAAAGCCATAAATAAATCTGGATACTGTTGTTTTAAGATTAGATATTGGTTACAAGCAACAACAACAACAAAAAATAGAATTGGGAACCTAGGACAGATCATTTTTGTTTTCATCAAGCATGAACCAATCACCAAAGGGTTACAATGTTCTCCAGGACAAAAAGACCTTTTCTCATGTTTCAGCTTCCGGACAAGATACTCTCTGAAGGGGATACAACAAATGTGGGGAAAAGAGTCAGTGTGGAGTTGCCATCCATGCTGAAAGCTTTTCCAGAATTCTTCGTGTTTGGTTACATACATTAAACCCACTTGTCAGACTAAATAGGGAAGGTAGACATACTATGTTGAGTCAGTTTGTTTGGAACCTCAGGGCATTAAGAAACTGGGCTGTAAATTTTAGACCTTGACCTGGACAGCTGAAATATTCTAGGAGAACATTATTTAAAGACCTTTTCTGAACATAACAAACAACCTTCTGGCTTAAATCCTGAACAGAGCTCATTAAAAAGTGCTTCTCCACTCAGCATTTTCCAGGAAAATTTGTTGCCCTTTAGTGGCAATTTGAACACTAAAAATTTTCTAACAGAATTCAAAACAGGCTGGTGTGGAAATACTCCTATGCTGCCAAAATATATACATATATATATACCTCAGACATTGTCTACTCTTATTCTCTTCTGTTGGTCCATTTTGCAGACAGCTTTCACCCTGAGAAAGTCATCATGACCTTTCCTCTAGGACAATGCAAAGTCGGTGCACTGGAAAGCATCACACAGTGTATGTCTTTGGCTTCAGTGCCTCAGTGAGAAACACTAAGTACCTTGGAAGCCTGTCCCTGAAAGAGAATGGAGACAAGAAACAATAGCCCCACAACTCTCATGAAGCCTTATTTCTGAATCAAAACACTTTGTTCTTCAGCCAAAACTATGTCTAAACTCTGTTATGTCTTTAATGCAAATATTTTTTTAAATCTCCCTTTTAAAAATCTGAAATAAAAAAATAAACTTTAGCAAAACCAAAAATATCTGATGAAAATAATTTAACTATACAATTACCAACATGTCTTATCTTTTCAGCTTTAAACAGTCACAATTTTGGCTACAATAAATATGATTAATACAAGTATAAGTATTAGTAGAAAAAGTAATAGAGGTTCAACTAAGACTCACAGAGAAAGGTTCATATCCTTAAGAAAAAATCCAGAAATCACAAAGGATATTTCAGAGTTGCCTTATATTAAAAAGTCATAGACATAATTTTATATTGTTTCATTTTTCAGAACAAATTAAACTTCATAAAACATAAAATCCATCTTTTACCTGTCTATTATATAGTGTCATGAAAGGTAAGAAATAAATGTTTTATCACTGTCAACTTGAATATGCAGTTCATGCCTTTCTTGCTCCATTACAAGAATAGTCAAGAAGGAAAGAAAAACATAACAAAATTTGACCAACATGCTCTGTATTAAAAAGGTTAAAAAGCCTTTTTAGATCTTCTGGGTGAGTATACTCTCAAGCACTATTGCATAATTCTAAAACATATTTTTAATTTTCTTTTTCGTGCTACAGTTTATAAGTCATCCAAGTCTTGCTCATTTCAAAATGCTAATAAAATCTTCTTTTAAATATTTTCTAAATATATGCAAAATCTGAAGGTTTTTAGTTCTAATTACAAGGGTTTGTCAATTCATTTCAATTTCACAATTCTACTTAAGTTGCTTAAAAAATAATCTTCTATTTCTGCAATTTGGGTAAGTCTAACATACAGTCCACAAATTATTTTGATTTTTTTTAACTAGCACATTAAATCACCTTAATGAGATATGTTGCATCTACCCAAGGTCTTGTATCTACCAAATGTCACCAGATTCAAGACTTTTTCTCCTTTACTTCATATTGTTGTTTTCAAAGCACATTAGGATGGATTTCCATCATGGAAGAACAGACGTGGTAGAGAACAAAACACGGGTCTGTATGAACTTGGAATAAGGCTGTGATGTCCTGATGTGGATTATATTGCTCTTAGGGAGGTCACTTGAAACTTGTATTCTGCTTTCTCCAGCTGAACAATGGGAAGCATACAAGTATATCACCTCACCATTACAACAGCAGATTCTGTACATCCCCCTTAATATATTATGTTACTCTATGTTATTATTATAGTCAATATTATTATTACCAGCACTATTTTTTTTTTTAAAGTGTACTTGTTTTCCTGAAGATGGACCAGTCAAACACATGGTGAGTATTACCATTACAACTGGCTGAAAATTCTTCTGATGGAATAATTTTTCAAAGGAAAATTCAAAAGTGTCCAGAGTAAGATGCTCTGGAAACTTACATGGGGTTTTGCCAAAATTTTGTTCCAGAGAAAAACAAAGATAAAAGTTCCAGCAATGAAGAAAAATGTACTACTTGGATATCTTCCAAATGAATAATTTCAGATTTGTGTGTGGCAAGCTTGCATTTTTCACTACAAAAGTAGCAAAAGGAAAAACGGTAATGAAAGGATGTGATTTTTCCAAAGTGACATACTTTGATTGATCACCAATATTTTGATGTGAGAGGAAGACGGAATCTGAAATTTTCCACTGCAGAGAAATTTAAATCTTGTATCAGTTACGTTTTCCTTCCTTCACCTGAATCACTTCAGGTAGCAGCAGAATGGCAAAATTCAGGTCAAACATGTGCCACTGAAAGTCTTCTTCCATAACGTGATCTCCCTTTGTCTGCGAGTTCCACCACCAAAATCTTCTGTAAAACAACCTGAAGTGGCCTTTATGATGTTCAATAAATGTCCAAGCAGGGGCATGTCTAGCTTAACCTACAAAAACCTCAGTAGATGTTATTTCCCAGGGAGCCAGTTGCAGACAATGGCATCTTCTGGGAAAGGCCCTGCGCAGGTAAAACACCTTCACAAAGTACTAAAGTCTTTCACCCAGTAGCATTTCCAATGGCACAGGGAGTTTCTCAAATTATTTTGGTATAGTTGCAAATTGAAAAAACATTTATACACTTCAGTGAAGGATTATTCTGGGTACAAATTCAAAAGCTTCATTTCCTCCAGTGTATAAAAAGAAACTTGCAAGTCTACATCCAAATCACTAGGAAAAAAATAATATTAGGAAGAACTCCTGCATAGATTTTTGGCTAGCATCAGTACTTTTGACTAAGGACATTTTCTGTCTAATGCTGGCTGCTTGCTGCTTCATAACACTTGACAAATTCTTGGTTCCTAAAAGCAACCATACATGTTTTCTGAATTGCTTCATTTAGCATGGCGTTCTCAGGACCTCACCCTGGTATTCACTGTAGTTCTGCCTTCCCTTTTTAGCTTATCTTTATTTTCATAGATTTCCAACTCTGATAACATTTTATATTCCCCCTCCCCTGGACCACAGGAGAGATTTAGCATCTGCAAGCTGGAATGTCCCCAGGCCCGAGAATTTCTCCTGGAGTGGTCTTTATTTTGGGAGGGATAGGGCATACAGGATCTTACAAATCCAGTGTTTAGAAAAAAAAAAAAAAAGAAGACAGTAGAGAAACGAGGGATTTTGTGAAAGTGCACAACTGTTGTGAATTCCTATCAAAATAGTAAAAAAGGGATTACCCAAGTAGCTCTTTCCAGAACTACTAGATCACATGTTTTGACTAATAACCATTTAAGAGAGCATAAATTACATGCATTTTAAAAACAAGGAGGATAGTGGAAGAAGGAATTTAGGTAGGTAACCAGCAAAAATCACAGGGTGAGAATCCTCTTGAAGCAGAAAGCTAAATCGACAGACCTGCTCCAAACACTAGCCTTCAGAAAGACAATTTATCAGCACCTTGTTTGGAATATTTTGCTGGATATATTCTATTAAAAATGAGATAGTATACTGTAAATATAAGATCATGTTTTCGATGTTGTGTCAGTACTCAAGGCCTCTGGTTCATTCCCCAAAGCACAATATCGCAGATATTATACCAAGGCAGTACAGTACAGGTTTCCATCATGCAGAAATGCTACCTTTTAAACCAAAGCATGCAAATGAAATATTTTACACTTGCAAAACTAACCATAGGACTAGTGTAACATAACCCTGATTCACTACTGTCTGCAGGTAGAAATCTTAACTTTCTGTAATGAAAAATATCATGCCTGGTTTTGCTAAGCACCTAGATAGGCACTTAAAGAGTAATTCCATACTTCTAGTAAGATCAGCAAAGTGATACCCAAGTCAAAATGAAAAAAAAATCAGAAAGCTTAACTTGCATTAAATATTTGCTTATGAATACCTCCAATTTTGCTTTGATTATATGCTTTAAGTCCACTTCCCAAGAATTCTATAATAATTGCCTGCATAATATTTGTTTTGCATGCAACTAGGTTTAAGATAAACAATTTATTTTCTCTAATATCTTTTAGTTGATAGTCATGGTAATACCAAAAAAATACTGGTTTTGTAGGTTTCCTGACTTTTTGAGTTTGACAACAGCAAAATAACAAAAACTATATTGAAGGACATTAATTCCTAAGCAGCACAAGCAGAGCTAATTCAGCTACACAGGCAATATATTTGCCAGGAAGTACCACGGGAAGCTTTGGAGATATTCCTAGGATCTCTTACTCATTCCTAGAACAGCCCTGGTTAGTGTTTCCTTTCTGTGAAACCAAAGACAGAGATCAAGGGGAAAGGGAAAACTCTCGGAGTTCTCTTTTTAATGTGATACAGCCTATCCTCTCACAAAACAAGAAGTTAGCCTTGAAGAATGATTGCTTTATTTAGATCAAGGGAACAAGTAGGTACCTGAAACTTGGATTTTGATGAGGGAAAGGAAGTGTATACCCTGCATATGCATGCAATTCATGCTCTTTTAAACACCAGGAGTTTGGGAGGATATTTGGACATAGTTGCTGGTTTTTTTTTTACAGCAGATGTGCAAGTCAGTATACTGTTATATGCTCCCCAGTCATGAGTGTGCATGAAAATCCATGTTGGAACAAGCAATACACAAACAGAATGAAAAGAAAACCTTTTCCAGGCAAAACTGTGTCTACTATATGACCGCTTTCCCTACAAGACACTTATGAAAGACTGTTCCTTTGTTTTGCCGTCCTTCATTGATTTATAACAGGTAGAGTCTAGGAATATTTCCTTCTTTTTCAGTGTTCCAGTTTGGCTGTATGTGCCCAGCAGTTTGCTTCTATACCTCTATAGTGTTTCTAACACTGTATGAAAGATACCTAAACTTAAAAAAAAATCCAAAATGTAAACAATGTGAAATCAGTTTCAAAGAGCTATGTGGTACTAGAGAAATTGTGTGTGAAATCTCACGGAGGCTCATCCCTTTGTAATTAACGTTATACACCACTTGCATCCTCAGTACGTACCTTGAGATATTTGTGAGCAACAGAGTCACTCATATTTTTCAATCCTGCAAGTCTCTTTAAGAATATTTCAGTGTTTTCAGCTATAAACATGATTAAACTGACTAACATGTAGTAGGTGCATGTCAACATATCTCACATACCATTAGACAAGCCCAAAAAGTTTGTGGAAGATCATAAGGGCCAAGATAAGATCTACAAGCCCCATCTTCTTGTAACTAGACTGTCACTTGGTGTGAAGAATGTCCCTGGTGTCCACTGTTGTCACAGTGCCCTGTACGCCCTCAGCTGATTTGGTGTAACAAGAGACATTCCCCAGAGTCAGGAGAGTGCTCTGGAGAGCTCTTCTGATCAGTTTGTCCCCTGCCAGCTGATCAAGTACATGGTCTTTCCAGTCCCTGGTGGCAGGGTTTCTGATAGAAACCTCGGTGGTCCTCCAATCTCCTGCTAACCAGAAAGCGCACCCATATAGAAAATCCACACCTTTGTCTTACCCCTGTCCTTCCTCCCTCTTCCTCCTTCCATGCAATCCAAGCCTATGAAGACACATTTTGAGCACAGGTCATCCAACAGTCTAAATTCCTTAAATGTAACGCATATGTGTAATCTCTTTCGTACCATATACCAATTGTTTTCTGCCAGAGGATAGAGGTGCTACAAAAGCAGGACAGAGGCCATGAGGGAGGTTTCCTCTCTAGGTGGGCCCCACAGATGTTGAGCTCTGTAGGGCCAGCCTGCTGCTGCTTCTTCCAATCACATTGTTGAGGAGACGCTGTTAAATGTGTTCAAAGATGTCCTACCACACGACACAGTCTCCTAGCTACAGGCCAGTTCTGTTGTCTCTCTGATGGATCTCTCCTGAGTCATGGCTTTGTGTGGTACCCATGCAAATAGGAAACTGAGGCCAAAAAAGAGTAGGTCTCTGTCTCCATAGGGCTCCTCAACAAGAAAACGTGTGCTCTAAACTTTGGGAATCCTTACCAGTATGGTTCACTGAGATCAGCTGAGCTACGCCTGACATCCGTCCAACCTGTGATACCTGGAGATACGTAAGCATTGCGCAGTTTCAGATTTCCACAGGTACTGCTGGTGACCTACTGAAAAAAGGAGCCTCCCTTCTTCTCCATCTCATTGGAAAGGTGGATAGGATACTCTGTGTTACCAAAGCATTGTACTTTGTGGATAGAAGTAATTCTTTTTTAAAGGAATGCCTTGGAATACAAAAGCAATTCTGTATGATGTGATGGCCTGTAGTGCATAAGGATCAGACATGATGAGATAGAAGGGCCTTTTTTCTTTCTCTTTCCTCAAGCTTCCAGGGAATGCTGAAGATAATATACAAGATCCAGGAATCATGATGGTGGAGGAGACTGCGGAGAGTCAGTGTTTAAGTTGTGGGGGTTTTTTTATGCTAGATATACAGAATAGACTAGAACAGTGGGAGAAATAAACACATACACACAGCCCGCTGTTGCAGGGACAGCACACAATTTTTTACTATGACCTCTTCAATTAGGCGCATTAAGAGCACAGAACAAACTATGTCTCTTTAGAAACAGTGTAGTTCAAGTGTACTAAGCAAATGACTAGCCCTCACCCTAGTTCTGAAGGAAATCAACACAAAAATAGAAATAGTGACTTCATGAGAATTAAAAAAAAAAAAAGAAGAAACAAAGCAAAACAATAAAAAACTGACATCCATGTTTTTGTAGCAATTTTGGAGAAGTCAACAATTCACACTAACAAATGTAACATGCAAATTCTCTGAATAGGTAAGGTAGAGCCAAGCCTGCCTTTTTTGGCAAATAAATTATTATCTCTCCAAATTTTATTTCCTTCCAATCATAACAAAACAGTGCCAGTACTGAACAAGCTCTGAAAGCTCTCTGAGTTTGAGTGCAATGCTTACAGAGAAAGAAAAGCTTCCTGATGCCTACTATTTTCTCTGTGGATGGAAAAAGATTTCACACCGTTTGAACTTTGATCACCAGCAGATCTGCACCACTTTGCCCCATACTTTTTATTGAAATAAACTAGAATATGTTCTGCTTATACCTAGCTATCTCAAAAGAAGTAAATATCTTGTATTATAAATACCATTGCTGCATTTTGGAAAAGCTGCTGCTTTGCATTTTATCTTTTATTGGTTCCACTAGTTATTAGGAGTTTGGACAGGAAAGGAAAAAGTCCGTGGAAAAAAGTTGCAAGTGTCCCTACAGCTGAGCTCTCCTGCAGTCTACTCAAGACTTGACCAGGACATCTGCTTTTCAAGTCAGTGAAAGCTCTTTGTTAACTACGAGCAAATTAAAATTGCAAAGGAGCTTTGAGAATCAAAAATGCAGCACCAAAAGCATTGGCTAGTGCTGGAATGTGAAGTACAGTCCTTCGGAACAGATGGTTTAATACATCACAATAAATCTCTTACCAGCCTTTGCAACATCGTACTTCAGATAAAAATAAGTTTAAGTTACAATCTGTGAACAAAATGTTGTCCTCAGAGGCAGAGAGGGACTTCTTCTGACTTTACAGAGAGTTGAAGCTCCATTTTAGAAAACATTTAATTAATTTATGTTTTTAAAGGTGTTGATCAAAGGTTCCTTCTCACCTTATTTCATAATTATGAAATTCAACCCAGATGACTACATAATGACTCAACACTAGCAGCCCCCTCAGCTAAAAACATGCCATTCAGCATTTATCCTCCTCACTCAGGACACCTGGAACAGCAGCTCATGATCCACCTGCTTCACAGACATTAGAGAGTGCAGGACAATTATCAGAGCAAATTAAGAATGTCATTTGAGCTAAAAAGTGCTCACGTTACATACAGCTGACACATCGGAATACCTGCCGTGAGCAACCAGATTTACATAAATGAAAGAGCTACAGACCATGACTATCACAAAGACGTTAGATTTGTATGGGGGGTAATCCACAAAAAGGGAAAGAATGAGGGGAAGAAAGAAGGGTTAGATATTTCAGATGACATAGTACAGCTGCAGTTTCCACTTTTGGCAAGTTAGAGATTGTATTTTTAGAATTAAGAACCTAAAGAGGATTGGGTACAAGATGGTAATTTCTTGATCTAAGGAATATTAACATTCATTTCTAATTCATATAAGTTGGCATGCATCTTCAATTGCATCTGCAATGTTTATTCCATCATTTGCTTCGTTTCACATGAGTTCTTTCATTTAAACAATATTCTTGTACAGGAGGGGTGATGGGTCCTGAGCTCTCTCCAGTGGCATCAGCAGCATCTTATATCTCCCTTGGAGAAGCTAACAGCGGGCAAAGAGTTTGTACCGCATAATTTATCATACTCATGAATGCAGTTCATGAACAAACTGCAGTTTTTACAAGTCCTTCTTCTATTTGAAGCTGTCCAATAAATGTTTTGCGCAAACCAATTTCAGGCTACAAATTGCTTGTAAACTGCTCACTGTGAGTAGCACTCCCAGTATTGGCTACTTGTAATTCAGTAGTCAACCTTTGGGATTGGTCAGGCCAATCGTATGGCATGGTTTTTTTCCCTGAACGTTGAACTAGTTCTACCAAAGCCCAAGCGGAGGACAAAACGGGAGGCTGACCAGGTAATAAGCCAGGACATAGTAGGTGTAACGCTCAGGGGGACTGGCAAAGGTATGAAGGTCAGTAAGGATAGACTACTAAATGTTAAAAAACAGTGTTAGCTTGGATGTTAGCAGTACAAGAAAATTAACAGCAGTTCCCAATGACGAGCTGCAAGTTTATTCTCCTTATTCTTTATTTAGGAGAATAGCCCAGACCAAGAGGAAGTATAGGTTTGATCTGGTCAATATTACCAGGTCTCCCACGATAAATAAACCACTTTTACTTCATCAACTATTTAAAACTTGCATTTTTCACTACTTGACATATAACAAGACTATACTTTTCCCAGTTTCAACCATCAGTTTGCAATAAGCAGGTAGGAAAGTAGAAAGGCTTGTGGAAGAACACGAACACTGATTTTTCAACACTTCTCAACAACAACAACAAAAAATCTAAAAATATTCTTTGAGCTATAAGATGTGTTGATACTCTCCTCTACTTCAAACTCCATGTTCTAGAAAATACAGAAATACCAAGCACACAATATCCCCTCCCACTCCCCAAATAGTTGCCTTAGAATTGAGAAAGAAAATAAAAATGTTATTTCTTCATACTACACGTAAGTTTAATCACAGTGCATTTTTCTTCCATTTGCCTCAAGGCAAAACAGAAATTTTAGAGAGGACTGAACAGTCACCGATAGATCATACAAAGGCAAGAAAAGGACATAAAGGTATTATTGGCAAAGCAGAATAAGCAAAGGGGGACTCAGTAGGAGAATTAGCAGAAATGTAGGTCAAAGCTAAGGTCTTCATGTCCCTGGAGGCTAGCAAAGAAAGTCTGAAACTACAGCAAAGTCACACAGAGGAAGTGTTTTTCAAGGTGTGATTGTGCACGTGACCGTTGGTGCTGAAGAAACTTCAAAGAAATGACTGTACAATAATAACCGTAATTTCTGTAGTGGATATCACAGGAGTTAAATTCTAAACCACTCTGGCACGTTCAGCTCTGCATAGCAAATGATATTAAACAAAGTTCAGAGGTTTTTTTTCTTCCAGCGCTGCAATCAGTAGTGGGAGAAAAGAGAAACTCAAGGTAAGTGAAAGGAACTCCAAAAGATCCAGGCATTTGCTTCATATTAGATGGGTGGGATTTTTTGAGACTCGATGTGCTTACATTTTGCCAAGGCTTAAACAGCTGGACATGGTTTTTTTGCCGCTTCAAACACAGGAGAAGCTCAGAGCTTCCCAGGGTAGGAAATACCACCATTCACAATACAAACCTCTAACCCAGAATTTGCCTCGACTCAGATCTTTTAAACGTGTACTATCCTGCCAATCACTGACAGTTATCTGCCAAAATTAGGGAGAGGAAATACGTGTTGAAGAGTAAAAATAAGCCATGGAAATATTTTTACCTGATGGGGTGAGATTTGGAGGTATTCATGACAGTTTTCCAACCACCAGAGAAAAAATCAGCTCCAGGAGAATATTATCATGAAAAAGCTTAATAGTTTGGAAAGCCAAAGTTGAGAATTGAAACAAGTGTGAAGTAGAGGTAATGCTTCCTCTACTTCATTGTTCCTACATCAGTTAGTGGCAATAGCAGTGAGAAGCCAAATACTCATCACCTCCCACCATACTGTAATTTTGCAGCTTGCAAAAATATCATCCTTCAATTGTATTTTGCTTTTCAATAGGTAGCAAAACATTGCTGTCATGTGTGGGCACATATCATAATGGTTTTGGTGGTTATCTTTGCCCAGATAACTTCAATCTCTAGCATCCAGAGAAATTAAATGAAGTTATATGCAAAATACTATGTGTTATATGAAAACCAGCAACACTTAGATTACATCTACACCAGTAAAATGTCATGCTAACAGCAGTAATAAAACCATTTGTCCAATATTGTTGAATACACACATTTTCAACTCCTGCAGATGGTAGCTATTGTTCAGAGGCTTCTAGAATAATAATACATTGTGCATGTGACTCTGTTAGGAGGCATAAAACAGGGATGAAACAGATGATCTTTCCAACTTTCACTCACTGGATTCTTCTCAGCATTTGGTTTCCATAGTCTATCCATTTCATCTGGTCACTTGGGATGTCAGCAAGCAGTGATGATACAAGTATACAGTCAGGTGCTGCTATTTACCAAGCACCATGCTACACCTATTGCTTGAATAAATCTGAACAGCATCTTAAAGCAAAGGAGACACTGCTGCAGTAACATTGACAGAAGACCTAGCTATTAAGCTGTCTACAGAGTCTAGTATCAGTGAAATGTTTGACAGCCGCAGGGACAAATATGTATTAGCAACATTGCTTAATCCATGTTTCAAGGGCAGAATTGAAACCATGCCTTCACCCTATGCAGGCACAGATTGCTGGAAGGATACTGTCATAAATAATAGAGCTGGAGGCCATACCATTATGCACCTCCTCTTCTCCCTCATCCTTCCACTTAGCTCCCCTAGGCCAAGTATATCTCATAAAGCAGAAGATGCACAAGCTCCTGGAACATCACAGAGTGCAAAAGAAGTAATCACAGCATACCTACAGTTCCTGGGTCTTCCTTTATCAGCTCGGAGTGGGGCAGTACCTCCCAGGAAAAACTCAATTTGTCTGTATCATGGGAAGAATCTGTCCATTATGAAAGGTCTATAGGTGTCATGGGAGACCTTTTCATATGCTGGGAAGTGAGAAGTTGACTTTCGAAAAGATATGCTCTAGTTCAGACAGGAATTAATTCAGCGGAGCCTATGGCCTGTGTTAAGCAGGAGGTCAGATTTGATGATCACAATGGTCCCTTCTGGCTTTATAATCTATAAAGACTAACTACTTTAAGGGGAGAAAAAAAAAAGCAAAGAAAGAAACCAATACTGGTATTTTTAAACCTCCAAATTCCCCACCATCCAATCTGTGCTCAGATTTCTTTTTCAGGTATGTGTCTGGCACTGAGATGTATTAAAGAAGTGGGCTTAATAAACCACAGCGTAGAGCACCTCTTTCTTAAGGGAGTAATTTGGAAAGCTTAGCAAGTTATACATGCAACATGCAGGTGACTCTTCAAATTACCCTAATGGAGGAGACTGCAGAGGAATCTATCAATCAAAATTCTTACAGGAAGGTGAAGAGGTATATTACCAAGTGTTGTGCTTCTATTCCCGTTCCCGTTTTCCTCAGTTCCCAAATATTATATAAAAGATTTTCTCTGCTCTCTGCTTGAATAATTTGGCAGAAGATAAGAATTGTGCAAATCTCTGTTCTGTGAGAGCTTTTCCTGAAGCTTTGATTCACCTGGGTTCATAAATCTCTGGGTTTTGCTTTGAGGTTTAAGGACACGTGAGCTGCAAAACTGCAAACTGATCTCACATTAATAGTGTGCAAAATTGCAAAATTACAAAGCTATAAATGGATTTACATTTGCAACTTAGGAACAATGGGCTGACTTTCCCATTTGTGACAAAAATCTACAGCAAGGCACATTTTACCATACATGCACAGCACATGCGCACACAGATACACATGTAGCCGATTTACTTGCTGGAAATTTGTGAGCAAATCTGAATAGTGAAAGCTTATGGAAAGTAAACAATTTGGAGAGTATTCTTTCTCAAAGCATCCTTCATTTTAGGGTTCTGGATTATTTCACTTTTATTTTCTCTTGTAGTACTGAATGCTAAGTAAAATAAAACCCACACCATGTAAAACAAGAAATCAGTCAAACCATTGAGACTGTAAGGCTTGTGTTTGTACTAGAATATTTAAACTGAAAATACAAATCCCAGATTTGAATGCACACATTCAGGTAAATTCAGCAGCTATGGTAAAATTGAGTAACCTCTTTTTTCTCTGCACTAATTTCATAACACAGGAATCCCCTTTCAAGAACAAGTCGGGAAAGAGCAGTTGTACTAATATCAAAGTATTCCATTTACATATTTTCACTAAAAGCAAGCTAAGTGAATTGTAACACAAAAACATTAAATTTATCTTCATTTGAAAGGGAATATTTTTGTGAGGGTAGTTATGGTGGCCAAAAGGGACCATTTCACTTTGATAAAACCACTTGATGTCAGGGAATGGAGAGGATAAGGTATTTACTTTACATTTTCCATTCCAGTTTCACCCATGAACAAAATGTTTGTCTTGTGAGAAGTCACCCACACCAATTTCCATCCCTACTCCTAGCCAGGCGCACATTGCAGATACAAGTATGCGTCTCTTGTTACCACTACTGTTTATTCTGGGTAACAAGGAGGGAAGCCAGGCTCAAGCTTCATTGCCTTAAGTGTTGAGATTTCTCCTGATGATGGGCCCCAACAAGTCTTATTAATATGCCTCAAATGGCAATGTTCAGGTTAGCTTCCACTCTTAAGATGCTACAAAACAGCAACAGAGATAGAAAGTTGAGGAGACATGCACATCCAGAAATGAACCAATTTTCAAAGAGCTTTAGGAACATAAGATTACAAATAATTTTGAAAATCCCCCTCTTAAGGACTTCTATCTCTAAGAGGTACATACAAGTTAAGCACACACAGCAAGATCCACAATGCATTTTTCAGCTTCAGAAGCCATGAAAAAAGTTCAGCTGAACTGTGCAGGGGCTCTGTCGCGGTCGGGCGCGCAGAGGTCCGACCACCTTCCAAAAAGAGAAGGGTTGAGGGTAAATTGGGATATTTCCCCACCAAGCTCGCAGGCGAATATGGAAATCAAATGAGTATTTAATAAGTTTATTATTAAATATATCCTAATAAAGCTGTATCTACTCTATAAAGACGTTACAATATGGAAGAGTGCCACACCCACTCGCTCACTCCCCGTCCCGAGAAGGTTTGGAACCAATAGAGAGGACAGGGCGAAATAAGAAGTTGATTATGTCGAAAAATAATAAGTGATGTGGTGTGTATGTGTGTGGATATCAGTTCTCTACCCTTTCCGGCGTGTGGCGATGGTCCCGTCGGGGCTGGGGCGGCGACACCCGGCCGGGAGACTTGGGCGGCTCCAGTCTTTTTAGATAGCGTTTTAACCACTATGAAAACAACAACTGATTCAATGTTAACCACACTCAGGATGATTTCATTATAAAAAACGGCTTCTTTCCTGGTTCAGGAATACATATTCATCGTCAGTGGAGTAGCTATAGTTTCAAAAACAGCAAACACAAACAAGATGACAAAGAAAAGCAAATTGATTGCTATCACGGCAACATGGTCAACGTTTCCCTCTGCGTCCTGATTCACAGCATCACTTCCTTCTTCAAAATTGACACTTTGGCATTGCCGTCCCATGTCATCCACTTGATGTTCTCTGAATATGACGAAGATGAGAATAATATTTATAACTCCTAGGAGAGCTTCAAATAAAACTGGTGTCGTATACATGTTCAGTTGAAGATCAATTAATTTCCATGTTATTCCTTCTTCTCCAATAAGTGTAAAACATGTTTGAAAAACTGGTCCTAATATGAAGCCAACCGCTTGGCAGGCACTGGTATTGGCCATGGCACTTGTTCTTTCTGTGAGAGAAGTGGCACCCGCAATATACAATCTAACTACAGCCACGTTTCCTGTTTCAAATCCCACGAGAGTACGTGCAGTCAGCATGTAGTACTTGTTGTGTGAATGAGGTACATGGACGTAGGCGTAAAGACAATTAGCAGCTACGGAAATCGCAGTTGAAACAACGAGAGGTTCTCTCCTGGGTCTGTAATTGGACCACAAGCCGAACAGGGGAGAGGCAACCATTTGGCCAATGCTGTATGAAGTTATAATCCAGCCTAAGAAACTTGCATCTGCTGTCGGATCAATCTTTTGGAGATATGGCCACACAGACATTATTACAATTGAGAAACCTACACTGCTGAGAAACATAGCAAGATACATAATTCAGATGGATCGCCACCTGCTTTTATAATGCTCCTGTGTTTCCACAACATCTCTGCTCTCCTCCTCCGCCGCCGCCTCCTCCTCTTCCTCCTCCGCCGCCCTTCTGGCGCTCAGCAAAGGCTCCTGCCCTTCAGCGGACGCCTCCGGAGGGAACACAGCGGCCGCCATACCGAGCCGCGGCCACTTCGAGTCCCGGAGTCCCGGGATCCGACAGGCTCCTTCACCTCCTAGCATCCTTAAAAGACATTCCATAGAGAAGCTCCGTTATTTCTGACTATGCAGAAGGCAGGTCTTCCTATCCTGGTCAGGAGTGCCAAAACTGTTAATCCTTCCCTTCAGACACTGCAGCATGGAGGTGTGTAGCCTGTTACTGGAATCCATTACCCCTGTGCCTCCCTGCACACTTTGCAAGGATCACATCACATCTGTCAGGTGAGGGTGCAAGGACTCACTTATGCTACCTGGTGCTATGCGTAGGGGAAAAAGGCAATTTGCAGGTAGAGATGGGCCTGACTGACCAGAAAGCAGCAACTCCTCTTGATCCAGCTCTCTGCAGAAGAAAAGAGGAAGACTAAACACTTCTTGCCTGTGGACACAGCCCCATTTCCCACCACCCAGCCATATTATGCACTTAGCATTCCACTCTTAAGGGTACATGCACACAAACTCACAAGTGGACTATTAGGCCTCCTCTAAGCAGATCTGAGGTATATCTTCTCTTTCACTCTCAAGGCAAGTTAGCTGAAAAGAAACTACTTTGAGACTCCTGCTGCAGCCAGATAGCTTTATGAACAGCCATCAGCAGAAACTTAGGTACTCCAGGGCATGGACTGTATGTGCATCAGAAACACATGTGACTGAGAAACTTGACTGCTTCCAGGTTTTGGCAATGAAGCTGATGCAATTCTGAGGAGGTTGCTGAGGCTTCATCAGATAGACATGGGCACTGGGAGATTTCTAAGGGCCTAGGCCTAGAGCCTTGCTTTCACTAGCAACACTGAGAACACTAATGCAAAGGCAATAATCATTCCTGTTGACATTTTAAGCACTACATTATTTATTCCCACTTGGAACGGACCTAGTAAACACAGTATTTAAAAATTACTTTGTATTCGTACATGAGACCTCCCAATGGTTTTGGACCTGTGAAGCAATAGAGAGAAATATCTGCCAAAATACCTCCTCAGACCAGGAAGTATTAGGAAAAAGACTCAGGAAAGCCTAATCTCTCGGTATTTGTAATTCACAAAAGTTGGCTGAGTCTCCAAGCCCACGGATGTTTATGTGCATTGGAATCACTGATCTTTTAAAAAATTCAGTCCTCCCTCAGAAGCATTGGAAACACTCTTGTTTTGCTGCTGATTTGTGTTCGGGTAAAATCAAGTAAGTTTTGTGTCCCCACTGCCACTGAAGGCATGCCTACAGCACAGATAGGCTCCTATTTGCCACGGGTGATGGCAGATCTCTTGGCACGGGCTTTTGATCAGGCTATGGGATCCCACAAGGGATGTCAGGTATGTGCTTAGATCACTGGTCCCTACTGAAGCCTGTACCACTGTGTGTTCATGCCTCTTGCTTAAAAGCAGTAAATTCCATAGTTTCCTGTCCAAATAACTCAAAAAATGTGGATCACCAGCAGTAGACCTTCTTTTTGAAAGGCAAGGAGAACAGGGTCTCAACAAACCGTACTCTACTATCACTGGCCAGCTATGCTTTCCAACTGTGGCAAAACTCTGGCAAAAATAAATATATAAATAAATAGCCACAGCAATGAGCATGAAGGAAGCAAGCAGAGGAGAAGGCTTTGCCCAGCAGCAGGCTGAGAAGGACTGATAATGAATGACTGATGATGATTACATGTAATTTTTTACTCCCTGCAAAATGATAGATACTGGCCAAGTCAGCCCCACTGCGCCAGAGAGCTGGAAAGCCAGCTTGACTGCAGACCTCTGCTTCTTTGGTGGGTGGAGCATCCAGCTTCAGGAGGTGAGCTGCCCTGAGCACCTTGTGCTCAGCAGCTCCTGGGCCGCCACCATGGGTGGAATGGGCCCCTAGCAGGAGCAGTCAAGGGAAAGGAACGGCATAGGGACAAATTCAGGAGGTGAAGGGGAGGAGGAGAAACCCACCTAGTAAAAGTGCTTATGATTAATGGATTGGAGATGAGAGGAAGTTTACATATGCACTTGGAGAGGAGGAAAGGATGTTCACAAGCTTCCTCCATGACAAATGCAGGTGAGAAACAGGGAGGAAAGGACTATTAATCAGTGGTACAAACAGATTTGGCTTTTTTCCCCTCAGGAGAAGCCAGTCCAGGTAAACTGCTCAGGGTGGTTGTTTCCAGCTTGCCCTTTACAGAGGGCTGCTCAGTAGGCCCCACTGCTGTCTACAGCATCCTTTAAGCCCAGCTCCTCCTTCATCTCCTTGCACAAAGTGGAAAAGAGCCCTAAGACAGCATATGAGTAAAAACCTTCATCCCCATGTTTCAGCCACTGTTGTTACTCACATCGCACCTTACAAGCATGGCCACCTGCCAGTCAAACAAATACCACTCTACCGAGTCCCCTAAACAGCCATCTGATCCTTTTCTAACTGTTGTTTAGAGTTGTTTAGGGGTGCCCATGGAGTGATGATTAACAGCCCCAGGCACTGCACAAGCACTTGGAATATGCATTTCTTACTAGTAGGGACATTTTTTCCTTCATATTTTTATTGGTTGTGTTTTATTAGTCACATTGCTCTTCAGCCTCCCTGCAGCATTGGCAGCAATGCCATTAGCTCGAGATGAAGGTGCATGTCCTCCCTTCATGGCTGAGGTGAGGTACCACAATAAAAGCAATATCAATGAACAGTACATTGCAGAAAATTAATAAGCAGTGTGCTGATGAATTGTTGGCAGTCAGTAGTGACTACAGAATAGGTAACACACTTAATATCAAGTCATTTCTTGTTTTGGTTGCTAAGAAAGTATTTAGGAGTCTTGACAGCATGTAGTAAAACAGACTGGAGAAGGAATACAAATATTAAGTGAAGTCCAAGCACATTAATTACTTAGTAAGTGCTTGTAATTGTCTGACAACTGGAGCATCTTGCTTGATCTGACATATGTAGTGTTACTCCCTTGCACTGGCCACAAGAAACATTATGGAAACATTGATGCTGTGTAATAAAATATCCCACTCTCTTACCCCAATATCTTATAGATCTACACAGCAGAGCAAAGCCTCACAGCATCCTGGCAGTTAGATAAGTGTTTCCATACCTGTTTTATAAGTGGGCAAGGAGAAGCAGGGACTCCTGAAAGGTCTTGAACTACACGCTGATGTAAAAAAAAAAAAGCATCATCATGCACCAAGGCTCTTACACAGGAATAAGAACATCTGGTTTTTAATTCTTGGCTTTGTCTGGAGCCTCATTTTTCCATATGTAAAATAAGGATGATACGACATCTCATCATATGCACATAGGTCTCACATGATATCAATTAACATGTCATCCACCTAAAAGCCATTTCCATGTCACTCCTATCACAGTTCAATAGCAAGCCATGAACATCGCTGCCTACAGCAGCGCAGTCCCAGGTGGCAAATTCTTCAGGGGTGAGGACACCCTTTCCTAACATGCAGGTGCAGAACAGAGCACAGAGGAGGGCTCATTTTGCCTGTTATTTCTAGGTGCTGCTGCAAGCCAGCCAACAAAGAGCACAAGCACACACATGGCATTGTCTACGTATAATGGCTGAGGCACAAGAATGGAGAAGACATTATACACTACTAGCAGCTTTGCAAGGAGAAATAAGAGATGCTACTACAGCTAACTACTTTTTTTTTTTTTTTCCAGAACTTTCTGGAATGCTTTATGGCTTTCTTCTGTTATTAAGTTGTTTAAAGGCATAAAGGAAGAAATTATGTGAAGGAAAGAAAATAAGATTAACATATTTCCAAACATGCTATTAAAAAAAAAAAACCAAACAAACATAAAATCACCTGATCCCTACCAGAACTTCACTGACTAAATTGTTAAAAGGGGGGGAAAAAACCCTGTAAAACATCCCATCCAGATGGTAGTTCCAGTGCTCCGTGGTCAGCCTGTTTATTAATGAACATCTGTTTTCCTTACAAAACAGGGTGGACTTTCAACTATAAATTCTCCTTTCATATATTTCTTGGAAAATGACATTAGGAGTTATTCACTGTCACACAGATAAGCCAAATTTAGTTTTAATTTTAGAAAATGCATATTAATTATAGCATTTCTGTCACTCACTAGATTATTGATGAATGTATTGCTAGAGCATATAACTAGTTGAATATTGAAAAAAAACCCAAAAAAATTGACTTTGCCTTTGAAGATATTTGGCTCCAGTCCCTTTAGTTGTCCTTTCCTTTTAGCTTTCTGCACAACTGGATGAATGCTGCTGGTAAAGATGATAATAGACATCAAACTTCAAAGCAGTATACACCTAGTGCTAGAGTTCCCTCAATGAATGTGAGTATATCACTTTCTGGTAGTGGGTGTTTTTGAATAGAAAAATGGCTTTATTGTAATTCAAAGTAAGTTTCTTCTTCTACCCATACCTTATCATTTACTGAGTGTTATACATTGAATTACATAGAAAGACTGAAATTTGGTAATCTAAAAGGCAATTAAAATTTGGAGACAGACCAGAGTGGTAACTACAGCACCATATGTAAGGCAATATTTTAATTACAAATGAGAATGTGATAGAAGATTTCGGTCCGGTCTCAGGATTTTGAAACACCACAATCAAAAGACATTGAAAAGAAACATTTGGATGCAACCATTTGAAAAGTAAGGTATAGAATTAAACTAAAAAATATTTAATTGTCTATTAATGATGTTCACCTTCCAAGAGCATAAGGATATAGAAACTCATGTAGAACACTTTTTCTCAATATAATGGTTCTTTTAAAACTCTGGTGAAGAACAGTATTCTTACTATATCTTTCCTTTCATGCTCTGACATTACTTTAAAAAAGAAACAAGCTTGGAGCTAGTGTACCTGCTGATACAGAAGTTTTAAAGCCATAGAAAGTGATTTTTGATTATTTTCTTTTTTTAACAGAAAAATTTCAAGGGTTTGAAGTTGGAAGGAATACATGTGTATGCATGTGTGGGTGTACAAGCATGTATTTGTTTCTGTTTGGCCTGATATCTGAGGTACATGACTTATCTGCAGTTCAATGGCTATTACTATGACACATGACAGGTCAAAAACCTGTGAATAAGTGGCGTATTATTTGTCTACTGAAAGCCACGGGACTGAGAGGAGTTAAACTGTGCCTCCTTGCTAGTTTGAAACTAAGCAGGACAGCTACCACCAGCCTCAGCTTTTCACCTCCATCAGTGGTAAGCATTTCAAAAAACAAAAAACAAAAAAACCACTGAGCAACTAAATGCATGAGACAAAAACCAGACAAAAAACATGTGGTTAAATCGTTACATTGCCTGTGTTGTCCATCCTGCAATCTGCTCTTTCAGAGAAAGTGTGGACATTCCCACGGGGAACAGGGCAAAGCAGAACAGCTCTGAACTGCAGAGAGGAGACCTTGGGAAATGGGTTTGGCTTTTATCAACTGAGGAGATGATTCCCTCCTTCTGATTGCTTTCTGTCACAGGTAATCAGGACTGTCGCAGCAGGGGTTAGCTGACCTCACGCAAGCAGGGAGGGACTGACACAGGCATGGCTGTAGCTGGAAGTCGCAGCAGGCTCGGACACTGAGGACTGCACTGTCCAACAAAGAGCTGCTCAGCAGTGGTCAAGGGCTCTACCTCTGGTGCAGAGCTGTGCCAGAAGAGTTTCAGCATCCAAACTGAGGTTTTAAATAAGCACTTAGCAGTCCCAATTCCCAACCTACACCCACAGAGACTTCAGGAAGAAAAATTAAGCCTGGGATTGCTTTTATCTACAAACCACAAGAACAAAAGAGGTTTTAAATATCTGGCCTTAAATGCTTCTAAAACTGAAAGTGTAAAACCCCACAGAAACATCCTCCTTGAGGAAAGCTTGCAGCCGAGTCATGGAGCAGGAACTGCTCTCGGGTCTCTTCCAAATCCATTACAGATGGCACAAGTTGTATCATTTTTTCTGTGCCTCACTGCCACCTTTGGACTCTTCTTTTCAGGCAGTAAACAGTTTCCAGAAGGAATCATCTCTGGCTGTGCTTGTGTTTCACCCCTGGCTGTGCCTGCGTTGCTCTTAGTTCAGTGGAGCTCAGCTGAGGCAGTATCGTAACTATCTGTTTCTCTGCTGTAACAGCAAATCTCTAATTATAAACTTAATTGAATGGCCTCAAAAAGGGGGCAGAACATCATCTCCTATACATATACATTTAATAAAAATGAGTCTAGGAGACAGAGCGGTTACAGCTTGCATCTTTCAGAAAAAATTAAACACAACATGATATGTCAGGATTTTCAGGGTCAGCTCATTGTATCCTTGCACTGCTGTGTATGGGAGACACGCATTTTAAGCCTCAAGGTTTTTTCAAAAATCCTAGCCTCAGTAGCTACCACTGGTTTATCACCAGTCAAGGGATCCCTTTCTAACCCTGGGGGAAAACAGTGTGATCTACTGGATAACACAGTGGCCTGGAACTGCACAGATTTTCCTCTAATCCCAGCTCTGCTATTAGTTGACTGAGATGACCTTGAGTACATCATCTCACTCTGTAAAGCTTTTATTCCCTGTATGAAAATGGAGACCCTGACAGTTACTTCATTTTTAAAGAACTTGAAGATCTACTAGTAAAGACGTCTTAGGTAACAGCCACATATTATCATTAATAACTCACGCTCCTTATGCAATATTCTCTGTGCCAAAGATGGAAGTCATTCCATTTGCAGAACTGCTATTAATTGCTCTCTTGCTGTTGAAAGGGAAGAATAAGAGCTTGAAAAACTCTTGCAATAGGAATGGTAAGGGCAACATCAAGACCAGCATTCATGTGAGACCAGTTGAATTTATTATTGGTGCCATTGCCCACAACAGAAAGAAGGTAGGGCCACTGACCTGAGGAACTCGCTTCCCATACTCTTCAAGGAGTGTCCTAAATGCTTTTAAAAATGCTCTTTTCAGCTCCTCAATCACTGAGTCTCTAATTAAGCTGGAAAATATTTTGAACCCCTACTCAATTTCACTATCCTTACAATAGTGTAGTGCATTATAATTAAAGTAGACTTAGAGATGTGGGGTTTTTTTTCCTTCTTCACTGGCACCTTGAAATTATATGGTACCAGGAAGCTGAAAAAGAAAGTATCCTGTTTGCAGGGGGGTTTTAAGTGACGAAGGCTAAAAAAAAGAAATTCTTCTGTGTGCATAGCAAATGTTTCGTAGGTAAGTTTTAAGCGCTTCACTTTATTCCATAATTATAAGTGAAATGTTCTTTAATGTGCAGTAATAACCTTCAAGCTATGCTATTTTGCAACTAATAATAATATACAACAGCATGGGGCGTGCTAGCTAACAACATTTTTTTCAGCTAAATGTATTGCCCACATCTATCTGCCTTATTTTCCAGTGCCTTGGCTTTTCAATCCAGCCTTTATGCTGGAAATTTGAGACTGAGTGGAGCAGTAGTTACCTTTTTAAGGAAAGAGTTTCAAGCAAGACTGCTGAGTAGCTCAAATCATTCCCACACAGAGCAGAGTATAATAGATTTCTTTTTCTTGTTTGTTTGCGTCAAATAGAAAAGCCAGAGATGTGGCTGCTTGAATCCTTTAGTCCTGAAAAGCCCTAAGTTCTTTCTAAACTTGCACAATGTTGTGTAAACAGGAGGAAAAGCTGACAGAAAAAAGAGGAGGTCATCAAGACCCTGCAATGTGCATCAATTTTGTTCACAAATGAAGGAATAAATTTATCATTGCAGAGGCTGCATTAGTTACTGTAGACATGCACCATTTCCAAGATTTCTCGGGGGGTGAGAATGCTGCGTACCAGAGCCAGCTTCTCCATTAAGCTTTTAACCGCAATGCTTCCTTGTTTTCCCAATGAGGAGGTAGATTTAGAAGCATAGGGAGGTGAAGCAAACACACACCAAAAACACCAACCCTCTAGCTAAATTAAACTAAAACCCAGGTGAAGCCTCAGTGGGAAACCTGCTACACAAATTGGATCTCCAAATGCAGAAAAAAATAATTATGTGATGCACAGCAATGAAATAAGCAACACCTTGAAGTTAACCTGGACAGAGCTATTGATTCAGCAAAAAAATAAGCACTTTGCTTCACCCTCTCTGTTGTTCTAATGTTAGTTTGGACTGTTGCCTGACCATTTCCAGCGAGCATTTAGTTCATTTGCAGCTGTTCTAAATGCACACTCTTCCCCAACGGTTCAGATAAAAACTGATCCCACCTGAGTTAATATGTTGGTTTGGGGGAAAATACTGTGTGAGCAAAAAATAAGAGTTTGTTGTAAACACAGCAGAACAGACCTTGCCACCAGCCTGGAGCTCTGAAGTGGACGGCTCTCAAAGCCTCCAGGGAAGCAGGTAGAATTGCTCAAGCAGTTTTGCCTTACCTCTGCTACAACAGTGCTAGTAAATCACTAGCAGCTGATGAGGCTTCTTCCACCCAAAGAAGTCCCATATTGCCCTGTCCTACAAAGCTTTCTGCCATCCACACTTTTACATGCTGTGTAAATAGGAATCCTGTCTAAGAAAGATCACTTGGGCTGTGCACGTGAGTGACACGGAGCATGCAGCCTGCCCGGCTGCAGCAGCTCTCTTTGACTAAATACAGCTATTTTTAGCCTGTTCAGCAGCTCGAGAGGACCTTCTGAACAGCATTGCCCACCTTGCTGCTCAGAAACCCTTTGACAGCCACAGCTCTGCTGATCGAAAGCTTTCTGCTCTAGTTCCACTGTACTGACCACAACCAGCACCCAACTCTGTGCAGCTTTGCACCAAGGACCAGTGCTGCTGGTGCATGCTACTACACCTGCCTCTGATCATTCTGCCTCTTTCTCCAGCCACAGTCATGCCTCCTGCTTTGCCTTTCTGTGCCACTTTTCAGTTAGTGGCACTGGTTTAAGTATTGCCTTTGAGCTTTGAATCTCTAAATAATGTGGATCTGGGCATCCTTAGCAACCATCTCTTCCTAGGAATCTGTTCTGTGGAATTGTCTTGACTGACAGAGGTTTGAATTACCTGGGAGCAAGCTGAGCCACAGGACACTTCACATGAGGGTTTCTTGGTTCCAGATTTTTTATTTCCCTCCTTGGTTTAACAGAGTCAAGATTTATTGACCTTCAAGCCATGCTGCAAAACCTTGCTGTTGTTCTTGGCTTTTGCCAAGGAGGCTACAGAGGCAGACAGAGGCACTACAGAACTTTCGGCTGGAGTACTTTTTCAGATGCTGAGCTATTAAAGTCTCTGTACTTTATAAAGGTTGTTGTTGTTCGTGAAGTTTCAGTTGACTGCCTTTATATAAACCAAAAATAAACAATCAATATATTATTCTTTATGGACAATGATAAAATACCATTATTTGGTGGTGGCTCATCTTTTTTACTTCAGCTTGCACTGTTTTACAGGAACATGAAAGAAATTAAGACACATTTAAAACAAAAAATTTACCTCTTGCTTCTTATTTGGCAGACTAGTCAGGGCCAAAACATTGCACGTAGGCTGCTGTGATCAACTTTCTCTTTTCCTGTCCTCTACTTTGCAACAATGAAGACAAAGTAAAATTTTCCACTGTCTTAATTAGGAAGAAAGCAACTTTGTCGCAGAATGAAAATAAGGCCCCCCCCTCCCCACCAGCACTGCAGAGTCCTTTCAGCTGACTCACACAACAGGCCTGGAAGAGCATGATCTCACTTTGCAGAAGCTCCTAACGGCTGACATGTGGTCAGTTGAAGTATGTCAGCACTAAGGCATTATTCTTTAGGGTATGAAAAAAGTTACAGTCATGAGGATGGGATGAGGATACAGAATTCTAGGTATGGTAATGCAAAATTTCACTTAAAGAAGGAAGGAAAACGTAGACTGATGCCCTGAAAAGTTTTCCTAGGAGTAAAGTCTGTTAGACTGTGAAATTATTTTAGAACAGAGAGAATCTGTAGTGGAGAGGAAAAAAAATCAATAGTCCAAAAAACCCCTGAAGCCCGTTGAAGACTTCTGCTGTGTTTATTAATTCTAGGCAGAAAGCAAACTGGGCTGGACTCACAAAAGGGGTTGGACTCAGCACTGTAAGCTTTAGCTTTGCCATTTTTGCCATTAGACTTGGCACCCAATGGAAATGGCAACTGTGGGTCAGGTGCCAGCAGTCTACCAGAGACAGAATTCAAAGAAGATGGCATGGTCCACATGAAAGACTAAGACAGCTTGGGTGAATTTTGCTCATAAGCAAAAGAAGTGGCACAAGTCCTGCTCTTCAAACAAACTTAAGGGTTTGACTCTAAGGCTGAAGCTTAGCATTTCTCTCTCCTTGGGATTTGGAGCTATGTAGTATTCCTTGGATGCCCAAGAAATGAGTAAGAAATCAAGCCTCAAATCCTTCCTTCACCAGAGTGGAGTTTGACTGCTCTAAGCAGTCTGTACTAATTAAGGTCTAAGAAGAATTATTACCTCCATATTATATTTTCTGAGCAGGATAAGGTATTCAAAGCATGCCTACCATGTTAAATCCTAGCTGCAGATACAGAGTGTGAGTCCTACTAGGGCTTAAGCACAGGACAAGCTCAAAGTGCCTTCACTTTACCTAAAAAGCTGATTTTGCATTCGGTACAGAAACAGCCAGGAATCTACATAACAAATCTGAGGGTGTCTCTAGCATCGAGCTCTGACGTTTAACATGTCAGACATGAGTATGTAAAGAGACATTTAGTTACGCAGCTTCTCCCTCTCCCCAAATTATGATGGTGGAAAATGAAAGTGTAAATCCCTGAAACAGAATTACTTTCCTAGATTGCATTTTCAACTTCAACATTTGACCTTGGATTATCTGTACTAAGGAACTTTGCTTAGATCATAGAATCATAGA
>VZZY01022229.1:3711-93490 GCA_013400335.1 Eurystomus gularis
GGAGGGGTGGCGGCCACGGCGCGGCTTCGAACAAGCCCACCTCCGTGCCCATGCCGTCTGGCTTGCGGGTACCTGGCGGCTGCGGCCAGCTTCTGGGGATGAGGGGGAGGGTGTGTAATCGGTTTCCCCCGGTGATTTTGAAACCCTCGGAACACAGTTTAACACCGGGGCTGGGTACAGCTCCGCGGCGGGGTTGGCCTGGGTCACCCTTGCTGCGTGAGAGGTCTGAGGAGACGTTAACGGCCGGGGCACCGTGCAGGCGTTGAGGATGTCAGGCCTCGGGTTTGCGCCTCTCTTACTTCCTGTGTTTTGGGGCATATTACTTAACTTCCCAATCCCACGGGGAGCGAGTGGCACTACCTGTTTTGCTAGGGTTAAAGCATAAGTTGCTAATGCTTCTGAAGCGTTTTCAGAAGGTGGACTCAAACGTGCTGTGACAAACACAAGGTATCTTGCAGATTCGAATGCTGTAGGCATCAAAGCCAGAACGAGTTGCCAAATGCCATGCCTCAAGTCTGTTCTGGAGGTAAATACAGATGCCAGAAGCTCTGCCTGCTTGTTCTGAGCATTAGTTGCTGAAGATTATTTCAGATAAGCTTTCCTGAAGGTGGCTGTGTAATCGGTACAGGACCTCTCATCTGTGAGCAGAGTCTGGTGGCCCTACGAGGTGCCCGGTCCACCACGAAACAGCTCCTTGCTGCTCCCGGGGGAGAGCCTCCAGCAGGGAAAATGAGCTGGCTTGGATCATCGGCTCACAGAGGGGTCCAGTTTGACTCCCACCTCACCAAAAAAAAGAGTATCTTTTTGTTCATTTTATTCATAAACAGCATCGTGGATTATAGTAGAATTAATGAGTTGAGAAGTTTGGCAAGTACTAGAGCTTGTGCTCATGTAGACGGCCGGAAAGGAGGAATAGGGAGGGAGTTAGCCCATGTCAGTGCTAGTGAGAGGTGAGATTGATTCGCTTATCTTAAGGAGCTACTGACTTACGTGCTGAAGGCAGGCAAAACTCAGCAGTATACATGTATTGTGCACCTAAGCCAGCAGGGTGATTAAATGCTTTGAGTAGTGCAAGTCCAGTCTTAACCTTCCTGAGAAAGGAGGAACTCTCAACTGGTTGAGAAACCTAAATGCCTAAAGAGTGGAGGTTATCAAATGCTTGCTTTCAGCAGCAAAATCAGGTTAAAAAGCTTCTTGCTGACTTTTATTGCCCAGATTGTGCTGGTGCAGCTGTGCATGGAACCGAATTTCTTGGTTATTTCTGCCGTAAAAAAAAACCCAAACCAACAAATCTCTGGGGAATTATTTCAATAACTGGTTTATATTGTGGCCCTAGAGACAATTATATTGATACAGCTGATTTGGGTAAATAAAACAGCAGTGGAAGAGAGGGGAGAGGAAAGCAGCGGCAGGAGACAAGGATTTTTTTTTTAAAGTCAATTTTCATACCAAGGAGGGTGTTTGTGAAACTGCTGTCCCTCACTTGAACTTCAAGAATGTTTTAGCCCATGACAGTCACTACAGATTTGACTGCAAATGCTAAATTACATAGTGTAGCTTTCTCTCCCCCTGCCCTAAATATCTTCCATCCCTACATGAGAGAGAGGGAGAAGCAGTCTGGTATCTGCAAGACTTGCCAACCAGAGAGGTTGGTACATTGCAAGTATGGGTGTGTATAGTCACAGGGTTAGGAAGTGTGTGGGGGTATTCTTGTATTATTTAAAAGCGAACATCTTCTACGTTGGAAATACTGAAACACATAGGTCTAAATTAGAGCTGGTGCTAGAATTTTTGTTTTCTGATGTGGTTTTATTCTTTAGTTAGCTAGCTCTTCCTCAAGTCATAGGTAATTAAATTTTCTGTACTGTGTAAGTACACCTATTACTTCATCTGAACCTCTACTTTTAATAAAGTTCAAGACCAAATCAGTGCTGATGCAGTTAAAATGGAAACTCCTTAATCCTAAAACAAGCCGATCTAAAGTGTAATGCAAATTCAAAGTGACATAAGTCAGAAAAATACTGGAGTGATTTTAACTGACTCATGGCTCTAATGCGTGTAGATGTTGTCGTGTTTTGTATCGTTCCTTCAAGACAAGGTAAATCTAAGCTTTAAAAGTAGCCTTGCTGTGGAAGCCCATTACGGAGTATAACCTCACTGAGGAGATACCTGGAAAGGTTTTAGTTACCTGTAATCTTTCGGGAACTGCCATCCTGATTTCCGGAAGGAAAAGCTTCAGTTCTATACTCAGTTTCTACTTTTACAAGAGGAGCAGACAACAAGAATCTCACAGACCTTGAAGTAGTCTTACACAAACTTGTAAGTTGGAGCCCTCTGGTAAGGAGATACCCTGTATCAAGGTTGTAATCGAGTGCTTCTGTGTTGGTTAAAACTACATCAATACCACTTACGAATTCAAGGCTTGAGGTTTTGAAGAACAAGTTTAAGGCGTATTGTTCAACTCATGGCCAGTTTTTAATCAGATAATGACTTCAGTTCTTCAGAAGTTCCCTCAGTAGCCTAACTGCTGATGCTAAAAATCTTCTAATAATGAAGTCATTAATAATTGCTAAAGCATTTTTTTTCTGTATTAGAATTTGAGATTAGTAAGAGTAGCTGCACATACACTCATATAGTACATGTAGGAAATAGGTACTTCTTGGAGGCATGAGGATTTGAAAAGGGTAGGGGCATGTGAACGTTTTCCTCTTCGGCTCACCGTTCAGTTGCTGGTGCTGGGCAGCAGAGGGTGAGTGCTGGCATCCGGAGCCACGGAGGTTGGCTTCTTCCCCAGGATGAATTCTCTGGACGAGATTGTTTGGATGGAAGGTTTTCAGAGTATTACAGGGTTGTTGATATAGTAAGGAGTGTGTGACAGCTGGGAGGAAAGGCTCTGTTCTTGTTGCTAGAGATTATTTACACCGATATTAAATAATTCAAATGGGATTTTCTGTACTCAGAGCTTTGTGCCCTGAACTGCTCTTTGGAAGACAAAAATTACTTTGAAGGTTGTGAAGCGAGGCCCTGAGCTGTTGCGCTGTTGATAGTTCTCTAGGCGGCAATGCTGGAATTTATTCTGCATGAATATTAGTTATATATTTAGAAACCTTAATCTTATAGAACAGATTTAAGAAGAATAAAATGCAAAGAATGAAAAGGTGCCTGTAACCTTGTAGTATGAAGTAAGTGGTGGATTCTCATAAAGTAACATAGGTACACCAAGAAAAAACAGGGTTGGTTTTGTCGCAATAACTTTTAGGGAATAACGTTTAGGGAAACGATCATACTGGGAATTAGAAGAACTTTTAAGTTTCTGTTTCTCTGAAGAGTTTACAATTAAACATGCTACTTATTTGGAAAGTTGAAACAATATGAGTTTTTCTTTACTTCATTGCTTTTGTAGTTTTGGGAATACGTTTTATGTTGCGTCTCAATTATGTTTCATTGCATTTGCGTTAAGTGATCGAGCTAACTTTATAGTCTGTGAATGATATCCTATTTAATTGAGAGGACAAGTTAAACTTTAACTACAAGATGCTTCATATTCAGCTAATATTCTGCAGGAGTATGTCTCAAAAGCTAAGTGAAATAATTCTTTTGTTTTACACAGCAGAGGGAAGGCCTTAGCTTAATACTGTGTCTGACTTCTGGTCACAGCTTCAAGAAATACATGGTCTAGCAGGAGAGAGTCTAGAGAAGAATAATAGGGGTAATCTGAAGTCTAGAAGATCAGAGATTTAAGGAGAAGAAAAAATGAGGTCGTTTTAAAAAGAAATGGAAGTTGATCAAATCTGATGCAAAGAAGAATGCAAATAACTTGTTCTTGAGGCTTGTGGCAACAACTACCAGAAGTAGCAACTTTAAATAGTAGCAGGGGAGATGGTTTCCCATTGCTATGAGACCTTTTTCTTCATGGCTAAAGAAACTGAAGCATGAAAATAAACTTTATTTACAAAATGTCCATTAATAGATTCCATCACCTCCAGAGGCAAACATATGTCAGGAGTGATGGGGGAAAGTTGATCCAGATGTAGAGAAGACAATGACTTCCATAACCTCTTGTCTTTTTTTTTTTTCTTAGTTTTTTTATTATTTACCTGTGGAAAGGTAGGTTGAACATTAGAACACAACCTTGAAATACTTCAGTGTAGTAGGGATATTGAAGAGGTTTCTGCCTTTGGTGTTTTTCCCCAGGATTAACAGCTCTGCCCTGTGGTAGCTTGTTTGATGACACAACTTGTCATAGTTTCTTCTGAAAAGTTTTGGTGTCTCAGGAGGCTTGTTTCTTGTTTCTGTGGATATCCATGAACTAGTTGGACACAAAGTGTTCAGTCCTGAGTTTTTTTGTTAATTTATGTTGTTGCTTAAGCCAGTAATGCTGTTCCCATTTGTATGTTGTTGTAGTTGTTAAACTTAAAGACCTCTTATTTTTAAAGCTGTTCTAATAATACCCTTCTTGACACTTGTTTAGCCAGGAAAGGCAATTCTTTTGTTGCCTGCAGTTAAAAATACTGTAGACCAAATGAGATTTTTTTTTTTTTTATGGAGGTATCTTTTGATGGTAGCTATTTTCAAAGCAAACTGAAAAAAAAAAAAATTTCCTTAAAGCTCCAATATTCCACTTTATTTTGTTATTTCGTAACAAGTCTGTAATTTAGTTTTAGTAATTGTTTTATCTACAGAAAATTTGACTGCATGAAATATTTTGGAGGGAATTTAAATTAAAAAGTAATATAATTTCATTTGTACTTCAAAGGGAGACAAAAGATGATTTCAGATGATAATGAAATCACTAATTCTCTTCCAGTGCAGCCTTTAGTAGAAGCTGCTTCAAGTTTAAGAGGTTTTTTGGGGAGAGTTTTTGACCAAGTGTAAGTTTGATTTTCAGTTTGAACTACTCACTTTTGAAGAGTAGTGTAATGTACAATAGAGTAGAAGTGCACTGTCATAACTGTAGTTCGTAACGGTTGATGCTGCTCCCCGTCACTGCTGTTACCCTGAAGTCAATCAAATGATGTTCTGCCACCCAGAGCGGGAGGTTTTGCTGTCTCCTGTGCCTGCCTCAGGCCACTCAGCCAGATCTACTCCCTTGTGCCCAGTTAGTACCACATAGGTCCTTTCCTAAGTTGATGCAACTCACTAACGCCAAAGAAAATTGGCGTCACTTTTGCTGGGTGAGTTTTATGTGAGCTTGGTGAGCTGAAACTCCCCAACACGGCACCCAGCTTGCTCTAAACCCCCTGCGAGGTAGGATTGCCTCTTAAATAAAGGAATGTGGTTGGGGAGACCGGTGGTAGTATGGAGGGGTGTTTTTCCCCCCCTCTCCTTTTTTTCTTTCTTTTTTTCTTTTTAAGATCATCTTTGCCTCATGAAAACTACACTGGCCCTCATTTTTTCTATTTGAATATGAAGTCTTGTTCAGATGAGGCTTCCTCAGCTGGATTTGCCAGGCTTAGATCCTGACAGGTTAGATCTTTATGGTCTTGAGCTTCCTGTGATGGCTCGTAATGGTCTTACTTG
This sequence comes from Eurystomus gularis, assembly GCA_013400335.1. Taxonomy (NCBI): domain Eukaryota; kingdom Metazoa; phylum Chordata; class Aves; order Coraciiformes; family Coraciidae; genus Eurystomus; species Eurystomus gularis. The sequence goes on from VZZY01022229.1 coordinate 9,232, forward strand.
GTCGCTCTGGATTGCTTCTGAGCCTGCCTTCCACAGAAATATGATTACATGCCATAGTTTTGCCAGTACACCGGGGACATGAAGGTCCTCTACGAGCTTCTTGTATTGAGAGTATACTTTTCCAACAGCTCTGACCATGTGAGAGTTTTATGTACAGTGTTCGGTTTTTCAAGGTGTGAGGTGGTTTTCATAATTTTCAACTGTTCACACATCAGAGTGTGAACACAGCTACTTTCTCACAGCTAGTGCAGGATACAGAAGTCAGTATGCAATATGCATGTTTCTTTGCTTCAGGTTTTTTATTCCAGCCACTCTTGAGCTTTTTGGGCATACAATGGAATCCTCCTAATCTTCCCTCCTGCACACAGCTTCTTTCCAAAACGATGAAATACGTATTTGTGCAACTGATTTCCTCTTCTGTGGCCAGCGCTAAAGTTAAACAAGACTGGGTGATGCAGAATTACATGCCTTTTCTTCTCTTTTTCCTGTTTAAACCCCTTGCTGCAAGTGTTTGACTTGTTACTCCACCTTTTCAACATTTACGCGCTTTGAAGGAGCGGCGACAGTGCCTTTCTATATTCTATTTCTGATGGCGTTTGACCAATGTGGACCCTGGCAAAAAAAGGGTGAAACAGGCAAGGCTCTCATTTTTAACCATTGCCCCTGTCCAAAGTTGCTGTCAGTTCAGGCAGGGGTTTTCAGGGAGCAGTGCTGCCAGCTGTCATCCCACCGTGACACTCCGTCACCAGTGTGACCATTAAAGATCAGAAAACAGAACCTGTGCTCTTTTCAAAATGGAGCTTGTTGTGCAGAGCAGGTATAGTGCTCAATATCAAATGAATTCTCCACACTATCTGTATTGAATTCAGAGGGCCATAGGAGTGTGTTTGGGCGCCGAAGGAAGCTTTTGTTTTTCTGAGGTTCAAGTGACACATTTTTGTGGATTCTCCCGGTATACCAGCACAAAACTTAGTCTGAAGAGACAATTCAATTTCTCCGTGAAGGGTGCCAACTTTCTTTAAAACCTTTCTTCTAGGAGGCAAGCGAGTAAGGTTGTTAATGAACAAAATGTACTTACTGTTTAAAAATGTGTTGTGTAACTAAGTGGCTAGGAAATTTTCTTTGCCACAAAAAGGGGGTTGCCAGCTCTAATACCGTCATCTGTTACCTAGTGAGGCCCCTTAAATGGTATCATTAGTAAAGTTGTTGTTAAATGCTTTCCAAAATGCAGTTACATTGTGGTCAGTCAACATTTTCTGACACTTGGAGCACAGACTTTGTAACTTTGTGTTTTTTAAATTTTTTTTTAAACTTCAGATAAAGGGATTGTTTTGAGGGTAGGCATTTCTGATGTCTGAGTAGCATGTCTAGCTTTTTAATCTCTCTAGTATTCTAGTTATTCGCTAATGGTGTTTGAAAAGCACTATTAAAATCCACATGAAATAAAATACATCATTATGACTTTAAGAAGTTGGTAGTATCTGGGTGTTTGAAACTGAGTGGTTGTATATTGGTGCCTCAATCTTCGAACTGGTTTTCTAAATCTATCAATTAAATCTTAATAGGTCAAACATTCTCTCTAATTAGTTGTAAGTAATGTGGATTTAAATGTGAGTCTTTAGCGTCATCTGAGGTAGCTTTCAGAAAGGATTTCTTTAAGTGTACTCAATTTTGATAGAATACCATTTCTAAGAGCTAATGAAAGTCTCTTGTGACATTAAGCTTATGCACGTCGTTGAAAACTGATGTAACTTTTTCCAGTCCCTCAATTCATTAGTTACAGGCTATAAGTCTTGCGGCAGGTTTTAGGTACTAAATAGTTCTCCAGTTTGATCAGTTGAAGTTTGACTGAGTCAAATGAAAATATCTTTTTTAGTGGGTTTTTGGGGGGCTTTTTTTGTCAGTTTTCTAAACTAGATGGTGGTTTTCAGCATCCTTCCATTGTAGCTGTTGTATCTTGGTATGGATTTTTATTATTATTATTATTAAGCTCGCCCAACTCCACAGTGAGTGGCAAGGAGCCGATTCTGCCTTTGAAATGATTTCATTTTTCTTGTTGGTACTAGGGTTAGTTACTAAGGCAGCATGGTCTGCTGAGTAGAACATAGAATGCCGTATAAGAGAATGTGGTTTCTGTATTTGTGACTGTTTTCTGTGATTGGGAGGAAACTACTTGTGTTTTACCAATAAAAAAACCCAACAAGTACCTTTGCTCTGGTTCAGGTTTTGAGACCTGTTTGTGATAAAAATGGGCTATCTTAGTTGCTTTACTGGATCACAGATATTTCTCAACAAACAGAATATATTTGTACTTGACTAACAATTCCATCTGTCTTACGTTTTCTAACCGGTTGGTAGAAAACACATGCATGGTGTAGTAATAGTTTTGTGGTGGAATATTGCAAAGTGTATAACATTATTTTATGGATTGATAACATGAACTTTTAAATAGGTGCTGGTGAGGCCTTGAGCAACCTAGTCTAGATGAGAGGTGTCCCTCCCCATGGCAGGGAGGTTGGACTAGATGATCTCTAGGGTCCCTTCCAACCTAAGCCATTCTATGATTATCTTTTCTGGGTAGTCTAATTGTGTGCTCTGGCAAGGAGAAAGCAGAAAGAGTTCTGTAGTTCAGCCAAGACCGAGTTTATTTGTTTTGTCATTTTAATTAATGTGACCCAAGCTATGTAAGAGCTCTGCTCAACTAGCATTTGCTTCTTATAGGCAATTATTATAATTAGCTGGTTGGCTGCTTGCTTTCCATCACAAATATGACTTGTCTTCAGATGAAGGTGTGCAAAGAAATAGTCTGGTGTATGCAAGATACTCTATTTTTTGAATTTCACCGCTGTATGGGCTTAACACATAGAGAGTCTGTGGTAGTTACCTCTCTAAAGCAAAATTGCGTTCCTAAATAAATTCGGAAATCTGGGTACGTTTTTTTTCTCCTTGGTGTTTGTTTGGTTTTTTTTTTAAACCTCTGACAGTCTAGGGAGAAGTTGTTAAATTAATAAATGTAAGTACAGTGAATCGTACAAGAACTTGATCTGTGCATGATCCTCATAACTGCTGAATTAGTAGCAAAGTGACTAAGAGACTAGTAGTAATGCAAAACAAAAGCCTCGAGGAATGTGGAATTCAAGATTTAGTTGGATCAAAGAAAGCCGTGCAACTGGTGGTAAATGATTTAAATGAGGGATACAGACGTCTTATTTTTCACACCCTGCACTTCTACTGTGGTAGAAAACATGTGTTAGCTTCCGTTTTTATAGCGCTTGGAGGCAATTCCACTTAGCAGCAAGCAGCGAAGATGGCAGGTGATGGAAAAAAGTGGGGGAATGAAAGAGAATTGAAACTTAACAGGAAGGCTGCTGCTTTGTGGTAGCCAGAATCCATCTAACTGGGCTACAGAGAAGAAAGGTCACTCTTTGCAGCAGCTCAGGTGGTCACTGGGTCCTTTGCCAAGCTGTTTCAGCACACTAGACTGGCAGAAGACTAACCTTGAAAAAAGAGAACAGTTTTCTGCATACTGAAATGGTTCAGCCAAAGGTTTAAGTTCTGGAGAAAGAGTAAGGAAGGGAGCGGGGCTAAATAGCCAAGGACAATACAATAATTGCACCCACTTTCTACATTGGTGTAAGCTGCAAAACAGCCACTGCCTACGGTTCTTGGTAACTTTGTGATTATAGAGAAACTGCTTGGTTATGTCACAAGGATAGACTTTATTGAGCTTTATCCTTCACAATTTATCTTATTAAAAAAATAAATTTTTATACTTATAAGTAAGGAACACATGAAGTCTGGATTCCTTTTGTTAAAGAGGAGGCAACTTAAGAGGCAGACAGTCTGAGAGACTGAAAAGCTGTTTATTCTGCTTTAAGAGTAGAGTGATTCAATTTACGTTTAGGGTTAAACAAAGGAAAATACATAGATTACTCTCAGTTGCAACTGATGGTTTGCAAACAAATGAGACATGCTAGAATATTAAGTAAAAACTGTTTGTAATACCAAGGTTTTGTGTGGTGGAAATCCTCTGGTAAAGAAAGCAAGTCTTAATTGAATGTGTGTGTCTTCAACTTATTTTTTCACTAGAGTTTCTGCTGCTGACTCCTCAAAGATGATACTCTGATACTGGAGCATTAACTTCTTCAGGTGTTTCCTAGTTTTTTGGAGTAAGGAGGGAGTTGTTGAGTGTTTGGTTTTGGTGGGGTTTTTTTTTGTTTTGCTTGGTGGGAACAGTGTCCCAACACAGTTAAAAATCTGCATTGCTCGATATGGGGTGTTAAGAATTGCTACTTGTTAAATGGAAAATTGTTTTCATCTTGAAGCCTTTTTAATATTTTACTAACTGCTGTACTTAGAGCAGATGTCTGCTGATCACATTACTGTATTAGCTGACCTAGTTATGAGCCTAGGCATCAGACCGAATGGTACAAAAAATATTGTACCTCTTCTTGAGGGTTTTCAGTCTTGAACATGCTACTGTGCATTTTCACCAGGGCCATACTTCATCAGTCTAGAAAGATATGTTCCTAGACTTCTGTGGAAAAAGTGGTACCGGATCCTTTTTCTCTTGGCTACAGTAACTTCTGTAGATACTGTTGTGTGTAACGTATTTACTATTCTCTGATTGTATATTTTGCCAAACTCATACTGTCTAGCTAGCCAACAATGAAAATACACTAAGTTCGTATCTCAAATGCTGTAAAGGAGCTGCAATAAAAAATGATTCACCAACGTTAATAAAAAGTTGGGGAAGATAAACTGGGAAAGGCGGCCTCAGTTCTGATGTTCATGTCACTTGTGTAAACTCTTACGTGGAACCCATTGCAAGCTGACTTTCAATTCAGTCATTTTTCAGCTGTTAGTATTTTTCATACTTGCTTAATAAAAAGTTTAGCTATGTTGTTGAAAATGTGGTAAGCATGAAGAGCCTACAGTAGGAAAAATGCAAAAATTAACATGGTGGATGTGTGAGTTGAGAGAAGCTTCCAATGAGAGATGGAGAAGAGCTAGAGCCTGAAGTATAGAAAGAAGGAAAGGGCTGTTCTTCCCCCTGTATATGTATGTTCCAGCAGATGACAGCAGAAAACAAAAGGCAAGCTTTCTAAGAGTCAAGAAGAGGCCTCACATCATTCAAGGGGGAGGGAAGTATCTCAAGAAAAGTTATCAAAATTTGAGGAAGAGGTAACAGCGATTCTTGGCAAAGAAACTGGAAAATACAAGCTCTGCATCATGATACGTGAATGTTGAGGTAGGGTGCTGAGTTATTAACCCCATTCATGTGTCCCCTTGCTTCTCTTTCACTCTAGCAGTTCACTTCCAAGTTAAGACATTAGTCCAGCTAAGAATGTTCTCATGTATGACAGCTTTCTAAAGCATTTTCTGACAAAGTGGATCCTAGCTCAGTGGACCAAACAATTACATTGATTGTGTAAGAAAGAAGCCTGAAGGGACTGATTAGAATAATATTGGATAGGTATTGATGATTTTGTCCTCCTTATAAAACAGTTTCCAAATCAAATGCCTTTTTTGTTGTTTTGTTCTGTTTAAATTACCTAGTTGGTTCTGTGAAAGTATCCTCATCAAGTGTGATAGTCCAAATGCAGGGCATACTGTGCCTAGACAAATAATGGCTTTTCTTTCTTTACAGAATAGATTTGAGCTCTCGGATGTCTTGTACCAAATGTGAATCATACAGCTCAGGGTTGGGATGTTGTGCAGGATTTCAGTAGTGATGCCAGGTGCAAAAAGTATAAAAGATAGTTTGCTTTGTGCTCTCTCAGGCTCTGCGTATTTTGACAAGCAGCAAAGGATGCAAAAATAGCTTTGTGGCTTATAGCTTCACATTTGTGGAGCCATACACGGTCTTCCCTGAATAGAATGGATTTAGGCTTCTACTGTATCTGGCATGCCTCTGGCTTGAAATAGGTCATCATCTTTATTACATTGCAAGGGAGTGCTTATTTGCAAAATTAATGCACAATTATCCATAATAGGCAGATACAAGTTGATATATTCCAGTATATCTGGAATATTTCCAGTCTGGCTGCCTGTGTCCATGTTAGCCTGCGTCAGCTTCCTTATGTCACCAGCCCTAAGGAGAATCAAATCTAATCTCTTATGATAGAGAATAACCTTAACCTAATGCTACCAGATAGGACAGAAAAATTTATTTGAGGCTTTTTTTGGAAAAAGGATAAGGTTATCCAGGCTGTAAAGGATTCGCTACTTTTTCGTGGAACTACAGTGAAACAGTGTGTCTCAAATGGTCATGCTGCTTCCTGTGGGAAGGGACTGGACTTGCACGTGGGCAGTACTAGGTGCTGGGTCCATTGCAGATTTACTTCAGAAGACATGAAGATTTCTAGCAATTGTCTTTTAGGCTAGCATTGATTTTTCTGTTTCTGCAAGGTACTTGGCAGTTGAGGTTTATGGTTTCCTACAGGTGTGGAGTTTAAGTATAGCAAAGTGCTCTTAAGAGTAACAAAAAACAGGTCTGGTAGGTCTAGTCTTTCTTAGTGACCGGCAGACTTCTGCAGTTTTCTTTTACTTCTAGAGAAAGTGTGAATAAAGTGTGGATAAAGGGATTACTATGAGATCTCAATGAAGTAATGGTATTAGTGTGTATGCATGTACCTTGAAAAACTTGGGTTTATTCTGTTGTCTGGGAACAAGCTCTGATCCAGAGCTGATGGCTAAAAGGATTCTGTATTTCCTATTTTTGCTGTCTCTGTTGTTAGGTAGCTCTCTGCTGCTGTCCTCCAGTGTATGTGCTTATGGGGAATGAAGCAATTAGTGAAATCCTAGCAATTTTTGTACTCTTGGGTTTTATTTGGACAGTTGAAAGAAACCCATACATCTATGAGTGCTGCTGAACTCCGGAGACTTAATTCTTGAGAACCTAACATTTCAGGCTTTTTCCACAGAGATGGTGGGAGTATGTCTTGGCTCAAAATTTGTAAGACTGGGCTGGTGCACATGCTGCAGACTTAGCTGAGATATCTGAAAAAGCAAGTCTGAAAGGAGAATCATAGAATCATTTAGGTTGGAAAAGACCTTTAAAAGATCATCCAATTCAACCGCAACCCTACTCTACCAAGTCCTCTGCTAAACCATACCCTAAGCACCACACCTACATGGCTTTTAAACACACCTGGGGATGGTGATTCAGCCACTTCCCTGGGCAGCCTGTTCCAGTGCCTGACAACCCTTCCAGTGGAAAAAAAAAAATGTTCCTAATGTCCAACATTAGGAGAAAAGGCAGGCTGAAGTTGCTGGCTCTGCTGGCTGTGTAAGTGCAACAAGTGTGGTGTATTTTTTGTGCAGTGGGAGCTGTGGGTACTGCGGTGTGCAGAAGCAGACATTTTCAAGTTCTGTGAGGTCGGTTGCACAGAGCACCAGTTCTGAATTGCACTTAGGAAAAGGCTTGAGTTCCTTCAATTGCATTGAAGTAGTCATAGATCCTGCATAGTAGGATGCTTGCACAGGGGTTGATTCTCAAGGAGCTAGATAGTTAAGGGTTGCTGTGGACCACAAAATGCTGTGTGAGCATATTCACTGATACAGGAAGCCAGAAACTAAGTTTTCTTTAATGAAAAGTAAGTAGAAGTTGCCACTTAAAGGGAAATTATGAAGCTTGGAAATTTGCCATGGCGTATGTGTTCTTGTGCATACTTGATTAGGAATAGAGTATGCTAGTCAATACTAGATTTGCGAAAGTTGTTTTTTCAGCTTGTCAGAAGACTTGATGAATATGGCACACAAAATGGGTTTTCCATTTCTGTGAGCAACAAGTAATGATTTGTTGCTATGGTTGACTTTGATAAATTTCCTTCTGCCTTCAGCATACTTTGTGAATAGCCTTGCTAAGATGATGGAAATCCGTATTAAGCTTGCCTGTAAGATTCACTTGTGGAAAGGCTCTTGGTTTAGTGCACAGATCTATAGTAGGTAGTTCAGGGCACCATTTTGAGCTCTTCTGAGCAATATTGTCTTCCATTAGACTTTAGTTTCAGCTTCTTCAGGTGAAGACATTTTTACCATAGCCTGGCAGCTGACAGTAAGTTTAATTTTCTTTTATTTTCTTCAAGTCAGTTTTATCTCGTATCATGATATTAACTTCATAAGAAGATTTCAGCCCTCATTAGAGGCTGTTTGATTCTCTTGCCAACATCTCCTAACTAATGTGCTTCCGTTGTGCAAGTTGCTGATGCTCAGTTATATTTGTTATTCTGTATCTTTACTGTAAGAGAAGAAAGAAGCAAGGTTCTGGTTATGGACACAAAATAGAAAATAATGTATGAGCAAGGAAGTTATTCATTACAGTCTTCAAAAAAAGAATTTGGAAACTCATCTGACAGAGGTTCATTCTCCTTGGCACTGGTGAGGCCGTGCATGGAGTGCTGTGTCCAGTTCTGAGCTCCCCAGTACAAGAGACATGGCTGTACTGGAGAGGCTCTATTGAAGGACCACAAAGATGATTAAGGGTTGATGAAAGGAAGATGGAGCCAGGCTCTTTTCAGTGGTGACAGGCCCAGAGGCAATGAGCACAAACTGAAACATGGGTTTCCTCTGAACATCAGGTAACACTTCTTTAATGTGAGGGTTAACTGGCACAGGTTGCCTGGGGAGGTTGTGGAGTTTCCAACATTGGAGATACTCAAAAGCAATCTGGATGTGGTCCTAGGCAACCTGCTTGAGCAGAGGGGTTGGACAAGATGACCTCCAGAGGTCCCTTCCAACCTCAACCCTTCTGTGATTCTAGGTTACTTTGTCAGTGAAGGATCTTCCCTCCCTCCTTTCCCCATTGCTAGGCATTTAAGTGTAGTAAATCGTTGATATTGGTTGCAGTACAGTACATGTTGAGGTAAACTTTCAAGGAGTGAAATTGCCAGAATGACCAAATAATAGAAGTTGTGTTAAATGCTAATGGAACCTGTTTCTGAAGGTAATCCTGAGATGGTTCCTTAGTTTACCAGGAATTTTCTGTATACACACCCAGGTAGCAGCACGTTACCAGTTAAACAGTGATTAAACATCCTAAACTCTTATTTTGAACAATTTAATTGAAATACTTTTGATTGAAGCTTGTTCAAGCATACAACTGGGCCTTACCATCTTGGGAAAAACTAGCAAAATACAGAAATCTGTCTCTTTGCTGGTTAGCAGTCCTAGCTTCAACATGATAAACCGATTTCAAGTTGAGGGGCAAGCTGACTTCCACAGTTGTCTCAAACGAATTTACATACAGAATACTTGAATAGCAGCTCTTTTTTTTGGTGTCCTCCCATTCTCCTCACTCCTTGTAGCTTGGGTCGCTTGTTCCTGAGCAAACTATTTTTGCTTGACCGTAGCTTCTTGATGAAATCTTTGATCTGTGTTCTAAATGTTGGGCTAGAAGTGAATCAATTATTAGTTTGCTTCAGGAAGTGGCTGGCAAACAACTGATGTCTAGAATTAGAAGGGCTAAATAAGGTGGTGTGCAAAATGTGAGTTCTCTATTTTAATAGTTTGCTTTGTTGTGAACATCTTAAGTTACATAGAACAATGTGTTCTGATCCAACTTGTATTGAATCCTATTATTGGTGCCTGCTCTAGAATATGAAGTTATTTGCGTCTTATTTTTCAAGAGAAGGTTGTCACAATTTGTAAATCCAGACCTGGTCTTGGGTTATACATATTACATTATAATCTGTGAAGTAGAAGAGTTAAACTGGAAAACGGTAACAGAAGTCTTTAAGAGCCCTTTGGAAGAAGCACTGTTTATTACATTTCTTCCATCCTGGTTCTCATAACTATTATTATAATATTTTTTTCCTTCTAAATAGTCTAAATAACAGTACCTATGAAGAAGAGGTTCTCCTCTCTTCCTCCCTCTTCCCTGTCTATAATTATCTGACCATGGTTGGATGGAAGTAGCTTCTTAAATCAGTGTAACATTATTGCTTTAAATATTTGGGTTTGTGCTTTGCTACCTTTTTAGGTATAAATTAAGATTCATAATACTATTCAGCTACAATAGTCTCAAAGTCCTAAACTTTTTCGAGACGTTATGAAGAACGAGTAACAACCTGAGTGTTTCATAGTACAGCGCCGTAAGTCTTCTCTGCGCACTGGAGGTAAATGTCTTTTTCAGATGGTGTCCGAGATCTGTAAGAAAACTTGCAGGGTAGAAGAAGTATAGAAGTCAGGGTATAGAAGGTGCTCTTTAAGATCAACCATGCAAATAAAACACCAGGTCTAGGTTTTGGGAATGTTTTGTGAACAAGTTTTGCACAGATAACTTAAGGTTTGATAGGAGAACTCCTTCAGTAAACTTTGTAGTACTGTAAAAATTGCCTTGCTAGTCTCTGCAATCCAAATATTTAGTAAGATTTTGGTAAGCATGAAAAATAAACTGTTCTTAAAAGTTGTTTATTCAATGGTTCCTGAGTTTTAAACCCAAATTTAGTTTTTTCCCTGTTTATCTTAGAAGCAAGCTGTGTATTGGGGATAGCTTTGTATGCTTTTACTGATAATTAAAATACTTCTGTTATGGACTTCTGTTACTAAATATCAAGAAAATGTACATGTTTTTGTTTGCTTAGGACAATCTCTAGGCTCCTGATCATAAAAAATGTAAATTTTCTGTTTTAGGTGTGGAATATCAAACAGATGATTAAATTAACACAAGAACATATAGAAGCACTGCTAGACAAGTTTGGAGGAGAGCATAACCCACCATCGATATATTTAGAGGTAAGTTTACATTGAAATGAATGTGGCTAGATTAATGATGTGTTATCTTAATCTTGTATGAACTGTCTTATGTTAAAACTGAGAATAGCTGTAGTAGAAGAGAATACTCTCCTTGTGTCTTAGAAACTTAACTCCTTGTCTGGAGATAAAATGGAATTGTGTAGGATTCCTGATATGCACAGGGAAAGATCAGTAGCATGTTCCAATAGTGATATTGGTGCCATTGAAATGTAAAGTATCCCTTTTGGGGGGGTGGGGAGGAAGAGAAGTTTTTGTGTGTATAATAGAAAAAGGCATGCTCTGTTGTTAAATATATAGACATTAAAACGTTTTGTAAGTCTGAACATTGGCTTTAAAGCAGTTGACTTTTTTCTCTTTGAAAAGTAATCATGCAGAATCCAAAAAATTAATTGGTATGAGGGAACTTCTTAAACAGATAAAATTGCAGGGTGGAGTAATATTTTTAAGCTGTATTTAATTTGTAAACTAACTACAAATGAAATTTCTGTATTGTTTCATCACTCCACATTCATAAAGTTGCATTGACGTAGGACCATTAAGAGCATAAAAACAGCCTGTATGCCTAAGTTGGATCTGTTAGGAACTGAATGGGTGTTGCTTGCTCCAAACCCTGCCCTTTTCTCGATTCTCTCAAGTATTGAAATAACTGGAGGTCAACCAGATTTCTTTTGTAGTCTTTTTAATTGTAATTACTGCCTAAAGGCATTGGGTAATTAAAAATAAAGATCTCATTATTTGAGGTACTTCTAGCTTTTATCTTAATATGTCAGAGCAGGGCACTAGCTTGATTATACAAGTGTTGACATAATGTCCTTAGCAGTTAAGGTCAAATGAGGCCCTCTATAGTTGCTTTACTTATTGCTAATGTGAAATGGGAGTATTGAGTGAGTGCTAATCACTATTTTAACCACTCAGTGGTATATAAACACACCTCTCTTCACATAAACTGGTTCATTCCATATGTCTGGGTTTAATATTGTGACATGTTATGTTGGTTTTGTTAGTGTATTAAATTGCAACAATAATGAGCGTAATCTGTACAAAGTGAAGATTTCAGGTAGTGAAATCCATTAGTTCACTGCAGCCATTTGTCGCTTGCTTATATCTAAATTACAACTGAGATCCCTACACCGGAAGCTTTTTCTTTATTCCATAGTTTGTTGATAAGGAAAGGACATTTGTAGTCATGTACTAACACATGGTTATGATTGCGAAAAAAGTATGGTAAGTCTGAAGTAGTTGGCGACTATAAACTGTGAAGCTTAAAGTAGATTTGCAAGTTTGATGGTTCCACGTGCTGCTGAGATGAAACTGCAACTCTGGCTTGTCAACGCGGTAGGAAGGCCCTGTGAGATGGAGCAGGGTGTTACTCTGGTGCAGTGAGTTCTGCTGGATCACGAAGTGAGTCTTGTGACAAGTAGTGCTGATACTGGCTAGGGAGCAGTAAACCACTGGGAGGAAGGTGGAAGTGACCGGGACTCTGCTTTTTCAGTTCAGTGATCCCATGAGACAGCAAGTCCTGTGAAAAGAGCCCACTGTCATTGAAATAGTCTTGCTTTTCCCAGCTCTTTGCTATGTGGTTCCTCCACTTCCTTTGTTCAGGTACTTGCAGTACTAGTAGTGGCCAAGGCATTTCCAATCGCTAACCTGGAAGGAAAATATTCTGGTTTTATTGGATTAGTTTGCCATCCAGTTAGTAGACTGAACTTTTCCTGGTGAAGACCAGTGAGCCCTAAAGCTGTGGTTAAGGTTAGGGAAGGGGAAGAGCTTGCAGCTGTGAGCCAAGAACCTAGAAAATGGGGTAGAAAAGGACAGGCACCTTCTATTTGGATGGTCATTAGCCTAGGTTAGATTATCCTCCAGGGATTGATTGAAGTAAATGGGGTTAAGTGCTGCAGACCTGTCATTTGTTTAGCGTGCAGGTTTCCTGTGATGGAGCTGAAGTGTGAAGGAAAGAAAAAGAGATATGTTGCAGAGTACCTGATACAGTCAGGAGATTACTGTTTACTCTTGACTGTTCATTTCAGCCCACCACCGGTTGGTCTAGTCCATCCTTTCTGTGCTTTTCCCACCTTTTTGGCTGCTTCTGGCTTGGTCAAGAACAGTGGTTACTCCTACTGTCAGAATTTACTTTGCGGCCATTTACTGGAATCTAATCGGTCACTGCTAGAGCTCAAGGTTTTTGACTTCTTATATTCCTCCAGCTGTCAGAAAAAGGGCTAGAATAACCCTGGTTGCAACATGAAAGGACAAAGCTGTATGTAAAAAGCTCTGAATGTAGTGTGATGAAGTGTGGCAGAACACGTTTGCTTCTAGGAAATGCGGAACTAAGAAAATACAGTAGTTTTGATAAGAATAAAAAGAACAAGAGAGTATGTAGAATACATGTGGGTAGCTTAAGTGTTCAGTAGATAACGCGTCTGTCTGACAGCTGTTTGAAGAAGCAAACGCCCTATCTACAGAGATGCTGTGTGCTGTTGGGCCTGTTGCTCAAGTTCCATACCTGGAACTTCTATGCATGACCCTGCTTTCCCACCAAGCCTTTGCGTCTAGACTGTCTAGGTCTTGATCCTATGGTCAGTGTACTCTCCAAAGTGCTTGAACAGGAAGGTAATGTAACTTATACCCTATCCATCCTCTTCTGACTTCTATATTTTAATTGTTTTGCTGAAGTCTCATTTCTGGATATAAAGTGCAGTATTGCCCTGCTTTTACGCAGAATCTGCATGGGCAATTTTGCTAGTCTATTACTTGGACAGCATCACCCTTCCCTTTGTTTCCCTCCACTACTCTGATCTCATCTCGTCCATAAACTGTGAGTGACTTTTAAGGACTTCTGTAGATTGTACATGTTGATCATCTCTTGGGTGCTGTCAGCAAGCATCTTGTCCGCTTCTCTTAGCAAAAGTTGGAATTAGCCAAAGCTAATTGCTGGTATGTACCTGCAAATGAGCACTTTTGCTTTCACCCATATTTCCTTTTACTATTGTAAACATCCAGTTTGTTAATGTGATGCTTCCTGCAAAACTATGGCTTTTCATATATCTATTAAAAGCTTGACGTCTGTTCGTCTATCTTCGGGTGCGTACAGTTTCAGTACAATAGGATTTGTTTGGTTCTTTTGTACTACTATCTGGTTTTATATCCTTTGTTTCTTATGAGTCTTAGTAACTGCTCATGTTCACAGAACTCAGAGCACCCCTTGTGCTGGCTCCTGGCCTGTGCTGGAGCTGCCTCTGTAAGACCTGTAAAGTTCAGTTGTGGTTAAACCTGTTGACAAAATTGCATTTCAATTAAAAGTGGAGAAGAAGGGGCTGCAGGAGCATAAGCATGCAAAGAAAAGCTGAAGAATTGAATAAGAAAATTAATTCTGAAAGTTGAGCATTCAAAGGATGTAGTAAAATGATGTAGTAAAGTTATTTGTGCATGGAATATGAAACATACACCTCATTTAAAAATAAAAAGGAATTTATGCCTTGGTTACAATTGCTCAAGAAAATAGAAGCTAACAAGCTTTTGTTTCTGTGCTCATCAGAGAGTAAGAAGACAGAATAGGTCTTTTTGTGGCACACTGTTTTTTTAACTCTGAGAGGGGTTCAATGCATTTTACATCAAAAGAACTTTAAAACTGACAGCTATTGTTGCAGCCATCATTTCAGGATTCATCAATTGACTATGAAATAGGAATGAATTTTTTTGAAATATCCAAAGTGATTGACATGTGCTATGTTGAATTCAGCATATATATAATTATTCCTGCAAGAGGGAGTGCTTGGATTCACGGGTGTCTTCCTGCCTTGATCCATCACTCCTCAGTGATGATCTTAAAAAGGTGATTGTAGAGCATGGGGAGTAGGACCTGCAAGCCTGGGCAGGCTGCTTTATTTGCAGCTGCCTAGGAGGAGAAAATGCAGTGTGAAGCTGGAGGGCAGCAGGTAGCTCGTCTCTCTCCTCTTAGGGCAGGAAAGTAGGGGCTGAGGAAAGAGACCAAAGCTGCAGAGAGACTTCAGAGTCTCCATGTGAGGTACAAAATGAACAGAAGAAAGAAAAAAAACCCCAAACCTCTTGTCATTAACTGCAAAATTTTCTTCTAACTGTTACAATTAGTAATAGCTTTGGGAATCTTATCAATGTTCTCTAATATGATTACAAGAAAAACTTTTGCTGTTTGTTCTGGCTGGAAGAAATAATAAATGCAATAAACAATGGTTGTACTAAAATCTAAAAATGGCTTGTAGGTAAAATTCTTTCTTAGGTAATCCTGGTTCTTAACTTCTTTGATCCCCTGTGTGTGAGCGTGTATCTCAGATCTAACAGATACCTGGAAATCACTGTCAAATATTTGAAATATCTGCTTGACTCAGTAGATGTAGAAATATCCCTAATAGCATTTTTCTTTTCTTCTGGAAAAAGAGCCTGCAGGAGCTCCTTGGTAGGTTTTACCAGACTTTTTGGAAGCACTCTGTATCACAGCAGCTGAAAACATCAATGATTTTTGTCTTCCCACATAATTTTAGTGCGTTATAGCTGTCCTTGAAGTGCTGTTTCCCAAAATACAGTTTGTGATTCACTGTGGAAAAACCCTTTTCTTGAGGGTTTGTCTAGGCATTGTGAATATTGGAAATCTTTACTGCGAAGAAATCTAACATTATGATACTGGGAAAAGCTGGGTTTCAGTTAGCAAAAATGGTTAAAATATGTAGTTGCGTATTCTTCTATGATGGCCATAATTTTTTTTTTTAATTTCTTTGCCTCTTCCAACAAAGTACTGATGAAAAAGATAACCCAAGTTAGGGAAAGAAGAATAAAGATCTGTGTGTTTCAACTCAGCATTGGCAACAAATGCTTTTTACAAACTGAAATGGGTAATACAGATCCAGACTGGCCAAAAGCAGTCAGCTCAAAACTTAGAAAGGAGAGATTGTGCTTAAATTACTTAATCAGATTTATTAGCCTTTGTAGGCTCTTAATGACTATTCAGAGAGGCCTTACCTATTTAAACTTCCAAAATGTGTTGTGTCCTTGACTCGTAGTTACATGTACAATATCATTTATGAACACTTCATCTGTGAGAACTTAATTGAACAGTATTAGCCTATTCACGTGTAACTAGTTCTTCGTGTGGTGGGAAGTTGCATTCTGGACCTGTGGGTTACTTCAGTTAACAGTACAAGAGTAAGCTGTCTGCTTTTTTTTTTTTTTTATTCAGACTCCACACAAAATAAAACAGTATACAAATACATAGAATGATAGTGGTATCAATATAAGTTTTAAAACTCAGTCAGCTTTTTAGTATTGCCCTGAAGGAATCATCCTCTTTCCTACTCCTATTCTTGGAAGCAATTTAAAATGGGAATCATGGGAGTAGAGGTATGTTTGTCCCCAGTTACTGTGATTCATTTTAAAAAAAAAAAAAATTTTATTTTTTTAGCTTTCCCTTTTCCTGGCCTAGTAAATGTATTTTATTCGGAGGCCTTGCCGTTGGTATTTTTGAGATTTTGCCTGTCAAATGTCAGGAAAGTATTTCTTTCCATATTCCTGTATATCTGTAGAATCCACACAGGAGTGCAAATTAATTGAAGAAGATTAGCTCTTTGCTGATCCAAATCTGAAATGGATCTTAGTGCTGAATCTCAACCTGTGTCAGACTGTTTGTGGGATTCCAGGAAAATGCTAACTCTGGGTACAGGCACTGGGAAACGTGGTAGTTCTCTGGGGAAATTCAGATTTATTTTTGCCATACTCCTAACAGATGCTGATCAAATATGTTGGACCAAAACTGGAGTGTCTAAAGTTAGACTAAGTACAGATTTAGGAGTCTTACTAAATGAAGAAATCTTGACGTATGTTGCTGTCTATCTTCAGCTTGCGTTTAACTTAGTGGGATTTGCATTTGATCAACAGCCTAAAAGGTCAGACATCTTTTAAATAGAAACACAATCTCACTTTCAAAGACCAAGAAGATGTAGTTCAGGCTTTTAAGAGTCTTGCATGTGTGGATATTATCTAAAATTGAAGGAGGCAGGGAGAGAGAATGATAAAACCAGTTGGTCTGCTTAAATTCAAACTGGGTTTCTAACCAGATGTGGTAGGGGGCAGGGAGAAGAAGAAACTATATAATTTTTCTACTTGGTTTTGTCACAAATTTAATTTTTTAAGAAGTATTTCACTTGTTGCTTTTTGTTTCCTTAGATGTTATTACTAGAATGTATAGCCTGGTTATGGCTCAAGAAAGCAAATTTCAAGTATAATATAAATATGTAATATAAAAATATGCATATTTTTGAGAAAATCATAGAATGGTTTGGGTTGGAAGGGACCTTTAAAGGGCATCTAGTCCAACCACCCTGTAGGAAGCAGGGACATCATTAACTAGATCAGGTTGCTCAGAGCCCTGTCCACCCTGACCTGGAATGTTTCCAGGGATGGGGCATCTATCATCTCTAGGCAACCTGTGCCAGTGCTTCCCATCCTCATAGTAAAAAAATTTCTTCCTTATATCCAGTCTAAATCTCCCTCTTTTAGTTTAAAACCACTACACCCTGTCCTGTTGCAACAGAACCTGCTAAAAACTGTCCCCATTTTTCTTGTAGGCCCCCTTTAAGTGCTGAAATCCTGCCCTGCCTCCGCCATCCCAAGCATTACCCCAATTGTTATTTCTCCTGATCCCTTCCAGGGGGATCAGGGCCCTGCAGCCTGTCCCCTACCTGCACAGCCTCCTACCTTTGGTCCTTCACTCTCTCCAGTTGTTGTTGTGTTCCCCCTCATTTGCTCCCTTTGCCTTTTCCCATTCCCCTCTGCATTTTACTTTTCAGGAACCATCAGAATTGTGTGCTCTGCTCCGATTAGATTGAAAAATAATCCAAACCAACACCCCTCAGCAGCAGAGGGTCCCAGCAGCAGCCTGCAAACCTGTGTGGGAGGGGGTTGGAGGGGCCAATGTGGGGTGTCCCCACCCCTGCCCTGGCCAGGTGGAGGGGTGCCCACCTGCCCCCAAGCCCAGGTCTTCACCGGCTGTGGTGCAGGGGTCTGCACCCCTCCATCATGGTGGCCCCATGCTTTGCTGCCCTGGCCATACCATGCTATCCCGCCTGCCTCCATTCCTTGTCATCATCTTGTCAACAGAACTCTGTTGGCACATCTGTATAACATCATGCAAATTCTGTTGATTCCTGAGGTCAGTTTTTATTTTGTCAATAGGCTGCAACATTCCGTGAGTAACTTTAACTCGGTTGCTCCTGAGTGAGCAGCAGTTGTATCACAATGTGTGTGTGCACTGCATGTGAACATGCCAACTTCTAATGTTTTAGATGGACTTGGCAGCTTACCAAGCCTTTCTACATTTTGCTTGGTTGAAGCCTCAGGAGTATTCTCACATGTATGAGACTATATTATATGTTATATATATGTTCCAAACCTTCTCAGGGACGGGGAGTGAGTGGGGGGGTGTGGCACTCCTTCATATCGTAATATTTCTGTAGAGTAGATACGGTTTTATTAGAATATATTTAGTTGTTAAATGCTCATTTGGTTTCCATATTTGCCTACGAGCTTGGTGGGGAGATATTCCAATTTACCCTCAATCCTTTTCCCTTTGGGAGGTGGTTCAGACCTCTGCGCTCCAACCACGACAGTACTGATGTGCAATATAATAAAATTAACTATTTCTATTTTAGATAGCCATAGAATTGTGTAGATTGAAAATGTGCAAATTTGAATTTAATAGTCAGCTTTTCATCTCTGTGAAATACTGTAAGTTCACACTAAATTTGGAGCCCTGTAGTTATACAGCAAACAAATTTGTTGAGAGTAATATATGTTATTAAAGACAGTCTAGTTTTGGCAACTGATAAGCTGAAGGAACTGAAGAACAGAAGCCTCATGGCAAGAAGCATCACAATAGAGAGGAACGCAGCATTGTGTACCTGGGACAAGGTGGCTGCCTGGGCAGCAGCTCTGCAGGAGAAATGCTGGGGGGTGCTGGTGAACAACCAGCTGAGCTGTCAATAACCCACCCTCACGGGAGCAGCAGCAAACTGCAGACCGGGCTGCGTTAGCAAACGTGAAGAGGGACCCATCTACTCACTGCTTGTGTGACTGCACTGGGGTGGTGTTTAGCATGGAGAGGAGAAGGCTAAGGAGGAATCTGCAGGCTCTTGCAACCTAGAGAGAGGGCCAGGCTCTGTTCAGACATGCACAGCAAAAGGGGAAGAGGTAGAGTCACAGCCTCAAGTGAATTTCGTAAGAGAAAATTCTTCATCATGAGAGTGGTTTTTGAGCCCTGGAACTGGCTGCCCAGAGGTTGTGGAGTCTCCATCTTTCAAGACTTTAAACCTAGATTTGGCAAGGCCCTGAGCAACCTGACTGCACTAGAAAATTAGTTCTGTGTTAATCATGTATTTGGAGTTGATGACTTCCAGGGATACCTTCCAACCTTTATTTTTCTTTTTTTTTTTTTCTCCTGTGATTCTGTATCAAGCTGAAAGCAAGATTTAAGTTTTCTTGTAGAACATGACTCACTTCTTAATGGGATTATGTAAAATGAATGGATTTCATCCTAGGTTTCATAAACTTTTCCTTCTGAAATGCCTTTAAAATCCTTTACTTAATGAATTGTTTGAATATTCAGCTAACGTGGCTGTGCTGCTACAAGTCTCCATTGTAGATAGGCCAACTCTGCAGCATAATTGTTCTTTTGACTAGAAATAGTTATAGGTCAGTTTTGCTGTTGTAATACTCTTTTAATTTAACTCCATGGGATAGTTCTATATTTTGACTTAGACCTTACACAGCCAACAGTACCATGGGTGCTAGTCATCAGCTGAAAGCAATGTCTCACCAAAGTGCTTAATCTTTGTGAAAATGAGATTTTATTGGAGCTGTTATGCTTCTGCTGCATGTACTGTTGTTCCTTCTGTATGAAAAGATAATTATTTTTAAGAGAAAAATAAATTTAAAGTCTACTGATGCATTTCTAGTTCCATTATGTCTTATTAGGGGGTCTTTTGCTATGACATTAACAGTATAATACTTGAGAGCTTTTGCCTCCTTAAAAAAAGAGAGCTTTTCATGCAGAATTTAGTGGTATAGAACCTACAGTCAGCAGCAACTCCCAGCTTTCCGTGCTCATTGTTTATTCTCTTAAGATAAATCATTTGACTTTGAGTTTGCAGTAGTGACAGATTAAGCTGACAGTGTAAACATTGTAGGATTGAGCATTATGAAAGATATGCGTAATATTGTGAAGGAACTAAGCCTGCAAGTATCCGGAAGCAGTGTAATGTTGTGTGTGTTCAAATAAGATTTTGCAATGTTCATGAGAAAAGGAAGTAAGTATTTAGAAAAGTATTGGTGAAATGGTAACAGTTTATGATTCTTAATTTTTATTTACTGAAGATAATTCTTGACACTTGGAACTTTTACTGGTATTTACATGAAAAGTTGATCGTGGAAGCAGGAGAGAGACACTTGTGTTACTGTACGGCCAAAAAATGCCGTTATTTATAATTGGATAACCTTTCAATTTACTTTTGTCAGTAGAATTGGGCTAGAGTGAAAATATTTTGGTTTTAAGTCTCCAAGTTTGGGGTCAGTTAATGGAATGCTAGACATTCATTTTTTTAAAAAGAAAAAAGTAGTTCTCAGTTCCCTGCAACTCACGCCCATTTATTAAAAATGCAACCCATAAAATTTAGAATCTGAAATTGTGATGTTCACCACCATTGGTTAAAGTAGTTTTTCTTTCTTAGTCCTTACTGCCAAATTACCATTCTCCTTGTTAACTTTGTGGGGATGATACAAATTCTGAAAACAGGTCCATCCTGGGAGATGTTAAACCTTCATTAAAAGGGAGGGGCCAACCACAGTTTATGTGACAAAACTAGCCTGGATTAGGTGGACTGGAACATATAACCCAGAGAAATATATTTGTAGTAAAGTGTAGTATTTGTGGCAATGCTGCTGAGTGCTGGTTGTTTTTCCTCATATCTTCAATATTTTTTTTCTTCCACATTCAGACCCTCCAGACTTTTTGATCAGTTCAGTTCTCTCGTAAATTTCATTAGCAACATGTTCTGCACTGAAAAGTGGAGGAAAGTGAATTGAAAAAAAAAAGTATCTTTCCCTAAGATAAATATCCTTTGTGGCATTGAAAAGTTATGCAGCTTGGCAGAGACTTTGGTCTTATTGGAGATCTAAGTAGAAAATTCTGTCCCTTACTGCTTTAGATGTTAGGTTTGTAAGATCATAGAATCATTAAGGTTGGAAAAGACCTCTGTGATCATCAAGTCTAACCATCAACCGAGCACTACCACTAAACCATTTCCCAAAGTGCCATGTCTATGTGTTGTTTTTTTTTAACACCTCCAGGGATGATGACTCCTCCACTTCCCTGGGCAGCCAGTTCCAATGCTTGACCACTCTTTCAGCAAAGAAATTTTTCCTAATATCCACTCTAAATCTCCCCTGGTGCCACCTCAGCCCCTTTCCTCCCATCCTAGTGCTAGTTACTTGGGAGAAGAGACCAACACCCACCTCTCTACAACCTTCTTTCAGGTAGCGGTAGAGAGCAATAAGGTCTCCCCTCAGCCTTCTCTTCTCCAGACTAAACAAGCCCAGTTCCCTCAGCCACTCCTCATAAGGTGTGTTTTCTAGGTCCCTGATGAGCTTCATTGCCCTTCTCTGGACCCACTCCAGCACTTCAATATCTCTTGTACTGCAGTGCCCAAAACTGAACCCAGTACTCAAGCTGTGGCCTCACAAGTGCCGAGTAAAGGAGCATGATTGCTTTCCTGCTCCTGCTGGACACACTGTTTTTGATACAGGCCAGGATGCCATTGGCCTTCTTGGCCACCTGGGCACACTGCTGGCTCATGTTGAGCTGGCTGTCCACCAGCACCCCCAGATCCTTTTCTACCAGGCAGCTTCCCAGCCACTCTTCCCCAAGCCCATAGCGTTGCATGGAGTTGTTGTGGCCCAAGTGAAGGACCTGGCACTTGGCCTTGTTGAACCTCATACAATTATGTGGTTCATATTTGGTTCACAATTATGTGGCACATCAATCCAGTCTGTCCAGATCCCTCTGCAGAGCCTTCTGGCTCTCAAACAGATCAACACTCCTGCTCAATTTGGTGTCATCTGCAAACTTACTGAGGGTGCACTTGATCCCCTCAGATATTAAACAAGACTGAGCACTGGGCAACCCTGCTTGTGGCTGGCCTCCGACTGGATTTAACTCCATTCACTACAGCTCTCTGGGCTTATCCATCCGGGCAGTTTTTAACCCAGCAAAGAGTACACCTGTTTAAGATCTTTGTTTGTTCTTGTCTGTAAAGATCTAACATGTCCTCGGTTAACACTGACATGCTTATGTATTGTGAAATACACATTCCTCAACTGATTAATATTTTTGGAGATACTCTGTACTAGTTTATATGCTGAAGAATAATTCTGATACTTGGATACAGATCAAAATTTTCTTGTTAGGAAGACAAATACAGCTGATGAAAACAAACTTTAAAGAAAAAATATATACCTATTACCTTTTTGTATTACAGAGCTTGGCAATAATGTTTAACTTGGCTACATATAATAAAAGCTTATTGGGCAAATTTAACATTACTGATTTGTTTGTTTGTAATCAGATTTTACATAAACCTGGTGGAAAATCAGATTAATCTTCTACAGATCTTAAAAATTCTTTCAAAGGAGCGTTTTTACATGTTTATGGATGAGTTTGTAACAGAGCAAACTTAGTTGTGTTCAAACTGAAATAAAGTGGTTTTTTTGTGCTGTCTGGTATGAAGGGATAGTGCCAGAGGTGAAGGATGGTGAATAATAAGCTAAGAGAGTTGTCAGATACAGACGGTAAAAAACAGATTTCAACTTTCTCTTAATTATTGCATTAGATGTATTTAGCTGTCGTTCCAAGAGAATGATCAATTTAGCTGTAGCACAGTAATTCGGCAATGCAGCTGACAACATTTGTTAAAGGTTGCTGTCTTCTTTAAAGTAGTTTTGAATTAGACTATTTAGTGCAGGTGCTTTGAAACTGTGACTTACGATTTCTTTTATCCACTTATGCATTTGATCTATTAAAAATTTAGTTGTTGTTTCAGAAGGTTTAACATAATGAATTGGAAGCCATTTCTTCTTTGTGTCCTACCAAAAAATTTGACTAGACCATTTTGTTTGTATTCCTGGGAAACTTGAATTAGTTTCATGAAGTGTTGTGTTTTGTTTTGCGTTCATTCTGTACTTAGATTTCTGGTTTTGTCTGAGACTATTACATCATTAAAGCAGCTGCTCTTACTCCACAGGCCTATGAAGAGTACACCAGCAAACTAGATGCTTTACAGCAGAGAGAACAGCAGTTATTGGAATCCATGGGCAATGGAACAGATTTCTCTGTCTCCAGTTCAGCTTCAACAGACACAGTTGCATCCTCTTCCTCCTCTAGCCTCTCTGTAGCACCTTCATCCCTTTCGGTTTATCAAAACCCTGCTGATATGTCACGGAATAATCCTAAATCTCCGCAGAAGCCTATTGTTAGAGTCTTCCTGCCCAACAAGCAAAGGACTGTGGTGAGTCAGTTTCTATTCAGATACTTGTAACCTCAGTATTTCCTGTATCTCTCTCACTCTGTATGCAAAAGTTAATTTAAGAGCTGAAAAAATACCTGTGTGGAGGTCAAAGAGGTGGCACGATCATGATTTGTGCTCTGCGGCAACTCAGTTTCGGTTTGGTATCTTGAATGTTTTCTTCAGGTTAACAAGTACATGTCCATTATAACAATAATACAGAATACAAAAATTTCAGGAGTTTTATAACAATGAAGATACCTCAATAAATATTTTTCCAAAATAAGCTTTCTTAGATAGATGGTAATCTACCATTTTATGATGGTTAGAAGGGGACTGGAAGCTCTGTTTCTTGTGTTATATAAAATTATTGATTAGTTTAACAGGGCAAGATTGGGGAAAGTAGATGTTCACTATGTTGTGGAAGTTACTGGCAGCAGTGAATGCATTAGAGTGAGCAGCAGCCTCCTGCAGCTAAGGAGGGCTCTGCAGAATCACTTGGGTTGTTTGGGTTTGGTTTTTTTTCTTTTCCTGCTGCACTCACTGTGGGGAGCGTTTTGTGTTGGGATCCTGATGCTATCAGGCCCTATGTGGAGAACTGGATAGGGGAGGGACACAGTTGCTATTAGGAGGAGCAAAAAGTGTTGCCTGCAAACTGCTCAAAAACTAGTATTTATCAGTTCTGGCAACGTTGGAGTGATTCCTGCAGTCATGGGAAAAGAGCTGACTTTTTACTGGCTGTTTAATTGTCCATTACAGGTTGGATTTTTTTTTTAATTGGTTAAGAGCTGCTGACTGAAGCATTCATATATACTTCAGAATAATATACACTACCAACTGTGACACATTGACTTACTGATAAGCCACAGTCTAGGCTCCACTTTGCAAGGTGGTGCATACTCCTCCCTTAGAAGGGGAGCTGTGGTTCTAGAGAAAGTAAGAAGTGAATGGATAGCGCAGCCAGCGTTCGTGTGAAACCAGTGCTTTTTGTAGCAGTTGCTCAGGTATTGGCTGTCATTGAACCGTCACTGCCTGTGGAAACTGAGCTTCTGGCAAAGAGAAGAAAATCTAAACTGAGTGGTGCTGGGCACTGGGGACACGTCCTCCCTCTTCCCCTACTGCTTTCTTTCCATCCCTCCAAATAAAAGAGGTGATAAGACTTATAGTGGGAACAAGAGATTAAAGGGCAGTTGTTTTCACCTCTTTTTTAGATATATATTGCTTAATTGATAAAGATATAGCTAAAGATTGAAAACAGTACTTGGCTTTCAATCCAGAGGATGGTGGTTTAGTGTAAACCACGACCACTGTGCAGATGTACAGTGTTAAGCAAGGTGATTTCGTTGTCTGCCTGTGAAGTACAGCTAGGCACGTAGTACTACCTACATTGTGAAATTTGGAGTGATTCTGGTTTCTTCTTCATGTCTTCTGCCCCACCCTCTGTGGCTGTTGTAGCTGCAGCCCCTGTGATGGAGCTGTCCCACAAATTGTTTTTGTTTCTTTCCAGCAATGGGTCACAGTATATCGCTTCCTGCATCTGCTGTGCATTTCCTTCTGTCTGTCCTGTGTGTTGTCTCATCCTCTTCTGTTGTCTCATCCTCTTCACTAAGCCATATAGTATATTTCTACTATTATTCTTTTCTTCTCATCTGTGATAATCCTCTTCTGCTCCTTTTCCTCTCCTCATTATTTTTACCTGTTCCTCAGTCCTTTTATAAGAGGTGTAGCAAGGCTTTTCTCAAGTCTGAGCTCTGTTTCACTTTTGAAGGAATCATTTTACGTAAAGAATAGTTGATATACTGTATTTCATAATTATAAAATTTGTACACAAGGATGAATTTTTTTTTATGTTCGCAAGTGTGTATTTCACCAAGTTTAAGCTATTTCTGAATGTGCAAATCTGATTACAAGTTAGGAAAAAGAAGCAGCTGAATTTCAGCGTGAACCAGGTGGTAAAACTTTGAGCCACTACATAATTGTCTGGCCTCTTCTGAGGTATGGGTTTTGTGCATGTTGCTGGTCCATTCTAATCAAAGTACAACAGGTTGTCTTCAACCAATGCATCTTTTAAGTTCTTAGGTGACAGCAACAGATCAGTCTGGTGTGCTCAAAAACACGTGTGACTGTGGTTTCCCAGACTAGTATTTCTTCTCACTTTTATCCCTGAGCTTTGGGTGTTTTGGTGAATGGTTTGATTCTGTGATATCAGTCATTCTCAGTCGGAGCTTGCAGGTTTAACCAGAGAGATTTAGTTCAAGAATGTCGGCTTGTCTGTTGCCATGTCTTGACTAAGACTTTCTGGCTTGAGGATGTGCTGTCATTTGATGGAGGAATTGTAGAGCACTGAGCGGTAGTACTCAGTTACTGGCAGCAGGGCAATAAGCGTTTTTTCCAGCACTGAACCTAGATGGTCTTTCCTGGCTATGTGACTCAAATGTGGTTCAGGTTGGGTGTAGTCAGGGAGAGGCTCTTGCTCCTGTCTCTGACTCTCTACTGGAGTCTAAACACCATTTGCCTTACCAGTCTCACCCTGCGGCTTGTTTCCAGCTTGCTAAACGTGGGACGCTAAACGTAGAGTTTCAGGAAAATCTGTAGTCTTGTGCTGTGGTAATAGTAACTTAAAAAAAAAAAAAGGTGGAGGAGATAGGCTAGTGGTGGAGGGAAGGTGCAAGTCCCTGTAGTCTCATATCTGGTGTGTAAATATATGTAAGTGTGTCTGTGGATGCGCTAACTTAAAGGAACAGACAGATGTCTGCAGATGCAGGGAGGCATGAGCTACACACATGGAATCACTGGCTGGAAGCTCAGGTTGACAGGATTTGGCTTAATATGCTGTATAACAAGGTGGAAGTTGGCTCCAGTTCTGATAGGAGAGACCCATTTTTGGTTGAAATAGTTCTAAATAAACAATTGGAAATACATACTCAGGTCTGGTCAGCAGATACTGCAGATGAATGGTTCAGCTTTGGCTCAGAGAGAAACCTGACTTCTGTTTACTTCATTTTTACTCATTGCTTGGGTCTAGTTATGTTACTAAGCTGAACTTTTTTTCACAGACCTAGTACATTAACTCTGTTTTAGAGCTGGGAAATGGTGCTTGTATGAGCTCTGAGTGTTGGGGTTATTGGCCTGGGAGCTGAAGTTCATTTCTGTGAAACTTGAAACAGATCTCATGTTATTGAGAAAGACAAGAATTTCTTGTATGGCAACTCTTAATGTAGTTACTCTGTTTCCAATATTCATTGATCCTACACATAGTCTGTTGAAAACTAAGGAAATTCTAGAAGCAAACCCAGTTCAGAAGGAATTGCAGCTTCCAGTGCGGTTTTAACTGCAAGTAGTCAGATGATAGGCTACCACCCAGCAGTTTTCAGTGAAGACTGAGATTCCTTGCTGTGGTAGACTTACTTTGTTCTCTCAGTCGATGGAGAAGTGCTGCATGTCTTAGTCTTCCTTCATAACCTCTGGCTTTAAAAACAGACCTGTCATGTCTCATTTGTGCCTGTTAATTGAGCCATTTGCTTGTGTAGCCATGATGGTAGTTTAAGAGTTTTCAGGTATACGGGATAGCTTCACATATGGTGGCTTGAATTAAGAAGGAGATTGCTTGTACATGGTACTTGCTGTTAGGGCCTCCTTCTGCCCAAGTCCCCATTCCATATGGCTGTTAAAGTAAGGATAAAGCCTGTAGCTGGGAGAGATGCTTTTGAAGTTGCAGTGTTGCAAAAAGCTTCCCTCTGCTTAATTGCTTTCAGTTAATATCTACTTCTGAAATAAATATTTTTTTTTTTTAACTTCGCAACAATATTTTCAGTCTCTGCCTCCAACCAAAAACCCGCTTCAGGAGTCAAGAACTCTTGTCAGATACTAGCAAGTCTTGTTTATTTTTATCTGGGAATGCAGTGACAGTTCTTAAACTGACTTAATTTAAAGCTACTGGAATTAACTGGGTGACGGAGAACCAACCTCCTCATTTATCTTTGATCATACTCTGAAGCGGTCCTAAGTACTACAGCAGCCTTCTGCTGCTTGTTTAGAGCTGTTAAAAATGCAGGAAATGGCATGGAGGGTGTGTGGGGGGGATATGCTTACATTTTTTACTAGTGACTGCCTTGTTACTTGAGTTGTCTAGATTTTTCGTTTATTGGTAGTACTGTTTGTGTGTAGGGTCAGGAAAATACATCTGTTTGAGCTGGCTCCAATTAGAAATATCATGTGAGGAAGCTGGTGGACTACAAAGAAGTAAGACCACACCGATCAGTGTGATTTTGGTGCCTGATAAAGCTAAGTGTTGGATAGAAAGTTTTTCCTAATGTACGGGAAGGTGTGAAGGTACTTCCTTGAAAGCTTGGACAGGAAGTTGGTGGAGCCTATTGCTACTGATCAATCAGCAGTTGATTCAGCCAGAGACACAGCAGAGTTAGAAGGTAACTTTTATGAAAGCAAACCCAAGTTTATCTCCATAATGCAGGGAGATAAATGTCTGAAATATATCTACTTCCTCCTTCCTCAGTGGCATGGTTCGACTGGCAAGTAAAATGTCCTTTGGAGAAGCATTCTGCCTAGATGTGACCAAGATTAGTCTGTGGTTTGTTTTGTCCTAGGCCAGGAAGGATGTTGAAATAATAGGCGTGCAAGATGGTAAAAGTCTACCTGAGATTGTCAGTTATTTTACAGAACAAATCGATGAGGCTTATCCAAACTGTGGCTGGGGAGAATCTGGGGAAAAATTAGTTTAAAGCTTGTTTGGGTTAGGGATCTAAATGACTGCAGCGTGGATAGTAACAAAACTGCTAGTTAAGGGAGAGCATTTGGGTGGGAGAGGGAGGTAAGAACTCTGACCTTGAGCTAGCTGCTAGAAATCTCAGAGATTATTTTAGATGCTGAGACTTGGTTTTGGTGGAAGGGAGATAGTCTTAAATGGGAAGAGGATGGTAGTGTGTCAGCATAAAAGCATAGATTGTATTTACTGGTGAAATTTCTGAGAGAATGCATGGGGCCAGAAGAGAACAGAACCTTTTGGGATCCTTAAAGAATTGTGTTGTGGATTAGGAGTATTTCCGCCACCCCTGCACCCTCCCCCCCCCCCCCCAATTATACGATTGAAGGTGCAAACAGAGAGAAAAGAAAGAGAAGGCACTCATACAAATCAATGGAAGGATATATGCAGCTGGTTGTTGGGGAAGGGTAGTAATTCAATGAGAGTGAGGATTAACAACTGATCCAGAGGTGTGGGAAGAAGTCATTAAAGATCTCAGTAGGATAGCTTCAGTTTAATGTAAGAGGCAGAAGACAGTGAAGAAGTTTAAAATTAACTGAAGAGGAGGACTTCCAGGCTGTGAGCATAAACAGTTTTCTATGGGTGTAAAGATCACAGCAGTGTGTTGTTTGGTTGGGTTTTTTTTTAATTATTTGAGGTTTTGGGGGAGGTGTTGGTTTTAGAGCACCTGGGTAAAGTATCTTTTCCTTGCAGGAAAGTGTTCTGAGACCTTGGGTGAAATAAATGTTTTGTGGATGTATCTGGAGTGTATCTCTGTGACAATGAAAGAGTACAAGAATGAGGCAGGCATGTATGATATTTTCCACAAGGTGTCTTCCAACTTTGAGCTATTTGTCACTCAAGAATTTTGAATTTAAGGGTTTTGTATGTGGTAACCCTCCATCCAGTCTGTTAAACCCATGCTATGGATACTAGAAGGTTGTGTCTTATGGTAAGGAATTCCATAGGCATGATTATGTATGGTGTTAAGTAATCATATTCTGTGTTGGTCTTTAAATCTGCAGCATGCTAGGTCTCTGTACTTTATCCTGAAGGAAATAAAGGCTTTTCAGAAAAGGCATTTAGTACAAGGCCTGGTACAACAACAAATGGCTAAAACTAGTCATAATTTAGGAACTATTAGGAAGTTTCTGGTGTTGTAGTGAAGTCTAGCAGGAAAGAAGAGAATAGAGTGGAGGGGCTTCAAACTCAAGCACTTCACAAACAAGATCGTGTAAGTTGCTTATGTTAGTAGCTGTGAATGATTTTAATTACTCAAGAAATCTGTTCCAGCCAAGTAGTTATGGTGGGGGAAGAAGGTCTGAAGGCAAATGAGCAGTCCCGAAGGGCTGGTATGCTGAAGCATGGAAAGTTAGAAAAAATAGGTGTTTAGGTGTAAGAAATGAAAGGCATCAGGTGATGATGGTTCTTGCTCTTAATCTGAATGTAACCTGCTGCTGTCTGCTGCACACTGGTAGCTTCCAGAGGAAAGGTTTGCTTTATGTCCTCTGAACATCTTGGTGCAGTTGTAAGGTTGGTCAGGAGTCTCTGCTGCTCTGCTCAGTGAGTTTACAGGGGGTCCTTTCTCACAGCTCCAGCTGTGACTCACTTTCTGTGAGCGTCAACAAAGAGTGGATTTGGTAGTTTTGAATTTAATTTCTTTCTGTAGTGGTCTGAGTGGAACTAGGAAGGAAAAAAAAAGAGAAAGAGTAGCAGATGCTGTTCCTGCTTCAGGAAAGCTCAGCAGCCTCCAAGTCCTTCAGGTGTCTGCAGATTCTGGATAGGATCAAATCATTGTGCACTTTCACCCACCATGAGGTCTAAAAACTTCCTACGATCGCTTCTAAACCAAAAGTAATATTTTAGTAAAAAAACAGTTTCCCTTTCTTCTATGTCCAACTGTAGAAGATTGTGTGTGTTTTGGTTGTTCTGTGTTTTGTTGTGTTTTTTTTTATAAGAGTAATTAGAGGTGATTTGTGTAAAAACTGCATAAAGTTCTTTGCCACTCCATTATGTGTTGGTATGCTTCATGTAAGTGTCATAGGTATTTATGTATTAGAAAGTTCTTGAAAGTTCTCAAAATGCAGATGTGAGACTGAGCTTTTCAAAGGGAGAATTTTTATTTTTAAGACTTAGAGAAACTAAACAGGATTGTGAGTGCTGTGCATGGGGACAACTCTTATTTCAGGTTTCTCACTCTTGTCACACCTTGGTTAATTAGTACATCTGCCTTTTAATTAGACAAGCAATCATGTGGTCTTCTCTGCAGTCATGAAGACTGGAAGAATCAGATATTTTTACCCTACCTAAATTCTTGGCATAAATTAATTCATCATGCATGCACAACTGGGCTCCTTGAAATGTTCTGTTTTAAAACTGGTACTTGATGCTTGCTTTTTTTTTTCTTAACATTTGCATCTTACTTTCTCGAGTTTATGCTGTGAGTTTGTGCCTGAAGCTTACAGAGCAGTAAGCACTGCATTTCTATAGGCATTCAAGCTGTCCTACCAGTTTCACCTGTCAACAAGTGTAAGGAAAATTCAGAGAAGGAATGTTCAGGCAGTTGACTAAACTAGTTTTTTGCTTCTAGTTACACACCTGGTTTAGCATGATTAGGCTTTTCTAATCAAAAACAATTAGAAATTCTCATGTCGTATCAAACATGCAGCAGAAGTGGGGTTTATTGGTAGCCTATGCCAATGGATCCTTTCTGAATGTATCTGAATGTTCTGGAATTCTGTGCATTCTATGAACCCTTTACTAGAATGAAGTCAATGGTAGCTACTTTCAAGTAAACTTTACTTGATACATTTCTTTATGTTTTTTTTAAAATGCTTAGATCATCAGAGAGAGCTTTTGGCCTACCTATTCTATTGCTGAAAGGGAAAATCAAACTAAACTACCCGTTTGCTTTGGGAAGAAATTTAACCATGGAAGACCTCTTTTATGCTGTCAATAAGCAAACAAACTTTCATTACATCACAGGGGTTGTACAATAAAGTAGACTTTACAGCTGCTGTAAGTCCTTCATGTCTAGGAAAGCCTGAAGAATGTGTCTTTGGGAGCTGTTTAGTGAGGCAAGGTGAGCAGCAGAGCTACAGCAGACTGTAGCAGGGTCTGGCTTGAGCGGAGTTAATTTACTCCGCAGCAGCTTGTACAGTGCTGTGTTTTGGACTGATGACCAAAACAGTACTGACAACACAGGGGTGTTTGAGCTGTTGCTGAGCAGTGATTGCACGGGGTCACAGCGTTCCCTGTTTCCCACTGCTTCTCCTGGAGAGTAGGCTGAGGAGGAGCCACAGCGGGGACAGCTGACCCCAACAGACCAAGGGGATGTTCCGTGCCACGTAACATCGTCCTCTGCAATAAAACGGAGGGGAGTCTTTCCAAAGATGCTGTTGCTCAGGGACTGGCTGAGCATCGGTCTGCTGGTGGTGAATGATTACTTCTGCATTGCTAGGACATTTTTTCCCTTCTTTTTTTTCCTTTACTTATTAAATTGTCTTTATCTTGATCTAGGAGTTTCCTTGCCTTTGTCCTTCCAATTCTCTGCCCTCATCCCACTGAGGGCAGAGAGAGCAAGCAGCTGGGTGGTGCTTAGCTGCCCGCAGGGGTTAACCCACCATGCAGGCCCCTAGTGTTGGATAAATTAAAAGCAGTATGTGTTGAAAAGAGAATAATTTAATCTGTTTCAGTTTTACTGGCACACAGTCTTAGATTGCAAAGTTAAACAATATTGAAAACTTGCCATTATAAAATCGATGGCTTGTCATGTGGAATGCCTCATGCAACATTGATCGCTGCTTTTTAAGAGTATTCCTCAAGTAAGCTTAGTGGTCTCTTAAGAGATGGAAAGTCTGTCTGTAGAAGGTAATGAATGATAGAGGAATACATTGTTTGGAGTGAGTTTCATTTACCTCATGATGTGCAAGGCAGGCACTCAACAAAATGGAATGCAAGCCACAAATCTGAAAATAATCGGAAGAAATATTTTAATTCCAGTCTAGTAAGTCACACTTAGATTCATGGCTTCTTGTGTTAAATAAACTAACCAACCAGTGCTTTAATATTTGTAGAGAATGTGTATACTACCTAGAGATGAAAGTATCTGTTTTTATGATCAGTTGCAACAGTTTAGAGAGGGATGCATTTGGAGTGTGATTATATGAGACAGGATACGACGCAAGTGGACTCTGGGTCTGACCTATAAAAAGGTTTATTTAAACTATTTTGTAACTTAAATTTCTAATGTGTTTGGTTTTGGTCTGGAGAGCAGCCAGCTGACTTTTTTGTCACTTGAACAAAAACCTCATGGTCCTGGGTTTCAATTCCTATATAGTGGCTATGAATATTTTGCTAGATGAGCACTTCTCTGAAGTCTGAAGTCTAAAGTCATATTTTCCAACCTTTTTAAATCTTTGCAACTTCTGGCACACTGTTATTCACACTAACTAAAATTCTAAGGTGATGAACCCTACTGTCTACTATTACCTTACAAATGATCAGTCCTCTTCTGAATGCAGTTTGGGAGCTATCCTTCAAAAGCCTGAAAAATGATAGTGTGGAGGCTGCTGTTGACTAGGCACAGCAGTTTTGATCCAGCATGGTTTAGCGATGGTATACTCTCGAGCAAATACTTCTGCCTTGACATAAATCAGTCCGTTGTGTTCTACAAATGAGTACCCCTTAACCGCATTGGAGATGCGAGTGGGTGCTGGTAACCCGTGTCTTTAAGTTAAATGGGATTCACTTGATGGAATGGTCACAGCTTTGTAAAATGGGTCAATTCTGCTCAACTTCCCTTGGAAACAAGGTTTAATGCAATGGAATTGTCTCCCATTTGTCTTAATGTGCTCCATTAAGAATGTATATTCTTGAATGCTGCTTTCTTCTGGAAGCTGGTCAGAGCTTCATGCCCTGAAATCCACAACAGCTGTGTCTGCAAGCCATGTTCTTCATTTTATAGAGGATGTCATGTTCAGTATCATCTTATGTCCTCCTTGCCATAGAGGAGGTTAATTTTATCTGTTAGTGCCATAAAAAGTGGCTGGCTGATTTGATTAAATATTTGTCCTTCATACATAAGATGAGAAGCTAAATGTGGATCTCATGTTTGGATTTTTATCAGAAAACCTAGTATGTCAGAAGGCAAAACTAGTTATCTGGCCAAAAGATAGTTTAGCTTATTTCTCTTCCAACACATTGAATTCTGTGAGCCTATTGCTGGCATTTTTTAGTCATATAGGTACCAGAGGGGGAAAAAGCATGAACTTTTCAGGTGTATGTGGTGAGGTTGGTAAATCAGTACTTTGAAGTGATATTTCAAAACACATACTACTTGGAATATTCTCACTATCGTACACAGTACTCTGTTGAGCTGTTTAGAATTTTTCGGAAGCTGTAAGGTATGTTACGTGTCCCTTACGTACATACATAACACTTGGCTACGGTGAGCTGAACTACAGTGCTAGGCTGAGGAAGAAATGGAACCAGCTAACTAGCTTTGAGAAGTATAACACCAGATATTCAGAGCTGTCCAGCCTCCCCACTTTCAGAGAGTAACTTTACATTGATTTTTGACGTGCTTCTCGGTCTCCTCAGTCTCTTTACTGCCGTAAAATATTGGAAACTGCGCTGGAGTATGGAAGCATTTTTCACTTACTGGGACTATGCCAGTTTCTGCTCTGATGTTAGAAAAGTGATGTAAGAGTTATTTAGGGATGTAGCCCTGAATTTCTTACTGAATCGGGAATGACCTGATTTACAGAAATAAATGATTTATTATGCATTGCTTAAATGCTTGTGGCTGCAGTACTAAATATACATCAGCAATATTGTTATGAATGCTTATTGTCCATAGAAATAGTTTACATGAGTAAAATAAATGAGGAAATGAAGGACTATAGTTCTGTTGAGGTGGTAAGACTCTGCTTTGAGACTTTTCGGAGTATAGAATAATTTTCATTAGTTTCCTTGGGATCTCATGTTTGCAAAATCGAGCTTGTGTTTTGATGTCTTCCTGAATCGCTGCTTGCCTGATTCAGGATGCACAAGTAAATTACTTTTTCTGATATATTATTAAGCTACACACTGAATGCATCTTGCAGTCTGTGTTGGCAGCTTCTGTGCTGTTCCTTAGTGTTGTACAATCCATGCTCTTTCATGCTCTTTGCTTTTGAAAATTGTTCGCTGAATCAACTTTCAAATTGTTATAGAAACCTAAAGCTTATTCTGATCTACAAATCTTAGGTATACAAGTAGCTTAAAAAGAAAACCCTTAGGTATTACAATTTGCAAACAGATTCCCTAAGTCAGTAGCATGAATTTCTAGGTGGCAACTGTTGTGAAACATATTTAGATCCTCTTAGTTACAAAACCAGAGGGATCAAAAGATAATGGACACAGACAAAATGGCTTAGAAATAGTAGGAAGCATTTTTCATTTCAGTAAAACACAAACTTTGTTCAGTGTGCTGGGTTACACTCACATGGGTGTGTATTTTGGAGTAGATGGGAAACTTTCTCATGGGGAGCCAATTGTGTCAAAAAATGCTGATGTGATGCAGTTAAAATACTCTGTGGGAATCCTGTCAAAACTTGATGGAATTGATAAACCCGCTTTGGTTCCTGCCTGCCTGCTGCGCTGGAGCTGCCAGCTCCTGGCAGGCAGCCCGGGGGCTCAGCAGGTTTGGGGGCTGCACCACACCGGGGCTCCTGCTTTGCTGTGATTTGGGGGTGAGAAGATGGGGGGAGTGGGGGGAAGGAAGTTTAGAGGGAACACTCTGCAGGGTGAGATTTCTGCTTTACAGCAGGTACTGGTAGGGACTGAAGGAGGGGGCTGAAAGGCTACACGCACAGATGGTCATAGACCACGCTGTACCAGCCTGGGAAAATGATTAATCAATACTATGGGGATTTATTCTAGTATTTAGTTCTTTTAATTTAGCCTTCTGTTTCTCTGCTCAGGAGTTCTGTAAGAGAATGTTCTAAATGTGATGCTGATTCAGGATCCTAGTGTTTTTTGAAAGTAATCCAAACAGTTCCCTAACAGTTTTTTAGTTGGATCTTGTTGTAAATGGCAGTGAAGAGAACTAATGTTCTATCCGTGTTTCTAATGGCAAGTTGCATAAATATGGTTAGGATTTTAATGAAGGGGATTTGGAAAAGTAATACTGAGGAAGAGCAAAAGATGAGTAAGCAAGATGCTTAATGCACATTTTTCGTAGTCCTATTGCACTTGTGTTGCTGTAGGCAACCTTCATTCTGATACTTCCCAAGTTTTGAGAGCTTGCCTTTCTGACTTTGTTATCTCTTAAAAGAAAGGCTGTAACTTCATAAATCTTGTTTGCAGCAAAATTAGAAAAAAAAAAAAATCACCTAAAGTAGCATTATTTACACCAGTGTAATACATTAGTACAGTTGGAACCTTGAGGTTCCTGATGCAGATCTTTGCTTCATGAGGTACTGGAGAATATTGCCACTATTTATGGAGGATCAGTGCTGGAGGAAGAAAATGCTTTCCAGTGTCATTCCTTTTTTCTCCTCATCTCTTTTTTTAATGTTAGTCACCTTTACCACTGCTTGGCTTTTTCTCCTTATCCTGTTCTGTTCTCTCACCCAGGTCTAGATTTTACCACCTTGATTTTGTTTAATAGTGCCTTGAATTTTTCTGCCTAATCTAGAACATGTCTCCACTCTATGCTCAGTTCTAATGCTTCACTTAGGCACTCCTTTCCCCCAGGCATTCCTTGTCCAAAATGAGATGTCTTTTCTCCTAATCACATCATGAAAGCTGCCGGTTCAGGATGTGCTTCCATTGCCTCCCCACCTGTTTCAACCAGTTCTCCCTGTGTGGTAGTTCATCATACCTTTTTTCCTGCCCTCTTCAGTCTGTCTTCCCTCTGTCCTGCTTGGTTGTTTCCCACCAACCTGCTGATGGTGACACCATGTTCCAGTATACGCATGCTTTCCATGGTCAGTTCTTAAGTTTGTCCTGCCTCTCCTCCCATTTCTCCTTCATGCCCAACCACTTTCCTGTCTCTCTTTCTTCCTCCTCTTCCCTCACGGTCTGTCTGTCACCCTCTCAGAATTTGAATTTCTTCTTCCGCTGTGGATCTGAGTGGTGAAGTAGCTGAGGCTGCTGGAAAGGTAGACCCTGAAGTGTCTGTGGGGGCTGTACCTCAATCCAGTGAGAGTTGTACTTAGAGGAAAATAGCCTTGGGCTGAAGAATACATACTTGCTCTATCAAACTGGCTCATGATTGGACCTCCCGTGTGTGGGAGGTTGGAGCACTCCTCTGAAATCCTCAGAGATTTTAGTCAAATTCTTAAAAATATTTACTCTGTATTTGTAAATATATATATTGGAGGCAGAGAGAACTTGTGTCACCCGGCTCTGAGGGGACAAACGGATTGTTTTAAGGCTCCTTGGCAGAATGATGATGGCACTAAACTGTAGTCACAATTAAAGCTTTATTTTCTTAACAGGATGTTATGATTAGTATAGCACAGAATTTATTATAAGAATGGCACAGGATTTCTACAAGCAGAATCAGTATTATACAATTTATAAGTAGTGTAATACATAATTTATAATACCACTTATTTCTAATCACCTGGACCCTCTGCACATTAGGTCAAATCTTTAATACAAGGTTTACTGTACCAATAAAACAATCATAATCTAGACTCGAAATTCATATGAAAGCATATGAGTCACTCCCTCAGTCCTTGGAGGAGGCAGAGAATGGTGGAGGCATCCCTGGCCACCGGCAGGTCCCAGGTCTCAGTGTCCAGCAGCAGCTCCAGTCCGAGTTCCCTCACTAGAACTGGTAACTGCTTGATTTTATAGACAGTGCTCTGGGTGCTGTTACACTTCCCTGTTCTGAGATGGGGCCATCACCACCACCACCTGGTGGCCCTGGATGTCTTGGGACCTTCAAGTCTGGCAAAGGGAGGGAGTAATCAGCCTGGTGCCCAGGAACCTTGAAGCTGGTAGAGAGAGGAAGAAGAAATCTGTTTAGTTTATCTACTTCGTTCACAGGACCTTCAGAGCCTGATAATGCGGCGAAAGATAATAAATACGTGACCAGCTTGGTCACAGAGAATGGCTCCTTGCCTCATGAAATGCTGCTGGCCACATTGCCAGGGGTTGGGAGCAGGGTGTGCTGATCACAGAACGACTCTATGAACAGTTGGTTTCAGGGTGAGCAATTAGAGAGAGACTTAAGCAACAGAGGGCTGAGTTTTTCAGTGGGCAGTTGTTGACGATATTGACGATAATGGGTGCTCCCAGGCTCCCTCTTAATACCAGTGACTGGCATAAATAACAATTAAGCATGTTTTATGCTGGAGCAATGACCCACAAGTGATTGTAAGCCACAGTGTTAACTTCTAGGAGGGAAAGAAGTTACTTAGATTAATAAAAAGATGCATTAAGTAATGGAATGCATTAAACAAAATCACTTAAGGCTGAATATCAGGATTGTAAAGCAGTATGCTATAGGATGTTTTTTCCAAGGAATTAGTAGAAATTCTCTTTTTTAAATGTTTATGTGTTGACCAGATGAAATGCACAAATATCCTGTAAGAAGCACTTCCATATAATGGGAGGAAAATGGTGAAGCAAAATATTCCTTTAATTTGCCTCTTCTGAGAGAGCATCTGTTTGAGTTCTAGAAATGCAATATATAGTATAACCTCAAGTGGTGTTCACAAAGCTACTTGAAATAGACTGCTACTTTTCACTGTCATCCTTAAGTAGGACATAGGGCCCTTAAATACCCATGGAAATTTAAGTGCAAGGAGCAAAAACTAGGCTCCAATCCAAAGCCAGTTGAAGCTGATTAAGAGACTGCTTTTGGCTACCGAGGGCTCTGGCTTAGGCCACTGGCAGGCTCAAACTGAGTCTCAGGTGTTCAGACACTTTTTTTGTTAAGTCTGTGAGTTTTTCTTTTTATTCATATTTGAGGTGCTGTCCATGATCATAGATGTCCCAGTGTGTCTGCCACCACAATGTTACGTATTTTCACTATTGAGTTTTATAAGTGTAGTAAGTGGGTAATAACTCAACACCTTAACTACACTTAATCGGCAGATCATGTATTGTTCTGTTGTTATGGCTTGACACTATGCACTGTTAAATCACAAGTATAACTGAAGAATGATATACTCGTTCCTATAAGATACGCCTACAGCTAGAACAGAGTAGAAGCAAGGGAAATAGCTTTACTTTGCATAGTTTGCAGTTCTTTGTGTGGCTAGTTTTAATGTGCTTCTCCATCCTTCCCATCCTGTTAGATATTTAAACTTTTCAAATAGTGAAACAGAAGAGAGGAATATGTTTTCCAAATAGGAAGTGTCTGTAGAGTTGCAAATGCAGGTTAAAGTGAGAGATGATGGTCTGCCTGACTCAGGCGATTGTTTTATTTTACTTGGTGGCATGCTTATCTTCTATTTTAGAAATAGAAAATATAGTGTTTACATTTTATCATAATGTTTTTTTTGAGTGCAGTCCAAGTTAGTTCTTTGATTTTAATTCCACTTGGCATGTTGCCACACTTAATTTTACAGCTTGGCCAGAACTTTTTATAGATGTACACAGTTATTAGCTATCTCTGTGCTGTGCCTCCTTTTTCTTCAAGATGAAGAGTTGGAAAGTCACTTTTGGAGTTGGGTCAAGATTTCATTCGAAATGTTAATAGAAATGTAGACCTTGTTCTCTCTCCTAGCTGAGCTAGATTGCTTGCATACCATTCACAAATACAATTTTCCACAGTATGAAAGGGATATTGAAAAACTCTTACCTGGCATTCTGTAAAGTATCATGAAAAGCACTTGAGGATCAAAATGCTTGCATTGGTTGCAGAGGATAAATTGGAACCTGTTTTAATTAATTTCTTTTATATTTGACCTGTAGGTTCCAGCAAGATGTGGAGTGACGGTCCGAGACAGCCTAAAGAAAGCTCTGATGATGAGAGGTCTTATTCCCGAATGCTGTGCTGTTTACAGAATACAAGATGGGTATGGTTTGTGGGTGATGGCTTTTTGCTCTTAGAATCTCTTTGGAGTTACCCAGTATGGGCAATTCTATCCAACATTGCAGAAGTTTTTTCAAAGTTCAGAATTATATGATGCTTTGCACTAAAACAATTTGCACCTTGAAGATGTCTAAAAAGACTGGCAAACTCCTAGAAAAGTATTTAATCAGAACAAGCATAATACAGAGTGCTGAGAGCTTATAGATTGCTGGCAAAACATTCCTTAATCGAACTCATGCTAACCGAACAAGTATTAAATACATTTCATTAGCTTTTTGGTTTTATTTGATTGGTTATAGTGCATTCTTCACTGAATAGAGAGTTCCTGCAGCAGAAAAAAAATAAGTTTCCAGTCCTAACATTTTCTAGATTCTTTCGCTGCACAAAATTAGCCATCTCTTTGGAATTGTTATGGAACAGGTACTTCCACAAGTGCTTTATTTTATCAGAAGGATATCTGTCACCTTGGAACCAAGGAAGCGGGCAGCACCAGAGCTGAATGAAAAAGTGCATTTTGTTCGTGCAGTTTGTCCAGCGAAGGGTTGCGTTCGTTCCTTGCTATGCGCTGAGCTTAATGTCTTGCCTTTAAAGTTTCCTCAGTTAGGGGCTGGGGAGCAAACCCCCACAGAGCAGCTTTCTACCTGATCTCACATCTTCAGCAGGACATCTACAAGGGCTTGTTCGGGGATGCTAATGAAAGGCTTATTTGCACTTTAGAGAGAAGAAGCCAATTGGCTGGGACACGGACATTTCCTGGCTCACGGGAGAGGAGTTGCATGTGGAAGTCTTGGAGAATGTGCCACTCACGACACACAATTTTGTATGTACTGTTTTTTTTATGAAATGTTGAGTAGGGTTAAATCAACTTTGTACTTTCAAATTCAAATTAAGAACCTTGAATAGTATTTTGTATCTGTGGGATGCAGTGGGGGTTGCCAAAGAAGTTTTTAATCACAGGAGCTTAAGTGAATTAGAATTGTAACTGAAATCAGTGATGTTAGAGTATTTGATCGCCCATAAAACTTTCACATTTGGATGGAATACACCCTCTAAAATCTATAAATGTAGGGGGGTTAAGTCAGCACTGCATTGCAGAGCTGTAATAATAATCTACTATATTTGTATTGCTGTATCTATAAAATGTATTCTGGGCCTCCCTGCTGGCTCTGCAGCAGCAATTAACTAATGAACTAACTATTCCCAGAGCGGTGCTGACATCACCGGTGATGCTGGTGTATAAATATGTTTTGACCTGATAAGGCACCAAGTAAATGGAAGCTGCTAAACAGAATCCATCTAAACAGTTCCAGCTGCATATAAAATTCTGGAAAAAATGTTTGTCACATTGAGAAGAAAGACCTTTTATTTAAATGAAAACCCCAGAATTCGATTTGCGAGCTGTTTAAACTATTTTACTCAAACGAGCTGGTTTGGCTATGGCTAGTTAGATGAAAGTCTACTAAGCTTAACATTTTTTGGATATCCTTTTGAAATTCTGGTTTTTACATGTAGTAATACAACTAGAATGTGGTTTTATGACAAGTATTGCTGAATTTGAAAATTAATTTTCCCCCTATAATATGGGGATAATAGATGTTCATCCTTTTGCAATTTTAAGTATTTGTGGGTTTTAGTAATTAATATTACCAGTATATATGTAACCATACATAGAAGCTAGATAGAGATAGAGATAGAGAAGCCATATGTGTATTTCCCGTCCTGTGAGTGTTGGGTAGA
This sequence comes from Eurystomus gularis, assembly GCA_013400335.1. Lineage (NCBI taxonomy): Eukaryota > Metazoa > Chordata > Aves > Coraciiformes > Coraciidae > Eurystomus > Eurystomus gularis. The sequence goes on from VZZY01022229.1 coordinate 50,102, forward strand.
AATGTCATTTGACTCCTGGAAAAACTAGAAGATGAGATAATATTCCAGCAGCTTTTGTTTGTATAGGTTGTAACCAATTAAATCCTGAATGTTTGTTCCTAGCATGATGGTAATGCACTGTTTTGCTTCAGATTTGTTGCTGGTTTTCTTACTGCTAATGAAGTGAAGCATTAATTTCAATAAATAGTTGAAAGAAAATTATAATGCATGAAGACTGTTTCAAAAAGGAGAAAATATTTTATGTAAATCCGTTTGATATAAACTGTAGCTCCAGCATAAAAAAAGAAGCTTGTAAGTGTAAAAGCAAATAGCCTATCTTAGGCTTACAGAAGGACTCTATTTAATTATGATTTTTTTTAACAATATAGGTACGAAAAACATTCTTCACGTTAGCATTCTGCGACTTTTGTCGAAAGCTGCTTTTCCAGGGATTCCGATGCCAGACGTGCGGCTACAAATTTCACCAGCGCTGCAGTACAGAAGTGCCACTGATGTGTGTTAATTATGACCAACTTGAGTAAGTAATCACAATTGGTTTTAAAGTTAAGCCTTTTATGAAGCTTACAGCTGTGATTTCTTATGTTAAATCTGTAATTCAGGAAGTCAGAGGAGGTGCCTGAAAAAAATTTAGGAGCTCAAGTGTTCTTGTGAGACTGCATAATTCATATTCTTTCTGTGCTAGCTCAGACAGCCAGTTCATTTTTTTTTTTTTTCTGGACTACAAAATGCTTTTTTTGAAGCATGAATGGGGTGACTGAGAACTTGACTGTATCAGACAGACTTCTCACTGTTCACAGTTGTTATTCTTAATCAAAACTGGTTCTTTATTATGTGGTGGCTAGGGCCCTGTTTAAATGTTTAGATGTGGGTTTAGATGCAGATTTATTCTCTGCAACCTGAAAAAAAAGTTGAGAGACACCAGTTTAATATGGTGAAATTGCAGTTGGTTTTACAGTGATTGAAAATAAGTCCATTAGTGAGTTCGACGGCTAGATAAGAAACAGAAATGACAATGTCCTAAACAATCACGTGTTCTTGAATTCAATTATCGATCTATTTGTATGTCTTTGATGTCGGTTAAGGATCTGGTGTAAACTGGCTCTGTGTTCTACTTGATCTGTTTCAGCTGAGGCTATTAAGTCTTTTAAATAGACTTTCATGTAAGGAATCATTTAAAATGCTAGGTTTTTTCCCCCAAGAATAAATATAATTTCTGCTTATGTTGGTATTTGTAACTGTTTCCTTGGGTATCTCTAGAGTTTGTGCTCAGGGCTTATGGATGACATATTTCTATCCATTTGGGTTGGTTTGTTTTTTTATTTTGGCATTGCATCAGTGCTAATATTAAAATAAGTTTATGTACTCAACATAAAAGTATAGGTTGTACATTCTTGAGGAACCAGATGTTTGCAATTTCAACTAAAAAATAAAAAAATTACTTTCCCCAAAGGTATGTTTAAGGCATGACCTTTTGATCCTTTTTTCATGTCAATAATATTTTTAACAAATCTTGCGGATTAATGTGTTAGCATAGTCTTTAGTTTAAAATTTAGAATTTGATCAATGAGGGCTTTTTGGGGGTGGGAGGGATGCTCAGTCTTTGAGTGTTATATTGTGAAGCTTCTGGGTTTTGCACAAGTTAGGTTGTTTTTGTTTTGTTCTTGCCTCACAGTTTGCTGTTTGTCTCCAAGTTCTTTGAGCATCACCCCATACCACAGGAGGAGGCCTCCTTAGGAGAGACCACCCCAGCATCTGGATCGTACCCCTCAGTGCCCCCCTCAGATTCTGTTGGGTATGACCTTATTCCTGATATTAAATAATGTAACATTTCAGTACTGTATGCTTAGAAACACTCAAGATAGTGCTTTGCAACTCTCAACATTTTTGTAATCTGGCTTGTCGTGCAAATATACCCACTCATGCTTAACTGCATAGAGGTGAATGTTTTCATTCACATGAATGATAAATCAGTCGTGAACCTAAGTTAAACTGTGCCTAAGTGTCTGTAGAATTGAGGCCTTACCTGTTAAACTGATGCCTTCTGCATGGTAGCTTAGACCTGGTCTAAACTGGAAAGATTTTATACTTAATACAAACCAACACTATGTCCTCACAGATTCTTTTAGTTTGTGTTATCAAACTACAATTTATTTGCCTTGAAGTGACATACCTCTGTTTCAGAATAAGCCACACCATTGTAAGACTGACGTGAACAGACCTCATTTCCAGGTTCATAACACTGCTTTAGTAGCTTTTCCACATACACATTGCTTTAGTGTCCTCCAGACCAGCTGTCTTCCTCTGCTTAGATGTTGGGATATACCAGTAACAACTCTTTGCTGCAGAACCAGGTTTTGTAAAGTTAGACTTCTAAAACTGACCACAGCCTCCATCCCATGTATTTCCAACAAAGACTCTGGACCCTTTCTCTGTGAAGAGAGAAGTGATCAAATTTGGATTAAGCTCCCAGTATCTGGGAGATCACTGACGCTACCCAGCACTAGACAGTTGAACAAATCTCCAGGGAAGAGTAACTCAAGGATGTATCAAAGTCAAGAAGCCTGATGGAGATTTATTAAGAACACCAAATGCAGAAGCCTTCAGAAAAACTTTCCGAGGATATGGGTTCTGCATGGAGATGAACTGAACTTGGCAGAGACATTCTTTTGGAATAGTGACCATTGTGCCCAAACTAAAGCAGAAACACGGCTGGAAGCTGCACAGGCACCTATGGACTCTAACTAGAAGAGAAATTCCCTGGACAGCCAAGGCTGTTTTATGAAAGATCAAATATGATGCCTCCCAGGAAAATGTATTGACAGTCCTGCAGCAGGAACCTCATTCGGTAAGCACAAAGGGAGATTATGTTCTTATTTGTACTATTTTGTGCTGTTTTGAGTAAATCTGGAAGCGTCTCTTCCAGGTAGTGGATGTTGCCTTTGTATCCCATGGGTGTCAGTACAGCAGGTTGGACAAGGTTGCTGCTGTGGTTTTTTTAAGCTAAACAGGCTCTGCCTTTCTCATGGTATAGCTGAAATTATAACCAGGCTAGAACTATTAATCTGTGAAGAAGCTTGTTTATACCAACTGCGTTAAACGCCTGCAGATGCCAAAGGGACTGTATAGCCCCAGTCCTAGTACTAGTATATGCTGGATTTTCCTACTTTTCGGTTGCCTCTGCCTCACGCTTGATACAGAATTGATACGTGCATTACTTCAGGCAGTCTTAGCTTTGTGTAAAACAAAACTGTTTAATGCCTTCAGGTTTTTTACTTCACATGTATCAAAATGTTAACATTTAAATATACTCACCAGTATAAGGAGCTTTTCCTAAGTGTTGCATCTGTAAAAGTTTGTCATTGCAGGAGCTGTAAAAGGTTTCTGTCTTTATACTTTTTGCTTTTTTACCTTGCTGTACACTTCATTATTAAACAGAAAAGGCATGCACCATGCCTTCAAAATTCTGTTTTTGGAAGTGGTTTATTATTATCAACTAGTATTCGTAAGTAGTATGCGTGTTACAAAGTTATGCAGTTTTCCCCAAGCATATGTTTGTAGTATTTCCAGAAGCAGCTCAGATACTTTTGTATGAGCATATAGCACTGTCCATACCTTTCTCTAGTTATTCTTTTGCTTTTCTTTAATAATACTTCTTTGCTTTTTAAGGACGTAATTGTGGAAATATTAATTTCTCTGATTATTTTTTAGAGTAAAATAAAATGCTCAACTTTCCTATAAAAACATATAATTACCCATGGTTTTGTTAAAGGATACTGCTACACTATGGGACAACAGTTCAACTGGAATAAAAAAAGTAGTCTGACATTTGAAGTTACCTTGTCTGGGGAGAGAGTAAGGGATTGAAATTTGAGAGTTGGGCAATATGATTCAAAATATGAGAATCTAGTGCTGTATTAACACTTACTAGTTTAATAATAATTCCTTTGATTTCTCTGTTCTAGCATCTTGCCCACAGAGGAAGGGATGTTACCAATCAGTTGGTAAACCTGCGGAAAGAGGAGGCAAACATCCTTCTTCACCTTTGGCCTTGTGAAGGGATTCCAGCAGCAGGCAAAGTGCCCAAAGAAAGGAAGAGTTTATGTTGCAAGACAAGCTCAAGAGCAAAGGCGTGTGTGACATGCTGAGAAATTGTCCAGGGATCAAATGGAGAAGTTGGAAAGAAAAAGGGACATAAAGGAAAAGACCATTGGATGTGATGCAAAATCTGCTAAACATGCTGGGGAACTTTGTTTCACTTTGCTGTTGTGTAACATCCTAAAGAATCCAGTCCTGTAGCCTTTCATTCTTCCAGCTGTAAGCGGTAGTCAGTCTCTCAGACATTCCTCCCCAAGATAAGGGAGCACATGTGGTCCCACATGCACGTTTCTAAACCCCTTATAAGAATGTGTCCAGCCTTCACACTAAGTTTTTTTGTCCCATTTTAGTTCTTTCAGTTTGCAGTATCCTGTTGTGCCAAAGCAGTCATTTTAGTTACAATCTGCACTTAACTGGAAAGAATCATTAAAGTGTAGGTCTCCCTAATAATAGCCATGTGTAATAAAATTGAAGTACACAAACTGTATATAATACATTGTATTCATTTCATTCATTGCACTATCATAAAGTTTCTTCTGTATCTTTGCTCGTAAAAGATGAGCACAGAACTTCTGTGAACCTGGTTCCTCAGATCTTACAGATATTTGACAAAGGGAGAGATTAGCTGTTCAAAGTATTCCAAAGTTGTCTTTTTCAACTTCCATCTAGTCCCTCAGAGATTGTATGTTGGGCAAAACTCGGCAAACTCATGAGGCAGGTGTTATGGCAGGGTACGTAAGCTGTGGAGGGGGTGGTAAAGGGGTGCATCGTCAGTCTTTGGGTAGCACAGGGGCAGGTTGGACTCGATAGCATCTGCTTTGCTTGAGGCAAAGCACTGCTAGTGAGCAGGTTGGCAACATTTTGGCTCTTTGAAAAACAACATTTCCCAACATGCTTGATCTTCTAAATTTGAGGAAGAAAGAGGGACTGTCTGGTGCACTGTTCTTGGAAGCTTGCCAGTCCCTGCCTTAGAGCAGGCTTCAGCCTGTGATTAAACACCTCTGCTTTCCTTTCTGTCTTCTAAATGTTCACTGATCATTCTGCCTCAGCTGAAGATATTTAAATGTCTAGAAGAGCTTCCAAAAAGCCAAGGAAACAAAGACACGTCGTACAGTATTGTATTTAGTACTACAGCACCATTTAGATCCCCATGTGCTCAGGTGAGGAAAAGCTTTTAGGTTTATTGCATAAAACAGTGATGAACTTTCCCCCTGAAATTCAAGCACCAGACCTTTTCCAGACCACTCCCTGTAAATGTTAGCAAACTTCCTACAATATCCTACTCGGTATGCATTCTTCCTGAACAGACAAGGTCTGCTATCAATATCTTGAGAAAATTAATCTTTAGTCGGTACAACAGGTGAGAGAAACCTCCTCTTGCTTATTTGCAAAAACGTGCTAGCGAACTGGAATCTGGTTTGGAGGACTGATGGCAGCTGTGTGGGTTCTCTTGATAGCCTCTGGTATCTGAAGCTGTCAGGAATTTTAGGAAAGCATTGATCTGGGCCCAAAAGCCAGTATAAATGCACACTGTTGTGATAATCCTGGCAGTCGTTTTTCACCTACAAGCTAACAGGGTTGAAAGCCAGTTATCATGGTAAAGAAAAATGCACTAATCCATATGAAATTATGACTGTTAGAGATCTGTCCCATTATGCTTTTAGACTGGCTTTACAGGATACTGTAAGAGTGATCTTCTCTTGCTTGTAGTTTCAAACAGGTACTACTATCCTTTTCTCCAAATCACCGTTTGACTTGGGGTTATTGACTATATCCAAGCTGCAGGGGTGAAGAAAGAAAAAACCTGCTTTGTTGTCTGGTAATATCTGTGGAGTACCCCAGTAATTAAATTAGAACATTTTTGACCTCTGAAATTTACAGTTTCCCTGCTTGCTAGTGTAGTTGAATCTGCTAGCCAGATCCTTAGCAGTCCTTAAAAACTGTTCATGAAGAACACACCTCACTTCCATTTTTCAGGCAGTTTCAAGCAGCTACAAAAACCAAAGCCAATCATACTCTGGTGTAAATCAAAAGGAAAAAAGCCTTGGTACACATATTAGCTTGCAACAGCTTTTGGCTTGGGTATGAATATGCAGCCTACTAGGTGGGTAGTGTGTGCTGCCCTGAGCCCTGTGGCTCAACTGAGATGCCCTTGTTCAGGTTGGGCGGGGGAGAAGAAAACTCTCAGTACAGTAGAGACGCTGTCATTTTAAAAGGGAAGTGGCACACTATAACTGAAGCTAGGTGAATGTGAATTTTCAGTTTAAATTTTTTCGTAACTCCAGCAAAATAAAAATGCAAGCAAAAACCTTGAAGCCCAAACAAACTTCAAGAAAAATCTTTCCTGAGTAGACCAGCTCTTAAAAATATGAAACATCACATTGAGTTAAAGGAAGCTGAGGGAAATCTGTATTAAAATTTTCTTTTGTATTTCTAAAATGAGCTAACTTGTATCATTGCAAGTTCTAAGATCTGGTGGAGGTACTGTATATGATTTTTTTAAAAATTGTTTGTTTGTATATAACATCGCATGTGTGGGCACTTTTCTGAGTTACCTTCTTCTTTCCCATGGACCCCATTTAAATCTGTGGACACGTTGTCACTTGCTGGGATTGGCAAAGGGTGAAAATGTACATCTGTCTGCAGTTACTCCTGCCACCGGACAAAACCTCGTTCTGTTTTGTCTTGATAAAAAGGGGGGGGAAAAACGTGCTTATCCCAAATACATGGTCCAAGGAAAAAGAATGTTCTGTCACACTGCCAGGAAAGGTTATAACATTAAATTGAGATTTGACAACTCTTATCAGCTTATTGCCTGGGAAACTGAGAATCGTTTGTTTAAAGGAATGCCTACATCTAAGAGGCTAGAAGAAATTGTGCAAGATGAGGTGGTATAACCTTTTATGGTTGGACTGGATGATCTTAAAGGTCTTGTCCAACCTAAATGGTTCTATGATTCTTTGAACCTCTCTAATACATCAGAATATTGACCTTCTTATGTGTAGAAGGTCTCCTCTAGCTAGCAGGTTGGCTGTTAACTGCTCACAAAGGCCACAGGAGCAACAAAAACTCGGATCCTGGTATTTAAACTGCTCCTTTATGCCCCAGACATGCCACATTAGAAAGTGCTTCACAGCAGCTGCGTTCTGGTCCTCTTTATTTTATTTTTTGAATATATTTTTTTTTTGGCAGTGTGTTTGCTGGCACTATGTTTGGATAGCCTACAGAACTAGTCTTGTACCTTACCTGGAAGAGACAATATCACCCTCTTCTAAGTGATGATAACTGGTCCTTTTTTACTCCAGTGTCCCTTCTGCCCTCCTGGAGTGATTAAAATTTAGGAATACTATAAGATTGCTGCATTCTTTGTGGTGACCTGTTTTCTGTAGTTCAAGATTTTGATGCAGGTCAAAATACAGCTTTTGCCGCACATGGGCAGAGGCTGGTGGTAATCTCTTCTGAGCTCGTGATCTCAGTAGGCCATCTTGGCTAGCAAACTGCTTGTGTCCGTCTGTTCACTGTTACCTTTCTCAAGCAAAATTCCCATTTAGCAAAAATAACCTTCCTTTTTGTAAGTGTCCCAGGGACACCCATTAATGAAATCCTGACGGTATAGATTGAACACATGGATAACTGTTTGTGAGATTCCCATCTCTGGATTCTTTAATGTCTAAAGCCCAGAGATCATCCCAATAATAGTTTAGATACTCCAAATAAGAGAGTTCTTTATCAGCCTGTAATTATTTTCTAAAGATCTGAGCTTCCACCAGTTAGAATTTATTGAGAAGAAGAAGCTATTCAAATTGTTTTCAAACATGGTATGACATAGCATGCTATCTGGGCTAGCAACATGATGGGCATTATGACCTGTGACCAGAAATGCAGAAGTATTTGCAGATTCCCTTAGCAGATGACCATTCATGACTTAAAGGAGGATGTAATTAAAACAATATTTCTGCAATTTGGTTTTCTCTCTCATGGCTTACTCATGGTCGCAGAAAATTTGATTATTTCTGGCCTCGTCGTGTGGCAGAGCTCAAATCTGATCTGATACGTGTAATTATACATTTCCCTTAATTTAGGTATTACTGAGAACTCTCAGGGAGTTTGAACAGGAGTTAACTATCCCGTCAATGACAGTACTGGCCTGGCTGAGACATTTTTTAGGCTTTTCTTCTGAAATCTTTCTGTGCAACATCAGATGCACTTGTCTTAACGTGAAAATACAGCGCCTTAGAATGCCAGCGAAGTCCTGCACTTGTATCTGGGCAGTGTCCCATCTCCTGATGTGGGTTCTACTTGCATAATTTCCATACAAAAACATTCAGGAGGCACTTCCTCATCTATAGTGCAAAGTATTTTACCTGAAGACACTTGTTAGCAATGAATGAAAACTTTAGGTTATGTATATGTACTTCAACTGCATTTTAAAAATTATTCCTGAAACTCTGAGCGTCTTCTGAAATGCTGGGCTGTCCGAGCCTTTTCTTGGAGATTTGTCTATTGGCAGTTTCAGTTCATTGCTTCCCAGTATCTTGCCAATATTTATATTCTCTCATGAGACAATAGGTAACTATTTTTTTAAAAAGTTAAGCAGTGTTAAACGCCCTACTTATTCTTCCCTCACCCCACTTCTCAAACACAACCTAAGTATTTTATTGCAAGACTTACTAGACTGTTGTTTGAATTAATTCACAAGCACTCTGTTTTGCCATTCTCAGTTGTAAGACTGTTGGCCAGGGAGGAAAAGATGACAGGTACTTAGGATTCGGATAGCACTGAGTTCTGGGATCAGTGCCAAATTGTATAAACCCTTCAGATAGGCAGAGTAATAGCCTTTAAAGTAGACCCGTATCTGTAAAAACATCAAGAGATCTTTGGAGAGGCCAAGGAGCGTTTGCTTACAGGAGACAGCACCAGGACCTGTTGCTGCTATGTGCTGCTCTGTGGTTTATTTGTGAAGCTTCTCCCTGTGGGCCTTACCTTTGTGGGCATGGTAACTAACCCATGAGTAACTGAATGGCTGGAGAACTCTACTCCTCTCTTAGGAGTTGTGTTTTCTGTAAGTTCTAAACACCTTCTTGTCAGGTATCATGTATTATTCTAACATAAAGTTTTATTTGACAGAATTGGCAAATGTTTCTCATTGACCTTTTGCTTATATCCACTAAATTGAATTGTTAGACTTAACAGTCTTAACCTTGACTTGAGTAAGAGATTAATGCCAATTTATCGCACTTTAACAGTTAATAGATAAGCAAAGAAATTACATTCTGCCTTCTTACAAACAAAACAAGTGTTTAGATGTTTTGCCTTTTTAAATATATGATAATTATCTTGTAAGTTAAAGACTTTATCTACATCTGTGACTGGCAGCATTTGTATTTCTTCAAAGAACTTCTCTGTATAGTCTGAAAGCTTATCTTTCAAGTCATATTTATTGCGTTGCCTAACTGTAGCACTGTCAATAATGTTTGAAATGTTGCGCTATCAAAAGTTATTTCTTAAAGGTTGAGGTTAAAAGGTGGTATGTTTATTTTTAGTATCAATAATTCTTAGTACATTGGCCGTAATATTAATCAGTTACATTTATGATCTTTTCAGTCTTTCTTCATTGAACAATAACCCTATCCATACAGTTCGTTTTGTGACATCTTTTGACAGTGATGTTGATGTGAGATGTTAAACATTTTTAGTTTTCAACGAGTTGCCACTAAAAAGAGTGTATTGCATTAACTCTGAAGTGAGGAAGCTGCAGAGTGTCTTGCTATCTGTAGTGCATGTTGGGCTACCTTATTTTTTCAGATCAGGATTTATTACTGGGTTGGTATGGTATGTTAGGGGTTTTTTGTTTTGTTTTAACTCCTAATGCTTCACAGCCATGTAATTAGGTAGTCTGTGCAGCAGAGAGTTGTTGCAGTTGATCATAGGGGAGTAGAGATTGTTCATTATAAACAGGCCTTTAGATCAGTTTTTTTAAATGTATGTATTATTATAGTTGAAAAGGACTTACCACACCCACTATGCAGAATTTGAAGCCATTTGTAGACCTAAATCCTCTTTTTCCTTGACTTTGTTTCTCAGACCATCAATTCTCCCTAGTCCTTCTCCTTCAAAATCCATTCCAATCCCACAGCCCCTCCGACCAGCAGATGAAGACCATCGGAATCAATTTGGGCAGCGTGACCGGTCCTCTTCAGCTCCCAACGTTCACATCAATACAATTGAGCCAGTCAATATCGATGTAAGTATTAATAACGTTTGGATCAGGAATAGAAGATTTGCTGTTTCCCTTATGAATACCAGTGCGTTAAATTTATGATGTGTACACACGAGTGCTGTGTTAATCCTTGGTGGTTTATCAGAGTCTTCATAGATCCCACAAAGACATTTTTCTGTGGAGAGCTATAAGAATGCAGATAAACCATTTTCCAAAAGCAGAGCTGACTTTAGACAGTCCTGTCCTTTCATTTTCAAAGAAACATTCTACCACAAACAACTGCTGGGTTATTTTGTCATTAGTCCCAAGGCTCGTGCTGCCAGCTGTACCACAGTGGTGAGAGTATGAGAACCAGTAACCACTCTTGCAAACCATTTTATGTGTTCAGCATATTTCTTCTATGCAAGATAGGGATTTTTATTATTTGTATTTTAAGTAATATTTCTGTCATTGAAGAAAAATAAATTATTGCCTAAATTGAGTTCAGATTTCTGGAATGTTCCTTAGGATTTCAATAGCCCAATATATATTGTTCTGAGCATTCTTTTGGAGTGTTGAGAAACTGCTGCACTTAACTAGTTTTCCACATTTTAAAAGTTTCTGAATCATAAGTAATAATAGTTATATAGCTGAGAGTAGATATAAGGCCAGCTAGGACTTTTCAACATGTTGGTCACGACAACCTCTAATTTTGATAATGTGTACAGCTTGTATTTTACCCTGAAGTCTACTTTCTAGAAATTAGTCACATGCCAGGTGAGCAGTCTGGAAGTCTGCCTGGACACTGAGGCACAAAATCTGTTTTGCATGTGAACCAAGTGAATGCTGAAATCTTAGTTGAGTGTTAAGAGTGTGACCATGTAGACATGTGCATATGATACATGGCAGGGGTGCAGCTGGGCAGCAGGACCACTGCTTCTGGCAGCAAGGGTGGGTGTGTAAAGGAATAAAAGAATTGTGTACCCCAAAAAACCCAAAAAGACTTGACGATGAAAATGGACATACAAAGGGAAACTGCTAGAATTTTCTAATTTTTTTCTGTTTAGAAAATCCTCAGTGTTTAATCTGGGTATGTCGTAAAAGATACTCTCAGTTCGCAGTGGATTGCAAGTGAAGGACACCTTTTGCAGTTAGTCATTTCTGAGAAGAGCAGAGTGTGCCTGGCTATGCAAATAAGGTGCTTTGTTACAAGAAAAAACTAAGCAGAACTCTTTGACTGATGTACCTCGGTACAGGAAATTATGTACCAGCTTCTGATATGACAGTTCAAATAATTTGTGCCACAAACACTAGAATGTTTGGTTCGATATTTCTTTGTGTGTTTTGGCCAACTGCGTGTTTAAATCAATATTTTCGTGTCAGCATCTATTTTAGGTGGTGTAGATTTTGCTTTACTACTGAGAGATGATGTTTTAAAGAAACTAATTTTGAAAAGTTTAGGAGTTTTTATAAATACTTCTTTGGAGTCACTGCTATTAGTAAGCCAGAACAGGAAACGTCTTTTATTTCATGGACAACGTAAGAGTTATGCGTTCTCATTTTAATCAATCCAAATTGATTCTGGAATGTAAATCATAATACTTAAATTAAACACAGTTATTTTTTTTTAATTTATAGGACTTGATTAGAGACCAGGGTTTACGAGGAGAGGGAGGTAAGTAGTGCTTAAACTAGCTACTATGCTCTATTTAATTACACAACCGCTTTGTCCCTTCCCTTTGTTCTACTTCCTTCTACAAAACACAGGCACAAAGGAAAATATGACTAGAACAAAAAATGAATTTGCATTTGCTTGTCCATGAACTTAGTATTTGTCTGACAAAGGTTTGAGTCATTTGCCGGTCATTCTGGGAGCGGGGGAGACAGAAGGAGAAAAAGTTTTGAAGTGGTATCTAGTTTTTCGGTTTTAAAGTTACCTTGCACCATCACATTTTTGCTCTCTTACACACACACACACACTCATTCACTCACATGGCTGCACACAGATATGCTACAACTTCCCAACTCTCTCTCAAAGATTTTTATGTCTGTTGTTACCTTTCCACCCATGGAAACAATGGGAGTTTTCATTGAAAACCATCAACATGGTTGATGGACCTTCCATACTAACTGCTGCAACCTAAAGCAGCCTGACACACTCCGGTTCTTCTCCCCCTCTACCCCTGCTGAAGATGCTGCTTTGCTGTACTGCATGCCTGTGCTACTCTAGGAACCAGGTTGTTAGGACCTTTCACTAAAGCCCGGTCTTCTTATGTTTCCTTCAATAACACACAGCCCTAATTCACAGTGAAGTCAGGACTCGTGCTAGAAGATTTATTTTTCTTTACATGTTATGCACAGGCCTGGGTAAATCACTTCTCCCACTGACTGTCAGGGTCCTGAGAGGGCTTCTTATGTGCTGTGTTTATTCCTATGAATATAATAACTATATAAATAATAGAAATAAAGAACTAGTAAGTAGGGCAGGCATATGAGAGTTTTCTCAACTCCAAATCATTAACACAGTCATCTCCTACTAATTATAACTTGCTTCAGACATAAGTAAAGTCTGGATTGCCTCCTGATCTCAAAGGTTTTGTACTGTGGACTATCACTGACTTTGTTTCTCTCATCCAAATCTGGTAGTTGGTAGGGTGGTACCTACCTACTGCATTATGTTTGATGGAGCATTATTTTTCTTACGCCAGCAATAGAACACTTTTAAAAAAGAAATTTCCTTTGATCCTGCAAGCCTACTAATTTAAAGTTGCCAGCTCTAGCTATTTTTGTATGTGTTGGTAGGTGTGGCTCTCCACAGTTTTGCCCATTTTGTCCAGCATTTAAATGTTGTGCTATCATGTCGGTTTTAACTTTTGATCATAAACTGTCTGCTTGGCATCTGAAAACAATTGGCTATTCCCAATCCTGAAACAGTGTTATTAGTAATTGACTTTTTTTTTTACCTTCAAAGTACAGAAGCAATCTATGAATAGGAGTCAAAGCATCCTAGTTATTTCCCATGACTTCTTTCATTTCTTCTATGTGTCTGTCTTTCTGTCTCTGCCTGCCCGTCTCTTTCTCTCTAACAGCCCCTTTGAACCAGCTGATGCGCTGTCTTCGGAAATACCAATCCCGGACTCCCAGTCCCCTCCTTCATTCTGTCCCCAGTGAAATAGTGTTTGATTTTGAGCCTGGCCCAGTGTTCAGAGGTAGTTGGGCTCTTCTTTCTTGTTTTCACCCAAACAAAATAAGTAAAACCACAGATGCTGTTTGTGCCTCACCCTCACACCGTGTGTATGTAAGTGTGTGAGTTTATCAAAACACCTCTGTTTTTTTGCTTGGCCTGGCTGGAATGCTTTGAATGTGCTTTTCACACATACTCACTTTCACCTTTACACGCTTGAAAATGACTATAAATAAAGTCTGACTTAAATCTTCAAAAGCAAGGAATTTCAAAGTTGAGGTTTTTATGTGGACCTTAACGTCATTTTTCTAAACAAAGGTCCTTGGACTGCATTGCAGTGATTTTAAAGGCAAAGTGATGTCCTTAACTTAGAATTTCCTTGACTGTTCAGTTTAAGTCAGTTCAGTGCTTTAACAGTTTTCTGTATTTAATATTCTTTGTTTTGAAAAGTAAACTAGGAAATCAAATGTGAATTACAAACATTTCCATTGATACCTTGTTAGGTCTCAAGTTTTCCAAGTAATGTGTCATGTCAACTTTCAACAAACACTTCATTTTGAGAATGTGCTATTGATACCACATTGGAGCCCTAGGTGGTTTAAACCATGTAGTTTTTATTTAGTCAGTAAATTTCCAGCGAAACAGTATTTGTTTGTGTCGTATACCATGTAAAATAAGACTCTTCCATTTTCACATCATTGACTCTGAGGGTAATTTAGGCCTAAAGCTGTCAATGGATCTGTTGTATTGCACAAAATCCCAGCAAGCTCTCTGGGATTTCATATGCTGAAGACACCAACTATTGAGTAATAGCATGAAATGTAAATACTTGTGTCTATACCTATACATGTAGAAATGGGTAGTCCAGTGCATGTAGTGTGGTTTTCAAATGCTACCATCTTGGCTGTTTCAAAGACTTTTGTTTCAGAATATATCAAGAGCAGTTGACCTTATGAACTTCCAGAAGTCTTTGTAAGAAGGCAGGTGTTCACAACAAGCAAACTGGGTACAGAATGGAATATGATACAGCCTCAGAGTCCAAGCTAATGACTTAAGTCCAACATTAGCTGAAGTATTCTACTGTAGTAACTTGGAAAACAGGCCATCTGATATTATTATGAACAGATTAACTATAATGTTGTCATGCACTGTAAGCGTTTTTGGTGAAGGGCAAATATTGTGTTAGTATTTCTGTATCGTGGTATCAACATTTGCATAGGAGACCTTAGTTACCTCCAAAGAAAATGCATTCCGGTAGAGCTTTGCTATTACAGACAAAGTCTTTAGTGCAGTAAACTTTTAGAAAATGGCTCATGTTCTGGGAACATCATACATTTAATTCCATACATGTCTGGTTTCAGACAAATAATGTAATAAATATATGACAGTATAGTGACCATAACATAAATGTGAACAAAAGACCATCGTTCAGGTCACTGGCTTCCAGCTGGTTGTAAATATAGTTAGGGTGCCTAATATGCATCATTGTTGTAGCTTTAGCATGTGGGACAAAGTTTATGGATGCTGTGTCCCGTTTTTGGTGTGTTGGTATGTCATTTTGTGCTTCCACTTGAAATGCATAAAATTTAGCACAGTGAGGACAGGCAGTGATGCATATGTCTAGTCTGATAAATTAGCACACACTCAGTGACTGAACTCGAGCAACAGTTTTAGAACTCACAAAGTCAATTTTTGAACTCACGTTGACATTAGGAGACACTTTTAATAAGAAGAGGACTTCTGAAGGAGTATTGTCTTCTACCATTTCCCAGAGCACTGATGTGAGAGAAAGCATTGGAATGTTGGAGGTCTTGTACGATGACATACATTGTTTAGCAGAGCAGCATGAATTTAATTAACCATTGACCTTATTTTATGTCCTTTGCATTAGGAGGGTCAGCATAACCTTGTTACTAATAATTGTGGTGTATTTTAAAAAGCAGTGTTGAGCTGAAGTGCTCTTTTTGTAAAGAGCTGTTGGGGCTCTGAAACACAGCTCTGTTAGTGACATTTTCCTGCATAGATTTGTTTAGGTAACACACGGGCTACAGATGTAGTGTTCTTTTTGTATTTAAAATAGCTAACTAAAGTACTTTTAATTTTTTAATTCTTTCTTCAGTCTAATTTTTACTTTTAAATAAGAGCTCTCTGCTAACAGCTTTAAAACAGCCAAATGGTTTGCAGGTGGCACTTGGAGACTCAACTAGAAAGTGTTTCAAGTTTTTTGCATTTAGTCTTATTTTGATTCCAAAGTACAATATTCCAGCTATTTATTGGGTCCCTAAAAGGTTAGCTACAAGAAATCCGAGAGGTAGCTGCTGCTAACTAAAGTGCTACTACTTTTCTCCTCAAAGAAACTAGTGGAGTTAAAAAATACATTATTTTTTTTTATTTTTCTATTTAGAATATTTAAAGAGACATTATTCTTCTGATAATTCATGAACAAGAGACTGAGGACTATCAGATATAGAGGGATGTTTGCTATAAACTTGTCTCTTCCTGAAATCTAAGACTTGAGCACTAATCTAATATTAGGAAAATATTCCTAGCATATGTTTACTGCCTCTTAACATTTACATTGATGTTTGGCGATACTGCATCTTAAACACAGTTCTTTCACCTAATATCAATACATTCTTGTGAGCTGGCTTCTTATAGATAAAAATATCCTGTTTCTGAAATTTAGGTTCAACTGCAGGTTTGTCTGCAACACCTCCCGCCTCTTTGCCTGGGTCACTCACCAATGTGAAAGCGTTACAGAAATCACCTGGACCCCAACGGGAAAGGAAATCATCCTCATCCTCAGAAGACAGAAATAGAATGGTAAGGGAAAGATCAGCTATTTTTTTCGTTCGTAGGATGGTGTGTTCATAGTATAGAAATACTACACAACCACGTTCCTCTCACTTTTCTTTCATCAAAGCCTTCTGCATTATTTTGAAGATGAGTGTGATAATGATCAAGGAGTATAAACCAATAAATAATGGAATCTTGAAATTGTGAGACTGATACATAAATCATTTCTGTAATTGACTATACTCACTTTAACTCCACTGCACCCAAATGCCTTGGTGTGCTTCATATTATAATCCCTTCAAATAACAGCTTAACTTTTCCTACCGTGTTTCATGAACTTTGAAAGTTCTCTGGGTACACCCAAATGTAGCAATACATAAAATGTCTTTTTTTTTTTTTTTTTTACATTCACAACTTAGCATTATGATTGGGTAAGAACTGGAAAATTAATGAGACTTTCTTTTTGGTAAGAGTTTCTTAATATTTACTGGTTTCAATACTGCCAGAAACCTGTGGCAAATATTTAATGCCAGGAAATAGTTTAGTATACCTGTGTGCTGAGGTTTTGCTTATCGCTGGCTTGAAAAGTGAAATGCAATAGCTAAAAATGGAAGTTCTTTTAGGACTTTAATGATATGAAATGCTGATACCAAATATGTCTGTTTTCACAGACACTAATGCACTTGCATTCTTCCTTTTTATTGTTTATGCATATATATATATAAAGAAAACCCTTGCTCGACGGGATTCAAGTGATGATTGGGAGATACCAGATGGACAGATCACAGTTGGACAAAGGATAGGATCTGGATCATTTGGAACAGTCTACAAAGGAAAGTGGCATGGTATGTGGCCATCATGGCAAACAAGTAATTCTAAAGCAAGTGACATGGCCTGCTGGGGCCACCCAGCTGGAAAGCAGCTTCACAGAAAAGCATCTGGGGGGATTCTGGTGGACACCACATTGAATATGAGCCAGCAGTGTGCCCTCACCTCAAGGAAGGACAGTGACATCCTGGGCTGCCTTAGGCAAAGGAGGTGACTCTTCCCCTCAGCACTGGTGGTGTCACACCTGGAGTGTAGGGTCCAGTTCTGGGCTGTACAAGAGACACATGGACATACCAGGAAGAGTCCACTGAAGGGCCATACAGATGATGTCTAAATTAATAAGTAGTGTACTAAATACGTAACATTAGGATTTCAAACTCTTTAGAGACTCAACTCTTGCATATTCTTCTGAATTAAGTAATTATTAGGGTAAAGATGAAACACAGTTACTAGAAAGGCCAAAGTACCTATCCTAATGAATGAGGATTTCAAATGTGTATTTAGAAAGCTTTGACTTGGCTAGGATTTCTCAGAATAAAGTAAGAATAGCGTTTATACATTTTACAGAATATTTACTTAATACTGTAGTGGTTTATTTCATGAAAGGTAGGAAATAAGGTATCAATATTTCTGATGCTCTGTATAGCATTTTATGATGGAGGAATATGTGTCAGTGACACTTACTAAGAATTGCTATTTTAAAGGTGATGTGGCAGTGAAAATGTTGAATGTTACGGCACCCACACCTCAACAGTTACAGGCTTTCAAAAATGAAGTAGGAGTGCTCAGGTAAGACTATTTTAATGGCCTAAAATAATGTGTATAGCTTCATTAATCATTGAATTTTAGATTTCCATTAGAACACATTGGTCTTATTCCCCCATGGTGATACTTCAGGCAGAAAATAGAACTTGCCATTTAAATACGTTTCTTTGTATCCACTGCTAGTTCTTCCTTCCCCTGTATGTGTTTGTCCGTACACTGATGTTGTGAATATATGTATGTCCAAACATTCAAGACAGGACTAGTTTTTGCTATTGTACTACCCCCAGGACACAGCCTAAGTGTGAACACCAGGCCTTTCTTTCCCCTCGTCTACATTTTGAGATTGAAGGAGAGCGTGACTACTTACTGGTGTTGAGCTACAGAACTGCCCATATTATTTGTTGTTTAATAGTTTCTGTTCAGTAGCATTGACTTCTCTTTGGGTTTTTTTTTTATGTATTTCTCATAAAGCCACTTCTCGATTTCCTTTTCTCGTATCTACTGCTTGTACTTTCTCAGAGGAAGTATTTGTCTTGGATTCAGTTCTTAAAAGAGGATCCATCAGTACAATGCAATGGAATATTTGTTGGGAAGACCATTAGCATCCAGGCACAATCTTGAGCAGTCTCGAGCATAATTCTGTTTTAAGAAACAAAATAGAAAGAAGGTTTTGGCCTCTGGAAAACCTATGTGTTGAGCTGGGCACCTGTGCTGGGGAATAAGCTACACACTGAAAAGAGGATGGTCAGCCTTTTTCCCCAGGAAATGTTAGTTCTGAAAAGTCTGAGTCCGTAGTTGTGGAAGCAAAGGCTTTCTGGGGTATGCTCTTTGGATATCTCTGCATATTTTTAACATATCTGCTCAGGACAACTTAATGAAATAAAAAGATCTTGTATTTCATACCTAGTCCAGATTTCTCCTGGCAGTCCCATAGCTAGAGTCTAGCCTTTTTCTGTTGTTGATTGTTTCAGCACTTACAGTAAATAATCAGTTGTCCTGTCTTTTGACCAAGACAAGCCAGATTAACCTGTAGTTGTGCTTTTTCCGCTATGCTTCATCATTACTTTCTTAGCTTTGAGGTAGGATTTGCAAGAAAATGCTTATTTTTTTGTTCACTCAGCAGTTACTCTCAGCATCACTTGACAAATCCTTGAACCTGAAAAAGGCACAGTCACATAGTGTGGAACCATCCTAGTCTGCATTGCTGAGAGGACAGAGGGGTTCATACTCTAGGGTCCCATGTTATTTTTTTAGTATAAGAAAACATAAAGAGCTCTGCCATATTCAGCAGCAGCATAGATGTAAGAAGCTACCCCAGGTTTTGAGCTTGGTCTGTCAGGTTTCTTCAACAGTGAGCTGCCTGCATTCAGTACCAAGCTGTGTTGGAAGAAGAGTGTCTTTATTTTTCCTCAGCCCCTGGGAAAGTAGGAAATACTCCAGAATTCTTAAGTGCCTTATTTTTGTAGTATCTCGTTGGTATGTTTGGAGGTATCTAGTTCTTCATGTCCATTTGATGACAATAAAAATGTGATTGACTTTTCCTAGAGGCTGAGGAGAATTTTTCACATTTTACAGTGCATCAGTAGATTCTTTCAGGCCTTGAATCTACTGAGTTACCTACTAAGATATTCCTCTCTGCGTTATTCGTGGTGAAGTTTTTCTGTCTGGAGTTGCTCCATCTTTGAAATAGGTTTGATTTAATCTGGCCAAATCTCTGTGGTGAGCTCCAGTCTCTCACAGTGCTGTTTGGAAACAAGTTCATATCGTAACCTTACTGAGGTACGGTTTTCATACCTCTTCCCACCCTTATTTTTATGTTGGCTCCATAGAGAGTACAAAATTCTCATCAAATAAAGCACGAAGAAAAGCTGAAGCCTTGTCAAGAAAGTGTGTTGATGGTTTCTGAATGAAAAGGTTGTCCTTCCTGGGAGCTTCTGAGGCTGGAAATTCATTTTTAATATCCTCTTTATGGACAGCAACATCTCATAGCTGGGCTGGAGTTACACAAAAGCAGACCTCCCTACAAACCGTAGCTGTCCCATGGGGAACTAGTGGTAACAGCATCTTCTGAGCAGTCCTGTGCTGGGTTGCTTGTGAAAGCAAAGGGAAGTGATGCTTACAGCAGAACAGTTATTCTGTGTCATTATGATGAGAAAGGCTAACTGCTGGAATAATTCATTAAACTGAATCTAGCAGCAGGTTATCACATTATCTTAGTAAAAGTTGAGATTGACCCACAACTTCTGTTTTGAAATACATATTTAGACTGTGATAGATATGCCTGCGTTTTTCCTGAATCCCTGATCTGCCTGATTTCCTCCTGGTTTTGTTTGTTTTTTTTTATTTTGACAGGAAAACACGACATGTGAATATCCTGCTTTTCATGGGTTATTCAACAAAACCCCAGTTGGCTATTGTTACACAGTGGTGTGAGGGGTCCAGCTTATATCACCATCTACACATCATTGAGACCAAATTTGAAATGATCAAACTAATTGATATTGCACGACAGACTGCACAAGGCATGGAGTGAGTATCATATTAGTTGTCTACGTATCCCCTTCACACTCTGACTGATACTGGCAAATAAGGCCACCTATCTCCTCACTTTGCCAAACCCAGGGTCCTGCCTTAATGATCAAAGCATTTGGTGAAATGTTTATTATTTTGATTAGTAAAATAGACTTTGTGATCTTTTTTTGGAACATAGGAAAATACAAATCATCAAGGAAATACAGTCTTGGATAGTAGAAAAAAGGTAATTACAGGGTAGCTAAACTTTCAGTTTTGTAAGCAAAGATTTCTGTTCCAGGCATTATGATCTTCACAGTGCAGATAGTCTTATGGTAGGAGGTAAAACATAATTTAAAAAGAAGCACCCTGCGAATGGAAGGACAGAATCCTGTAAGATAGCACAGAAGGCAGACAGCCCTGTTAGCAAAAAGAATCAATTTTTTTCTCCTTTCCTCCTAAGTGTTGTAGCTCTCTAAATAATAGATTTTAGCATTTGAAGAAAACATGCCTCTTTTGTTCTAAGTACTGTAAATAATCCTTACTCCCATAGAGGGCAATTGAGTGAGTTAGAACTTACAGAACTAGCCCAATATTGTGTGTCAAAATCAGAGCACTGATGTAAGATCAGAGATATCACCCTCCAGCTGGAAAACCCCTAAGATGACTGCAGTTCATTGTGCCATTTTTCTACTAAGTATTCTATTACATTTTCCGTCAAGAGATGGGGAGGTGTTTGCAGCAACCAAGCCTCAGCCTTCTGTTAGCCCGCTCATCTCCCCAGGCTCCCTCTGTAGGTAACAGAGATGCAGAAACTGTTTTACAAGCGTGATTCAAAGCGGAAACATAAATTGGGGCTTTTCCAGCAGGTTTGTGCCAATCTTACTGACTAAACAAAGAGCCATGGGAGACTAGGCTCCTAATTTAAGCTGTATCTATGCTGTGGGGCAAGCACTCTCCTCTGTTCCCTGCAATCTATTTATCCAGTCTGCAGTCAAGGCATCTTTTTTCCAGTCCTGTACTAAAAAGCAGTCAGCGTGCTTGAGTACCCACTGAGACTGGGAAGCACGTTTAACTCCCGCAATTTAGAAATGCCGAAAGCTGTGACTAGCCTGCAAAGTGTCTTGACAGTCACTGTTACGGCTGGGAGGCAGAGCCTTCAGCACTGAATGGCATGTCAAAAACTACTGAAGTTCTTTTATTTTTATTCTGGGTATTGAGTTAGAATGGAAAAGCAGAAGTTGGTGCGTAATTGTTATTTCATTCTTCAGTAGCACCAGGTTTGATCTGTAAATCCAAGCTTTATTTTTGTGTTTTGTTTTGGTTTTTTTTTGTGGCTGTTGCAGAAACTGTCACGGGTAACTGAAGTTTTACCACCTTGATGCATATGTGCAGTTTGAATATCTACAGAATTTGTGTTTCAGTAATACAGTGAATTTTGGGTTGTTAATTAGTGAAATGTCATTTAACCCACCTAATCTATGATGTTCCTTTTCAGTTACTTGCATGCCAAGTCAATCATCCACAGAGACCTCAAGAGTAATAGTATCCTTTTCAGAGATGTGATTATGGAACATGACAGCATTCCTGACATTTTTTTTCTGCCAGAAATGAACTTACGGATGTAGAAAGCTGTTCGTGTGTGAATATTTGCTGAGCTGAAATTTTGCTGAGAAGGGGTGACATCACTTGTAGCAAAGGAAGGAGCATTTACTGTGTCTTTTGAGATGACTGCAATAAAGTAGCAGGTTTTGTTGTGGTATCACAAAGATTTTTGCATCGTTTGGTTTCTGTGTGTAATGAAAGATTACGCCAGTTCACTCCTGGAATATTTTCAGTTTTTCTCATACTTGGCATTTCCAGAAAGCCACCTGGGCCATGGTCTGTTCAGCACTGGCCCAGTGATTACTTACATAACCCTCAAGTACCATAATTCACCATCCTGGCTGCTGAAAACCTTCTTCAGTGACAGTGGATGGTTAAAACTGTTACGTCTAATGTTGCAAATTTGTAGCTGTTTATTGTTCTTGTAGGACAGGACCAGCACTGCTTGTTTGTTTTCCTTTAACATTTTCCCCTTAGATATTTTTCTTCATGAAGACCTCACAGTAAAAATAGGTGATTTTGGTCTAGCTACAGTGAAATCACGATGGAGCGGATCACATCAACTTGAACAGTTGTCTGGATCTATTCTATGGATGGTAAGCAAGGGGGAAATGGTGTGTTTGTTTCAACAAATTTAATTGCCTTTCACCAAAATTTCCAAGACTGTCCCTCCAGCACACTGACATAGATAAGCTGATTTAAGCTGGAAGAGACAAAGCAATAGTATGAAGTATTAAATGAGTGCTTTTAAGTTCTTCTATAAGCATATGTTTTCCAGTAGTCAGCAAAAAGCTTTAGTGGCTTCATCCCTTATTCTGAGGTTTAAACAGAAAAGAAAATGGTGCCTAAGAAAAAGGGTATGATTAATCCCGGGTTGTGGAGACAGTGAGGAAAGCCATGGAAAACATCCTGCAAAGAAGCAGAGGAACTAGCTCAGCCAAAAGTAAGATGCTCTTAAGTCTGAAGGATTCAAGCATGGCTACGTTCAAGAAGTTGTACAACTTGCTTAAGTTGTAACTTAACAGTTAACAGCTTCCGGTACAACTCTGCTTTCTCCTTTTCTCCCAGAAAAAAACTGAAGACTCTTGTTAGTTGGCATTATTTTCAGTGTTGTTATAATTAAGTTTCAAAATGCCTTCTTGGCCTGGACAGGTCATTTTGTTCTGTCGTAGGGGAATAAAGGGATCACCGAGCTAAAATGAGCCAATGGATTTTGAGATTCTTGTCAACACGCACTTTATTTTAGGACCTGGTAACATCGGGAGACAAGCGTTGGGCCTTGTACCTGTTACACTCTGGACAAGTCCGTGTTTTGTTCCTGCTATGTAAAGTGTAGGCCGACGTGGTGAAATAAAACTAAATTCTTTCCTTTTTTTGTACAGGCACCAGAAGTTATTAGGATGCAAGATAAAAACCCATATAGCTTTCAGTCAGATGTCTATGCGTTTGGGATTGTTCTTTACGAATTGATGACTGGACAGTTACCATACTCAAACATCAACAACAGGGACCAGGTAAGGGAAGGGAAGGGATTGACTTCAGTCAGCTGTGGCCTGAAACAGAATAATTTGGTCTTGTGAAGTGCACATTCTCATGTTTTGTGTGTTTTATTTGTGTTTCTGATTCTGATGTTATGAGATGATGTTTCTACATTTTCTAGATCTGCTTCAGCCGTGTAGCACCAATTTACTTACTTCTCTTGAGGGTTTTTTTGCCTTTTTTTACTTCAAGTACAAATTTTCAGCTTATGATCTGGTTGCCAGGAGACTTATTAGGGAAAGAGCAGGTTACTTAATAGTAATCTAGTTTAGAATAGTTCTGCAAAGACGAAATGATCCTCCATATGTTCAGTTATTATTCTTATTATTTTTTTCCCCCTCCTTTGCATTCAGTAATAGTTCAGCAATGGGATTGACAAAATGGAACAGCAATCATCTCGCTGAATATTTTATAGTCATTTCAGTCTGAGAAATGCATGCAGCATCTAATTGAATTTCAGGATATGAGCATTTCTCAAATCCTGCTTGATGGGGTATATGACTTTCCAGAGTGTATGAATCCTGTAAGAAGATTGCTTAATTGTGAACAAATATTCCTTAAGTCTAATGCTACCATACGCCTGTAATGTATCTCCACAGGATAGGGACATTTGCGAAGGCATATCTGATTCATTATTTTTCTCTCTAATCTGAAAATAATATCTATGCATCAAGATCTTCAGTGTAAACTATTCTATGCCTGGGTGGTGATATATTTATGTTGTTTCTGTGTCTGCATCCCTTGTTTTTTCACTGTCAGTACTTGAGAATTGCAACCATAGCAACGTTCATCTGTGAATGCCATTTGATAAGGCTGCTTCCGTATTTGTCAGAACACTTCATCCCAATTCATCAAATCTGGAGTGACTCCTTTTTCTAATTATTATTTTTAATTGGTTTTGCCTTTTGAAAGAAAGGAAAGGTCCAGGTTCCTGGCCAGATGGGTGCAGCCTTCTAAAAGGAGTATTTGGGCATTGTTGTTTTGGGTTTTTCTTTTTTTACATTTTTTGAGATTTGAAAAATGAATCGAGTGACGGGGATGCTCACAATTAAGTGCTGATGAAACAGATCTTAAATTGCAAGTGAAGCCAGCCTATAAAATGTGATCTAATGTCTTGAGTTTTGTCACTCCCAGTCTGTTGTCTAAAAAAACATAAATATTGCTCACTTTCTGCTGGTACATCTACATCAGCTACTATGACACCACTGAGATTCTTAGTGAGGAAAGCATCACTCTTGTTACACCTCAGAGTGATTCTCTCACCTTAACATGTTTTTCTAGACAGACTAGGACTGTTGTTATTGTGATGCTTTCTCTTTTCCAGTTAAAAGTTTAATCCCTATATTATTTGTAAAGGAAGTATTGGAAACAGAGATAGTAATGAATTTTGAATTATTTCAACTTCAGTAATGTAGTTGTTTAGAAAAGGGTAACTTTTGACTTGTCAGTGGTAGGTTAATGACTGGACTTGATCTTTTCCAATCCAGGCAATTTTGTGATTCTGTGAACTTCTAGATTATGATAAATCTCATTGCAGCAGAGGCAAGGGACAGGATAGACAAGTCTTTACTATGAAATGCTGCTCTGGCACACGGGGATTTCTAAAGAAACCATATGGGAGTTTTATACTCCTCCTTGATGCCAACACAGATGCGACTGAATCAGGAAGTTGAAAAAGGACCAGGATTGTGTTAGTATAAATAACATGTATAGCTTGCTTGAGGTGTGGGGGTTTTCTCTTGTTGGTTTTTTTTTTTTTGCCAGTGTGAAGATATAAAGTAGTTACGCTTCATTAAATATAAGGTGTGATACACCTGCCAGGTTTGTCTGAATATTGCAAAAAGGTGGTGATTATCTGGTGCAGCATGAACGGATCTTTGATTAGCTAGTTTGAAAGGGCTTTTTAGTGTCAGCGCAACTGCAGTACTCAAACCGCATTGCATTTGACCGTGGTTTCACGTGATGAGGTTTGATGGTTTTTTTATATATCTGAGAGACCATTAACCATATTTGTGCTTTGCTTTTCTGCTTTCTATTGGTTTACTTTGTTTTATGCTTAAATTTTATCCTTAGTTGAAATATAAGCCTTCCATGGTAAAGGAATAAGTGTAAAAATACAAGGCCTGTCTGTCTCCTCTTCTACAGAGGAAAGGCAGCTTCTCTTTTTCTTTTGTGGTTTTGTGAGGGGAAGGGTGGTCAGATGTCAAGAATAAGCTTTTGTGGTGGAGAAGTATGTGGAGGAATTTTTCTCAAAAGGTAAGGGGTTTTTAATATCTGAAGTCCGTGTGTTTCTTAAAATACCTTTCAGTGTGGACTTGCTGTTAACTTATAAAACAATATTTATTTTTACAGAATCTTTATTTTTAGGCATTCTGTTCCTGCCACACAGTTGCTTGTTCTTGGTTTTGTAACAGTTTTTGACACTGAAGAACTGCTCCTTAGATGGTTATGGCTATAAATGGTAACCATTTACTAGTGCTCAAGTTTTACAGAAATCTCTCTTAGGAGGAGGAGGAGGAAAAATCTAATTTTTTCTCTGGACTGAACAGGTTAGCAAGCATTACTCTAAGAAACTTGGCAATTTCAACACCTGATAATGTTTTCTGGGAGCAGAAAACTTGCTGTTGAGACTAAAATGGTCTGGCAAAATGTTCACCTTTTGTTACTGTTTGTTTTATGGACTCATCATCTTCCCCTTTCATCTTTTTTCTTCTTAAATAAAGATAATTTTTATGGTGGGACGAGGATACTTATCTCCAGACCTCAGCAAAGTACGAAGCAACTGTCCAAAAGCTATGAAGAGACTAATGGCAGAATGCTTAAAAAAGAAAAGAGATGAGAGACCCCTTTTTCCCCAGGTGAGAAATGTTCCTCTTTAGTTCTCAGTAGACTTTACAATTGAAATGTTAAAAATAAAAATCAGTTACGAACTCACTGGCCAGTTCAAAGTTTTTTTGATGAGTACTATAGCGTGACTTCCTAAGAGTACTGGTTCAGTGCCTGGTTAGTGCTGTATAGTTAGAAATGTTTCTTTTTAATTCAAGAAGCAGCTATTCGAATGGCGTGTGTAGCTGGAAAAGCATTTGTGTTGGAGAAAGTTCCAGCCGGGAGACAGTGAAAGTAATAATCACAATTAGACACAAAAATTCAAATTTGGTTCTCAGAAATCTTTATGCCCCTCCCCGCTTGCTCTCTCCCAAGCTTTATGAAGAGAGACTCATAGTTTTGTCTCAAAACCTGCTTTATCATGCCTGCTAAGAAAGGTTTGCATTCTAAAGGCTTGGGGCAGGGAGAGACCTCATTTTTTTTTGTTTTGGATTCAACTGCAGTTGGAATTGATGATCTTAGGGGTCTTTCCCAGCCTTGATTCTATGAGTCTATAAAGTGTTTTCAAAAAACAAGGAGCTCCCTCTGCTGGCTTTATGGTAAATGGCATTAAGCAAAGTGCTTCCAGAGCTGTGTTTATTTGCAGTGGTGGTAGGTAGAGGTACTAGTGCATAAATAAGGAGGCAAATAAAAGGCAATGCTTACAGAAGGAAATCAGCATGCCCTTTTAAAGGGGAAATTGAGACAGTTTCTTCCCAAAATGTCCTTTTCAGTTTTTTGAGGGTATAAACATCAGAGTGCATTGCAGTAATCTGTTTTTTAAAAGTTTCTGTTTAAATTTGTGTATAAATATTTTCCTGTAGTTAATTGACGTTCTGCCTTTGGTTTTAAGAGACTGTTGCAACTTTGGAACAAAATATTTGATCGTTTATTTTCTTCTTGCTTTAGATTCTTGCCTCCATTGAGCTTCTGGCCCGGTCATTGCCAAAAATTCACCGCAGTGCATCTGAGCCCTCATTAAACCGGGCTGGCTTCCAGACAGAGGATTTTAGTCTATATGCTTGTGCTTCTCCAAAAACACCCATCCAAGCAGGGGGATACGGTGGGTTTCCAGTGCACTGAAAAGAAATGTGAAAGCATGTGCCTGTGCGTCTGTGTGCTGGTGTGTTCCTGTGAGTGCAACACGTGTACGTTCTCAGTTCCTACCAGCTACGGTTTTAAGGGTTACTGAGGGAATGAAGACACTTCCTAGCAGTGGTCACTGAATGTCTTGAGCACAAAGTCCGTGTTGGTAAGGAATGCCCTGGGAGCAGCTGGCACAAGAACAATTACAAGGTCACATAAGAGAAATGGGAAAAGTCACTTCAAAACAAGCAAAAATCCTCTTAAGGTCATTGGGCGTCATTTTTGCTTGCCTGTGTCATTTTTGCCTAGTTTGTTGATTGGAATTAGTTACTCAGGAATGTATTTGATTTTCGTCTACTCGAGCTATGGTGGGCTGTTTTTTTACTTCAGTTAAGGTCATTGTACTTGAGCAGTAGGCTTTAGAATCCTCAGTTAGTAATGCTACTCATACGTGGGCAACAGTTGGAAAAATAAACTTAGCTTCAAGGCTGAGCACAGTCAAAACTTCTTGTGGTCAGCAGAAGTGAGCAGATACAGCACAGAATCCAGAGAAAGAATATAGTGACATGTGACTCTTATTTTTTGAAAGCTGAAGTTTAAAATAGTGCTGTTTAGAGAACAGCTCTTCCTGTAGAGGAGTGGTAGTGTGGGGTTTTTTTTTACTATTTATTTTTGCCTAGTGCTCTGACCTGCTGTGTAGCATAGACCATCTCAGAATGTTCTGTTATGATGCAACATGGAAGACATTCTGAATCTACTTTTGCTGAACTGCAAGAATATGACTGGTAACGGTGCCTGTGTCATTCAATTAGTATGTATTTCAAAATCAAGAAAAAAAACCAAAATGTTTTATATTTCGAGCATAACCAAATACCTTAAGAGAAAAAGGCTGCTAACACCCGTAATAGGAAAAGAGGATTTGAAAAAGCAGTTGTTTTCATGGAAATCAGTGTAATACCATGAATTCTCTTAAGATGAAAGGTTTTAATTAATTTAGTGTTGTTAAGAATACCACTGAACATGCTTCTGTTCGGTGCCAAATTGGTTTTTTTTTTTACTTGCATATAAAAGCTGCTTGTTTGACTGGAAGTGAATCAGTTAGACTAGATATCTATCTAACTGAGAAAGCTAGACACCTTATCAGGATCCTGTCAGCTCGCTTTAAAGATGGTGTTCTTCTCTGGAGCATTCCTCTGGAACAGGTGAATCAGAGTAGTGCTTCAGGTGATACCAGTCTTTGGTGTCAGATATGAAAACAATAATGTTATTGACCAGGTTCTTGCATATTTTGAAATTAGTTATATGGGTTTGTTTGTTTTAAACTGCTAAGCTATTCATTTTCACAGATTCTTCTGCATAGGAAACAAACTATTGCTGCTCTTAGAACTTCAAGGGTCAGGAGTGTTCTTAATGGCTTCTGATTTACATACCTACAGAGAAGTTTGCATGTTGCTAGCAATAGGTTATTTTAATGGATCAGGAATTCAAAAAAGGTTTTCTTTTTTGCTGTCTGGCAACTGAGCCTTTTAAAACAGGAGGCAGAGTTGGAGAGTTTGAAGAGATGTAGGCAGTTTCTACATTTTCTGCCTGGATTCTAATGGTCTTTTTGGCTTCTGCTGTTGGATCTTTGGGAACTAGCTTTTCTCATTTTGTAAGTCAAGAAAATTCAGCAGTTGAAATTGACCTCTATGGAAATAGTTACAGAGAATAAAAGTTGTTATTGTTTTAGAAAATCTTTTTGGTAGCTACACTTCATTTTGGCAGGCTTATCTTAAAACAAAAACAGGATTGAAGTGGGTTTTTTCCCCTCGTATTTAGGTTTTTTTTTAATTCTGGACAGTGAGGAGGAACGTTTCGTAGGCTTTGGGGTATGGTTCGGTACAGGCTGCAATGCCAATCTCAGTAAGAGTGAGAGGGTGCTGCTGGGTCTCCTGCAGAATCCAGAAATGTGCTATCCCAGAAAGAAAAGGCTTAACCACGCGGGGAGTTACACAGAGTGCAGCACCATCATCACTGCCCTGCCCAGGTTCACTCTTTTTCAGGTCTGCCAGATAAGTTCAAAAAAGTTATTCCTTAGAGCAGGGTTATCATCCTTGTTGTTAAGATTGTTCTTCTGTGCTACAAAAACTACAATTATAGGGGAAAAGATGCTGCCTTCCTTAGACATATTTGCCCGATTTCCTGCTCTGTGGATCGGTGCATTAGATGTCTTCCTGTGTCACCTGTTCTGACATGACAAGCACGGTTTGAGATCCATGGCCATAACGTGATCTTAGCTTCTCACTAAACATTTTATGACGCCTAAAAGGAGGCTGGGCTTTGTGGATCATTAACTTTATCTGACATAACGGCATTTAGGGTTTAACTTCTGCAGTTTGCAATTGCAGCTTTGATGAGATTTGTGAACATATGTAGGATGAAGATGCCTAAATACACTTGTTGATTTGGGTCAGTGTTCTCAAAGATGCAACTCAGATATGTTGTTTACAAACAGGTACCTATTGGTCCTGAAAATAGGTTTGTAGGATCCCAGGCTTTTCTGGAGGGGTAGTTTATACTGTGTGAGATTTCCCTTTATTTCTTTACTCCTCCGCATCTCAGTATAGAAACGAATTCTGTCTTGGTACCTTCTAGAAGGACAAGATCCTCATAAACACTGCTGTTCTTCTGAGGATACTAATTATCCACATCAGCGTATGTTCCAAATTTTCATTTAGGCAGTGGATGGTGTCCGTGCTAGAAGATCAGAGCAAGAGCCAACAGAAAACTGCCTCTTTGTCGTATCTTTTTCTATGTTTGTGAGTGTAATCCAGCACGGTGTTGGAATCTGGTGTTTCCCTTTGATAAGTCAGTTACTTTCTACTTCAGTAGACAAGTCTGGCACATGCCTGGAAAAGAACCTTTCTTCTCCTTACGATTCTTCTGAGAAACATGGCATCTACCCCAGGCTAAGGAGTACAGTTCAGGTGATGTGCATATACCTTAGTAACCTCATGAATCCAGACGACACATAGAACATAAATTTGTGAGAGTAGAGATTGGTAACTGCATCTTAAATCCTTCCAGGAATCAGAGGCAGCAGGTTTGCTCCGAACTTGTCTTTACAATATATCGTTTGGACACAACATGAAAGAACCTGATCATCATTTTAGTACAGGTTTTGTGAAAGTGTGCATTTAAAAATGTTCTCGCTGGTGCCGCATGTGACAAGCGTGAAAAGTCTGTAGCAAAGCCATTGAAAGGGCTCTGTAAGAAGTGTAGATTTTCAAATGCTATCCATCCTGTGCAAGGGAGTTTCTTTGTTACCAGTCAAAGCAAGTACCTGAAGTTCTGCTTGGTTAAAAAGCACATCAGATGTCTGGCTCACAATGAATAGAAATGTTTAATTTGATTTTTTTTTTCACATCCCAAATCACTAGGTTTCATAGCTTCATGGTAAGCTGATCTTATATGAAGCAGCTGTGGCCCAGCTCCTTAACCTTGCACTGACGGATGCTCTCCAATTCTACGAGTCTATTCTGCACCACTGAGTGGCTTCCCCCCACGATCAACAGAGCAGCTCTTCAAAAACTGCTTAGAAACTCTCCTTGCCCACCAGCTTGGGTGCACATTTGCTTGGTCAGCTCCTTGATCCATCTTGCCTCAGGGCTAGATAGTGCCACTGTGGCACAACGCGCAGGTTGTTGCTCTTCAACTCACATCAGGATGAAGGTGTCCAAAGACTTGACAGGGCAGAACGAGGATGATCCTGTTTCTGCAGGACAGGGCATATTGGGTCACGGTCCTAAAGTTGTCTTCATTTCATCCATTCAGGTCAGGCAAGACCTTCCTGTTGAATTCACAGTTCAGGTTACTTCATCTGTATTCATCTAAGCCTCAGGAGGAGGTTGCCTGTGTTCTCTCTCCCTCTCCTACAGAGGCACATTCTTTCAGAAGTTAAAAGAACCAGCTACAGATGTTTTACATCTTCAGACTAGAAAGAGTAATATAAAGCATTTTAGCTGCTCTTCAGAAAGTCTTGTCAATGCCTAGCAGGATGGAAAACTCCTGTACGTGGATAGGTATAGCCATCCATGTTCCTCGTCTAGGGAAAACTGTTACTAGCATTTTATACTAAGCATTTTATTATTATAAACTATACATTTTATACATGTTCTATCAACATAATCCCATTAGTAGATGAGCATGTTACCTGTTTTGTTCTCCTGTTGATTTGAGATTCGATTAGCACCTGAATTTTGTAAGGGGAGATTTAGCATGAGCTTGACAAATAAAATGTCTTTGCTAAGGTTTTATTTAAATGGCAGCAAAGTCTGAAAATCACTTTTTTATAGCTACCATTCCATCTGAAATGCTTCTTGACTTCTGATCCTGTTTTTCCATTGCCCTTTCCCAATTAATGGTTCATCCTCTATCTTCTGAAATCCCTGTACAACCATTAAAAGCTGAATTATTACCAGAAATGGGCAGAAGGACAAGATGAGTAATGAGGGAGCAATCTCTTGTTTATAAATTGATCTTTAATCAGCAGTTTAGGAAGGCAGACTGAGAAATAAATTAAGTAGAGCATGTTTTGAAAGTGTAGCTAAGCATGAATGTCATTCTTAAAAATTAGCCTCACAGGCAATACTTGATGACTTTTTTGTCCTTCTGTTAAAAGAAAAAAAAAGTACAAAAATTGAGGTGTTTCTAGAAGATACTGTGAAGAGAGTTGGGAGATCAGTGAAATGTCAGAGAGAAGCAAGAAAAGTTGTCAAATATTTAGTACATTTTAGAGCACGGGTTTTATCTGTCGGTAGAAGTAGTGCAATAGGCAATTGGATTGATCATGAAGTTTTTATTCTTTCGTTGTACCACCACAGTCTATCAAGACACATAGAGTTTGAGGTCTGTCACAGCCCCCCACGCCAGCCACCATTACTTTAGACCTTGGGTGTACTCCCTTCTCGTCTCCTGTGACGCAGAGAGCCTTCTGCCCTCTCCCTGCTGTCCTCATGTTCCCTTAGTTCAGCTGGATCAGCTGTCCCTGCCAGGCCCCATAGATGCCTCTTCTTCCCTCTCCATACGCAGACCGCTGATCACTCTTCTTTGTTTTCTTCTTTACAAAGCAAGACATTCCAGGGAATTCATGCTATCAGCCTAAAATTCTGTTTGCAGAGATGTTTCTGGCTTGTTTAAATATTCAGAATAAGAATCTTAAGGAGAGGAAAAAAAAAAAGCCAACAAAACACTTGCCCTTGAAAGGATGGAAGGACACCCAAGATAGGGAGCAGTTGTTTGGATGTAATGGCGTTCAACACGCTTCTGTTGAACAGAACAAAGGGTCTCCTATGGCTGTTTATCACTTCTTGTTATTAGGAGAGCAATTTTTTGCAATTATTTATTGTTGAGAAAGGGGCGTAAACTAACCCCAAATTCATGTGAAACCCAGCACAGGGAAGTTATAAGTACGCTTCTTTTCTTCTCTTGCCTCTGAGTCCTTTTGGTTAAGCATAGTTAGGCACCCCTCCCTAAAAATCCTGTAGAATAAAATCTTTTTGTGGGTGGCAGGGAAATTTTAAGGTTAAGAGGATGAGTATCTTAGATTCATCTTCTATTAGATGTTCTGGCAATCTTCTTAAGACTTCAGACAGGCATTTTACTCTGCGCCATAGTTTCCTCGTCTCTGAAATGGGACCACCAGTCTATCTCTTGGCACTGACACTGGGTAAAGTGTGTAGAATTTCAGGAGATCCTTGCACATTAAAGCACATAGAATAACTTGATTTGGTAACTTGGAAGGAAGCATGGGGTTGCTTTATTTGTTGTGCTCACTATTAGCAAGGCCTAATTTCCAGTCTGGGAGTGAGGAGGCGATCTCACCATTCTTATTTTTCTCACAGTAGGTTGCTGTATTGGTCTCTAAACCAGATCCTAGCATTCTTTGATACTGGTTGAATATTCAGGCACTTTACTGTATATAGTCTTGAAAGGTTAACGGGTATGTCAAATAGTTCTTTGTTATTAAATCAGCTTTACACTAGAGTAGAAACTAGTTTGCAGTCTGACGCATTTATTGCAATTATTGCTTTTCAGGAGGATAAATGTGCAATAAGGAGTTTAAAGTTAAATTAAACTGACACATTTTATTTTCAAATGCATGATGAATTAGACTTTGCTTCAACTTTCAGACCTCTGTCTTGGGAAGAATGGGTACAGCTTGCTTTCCAGAAATCTTTTTTTTTTTTCAGTAAAATATGCTGGGTCTGTATTCAGTGTTCTCTCACTATGTATTCTTTTGTGCTTTAACAGTTTGCATTTTTTAACATCTTTTATATTCAACCTAATGTTCAACTAGCCTGGAGAAAATCTATGACCGCCTAGAAACTGAAATCATCTTTTTAAACCAAGCTCTTGTCCTCCCTCTACAGGAGAATTTGCAGCGTTCAAGTAGCCACAGCACCATGGCAGCACCCACTCTGTTATTTAAGTCTTGTGTTCCTACAGTTTCTTAACATCAAAACTCTATTCTGCTCCGCAAAACCTAAAGTAATTTAGAAAAGATACCCATAAGCTTAAAAGTGGAGCAGAATGGAACTGCCAGTCCGACACAATGGGAAAAAAAGTACCTTTTTGGGAACCAGAATCCTCTGCTGCCAGTGTTTCTCCTTCAACACAAACCAGCACGTGCATTCGGAGACCCGCAGTGGCTGCCTGTGCCGTTGGCATCATTCCCAGGAGAGAGGAGAGAGCGCTCGTGGTTTGACTGTGGTGCTCGGGCATGAGGGGATGGAACTGCTGCTGCAACTTAGGAGACTTGGCTTTGGATGGTCTGCCGGTCGGCTTTCTCCCTCTAACAACGTACCATCAGAGGCTGAAAATCTGATGAGTGCTAATTTAAAAGAATCATCCTCCGTTCTGATCTTTTTTTTTTCCTGGTGTACTCACTGATTTATGGACAATGCAGTATCCCCTTTTCACTGTATCACAACGTCAGTTGCCTGAATCTGTCTGTATTATTGGGTTTTATTCAAGTAAAATTAAAATGTGGGGGTGATGGGAGCTGGAGAAGATGTTACTCTAAAGGCGAAGAGGTTAATCTAAAGGAAAAGGGGATGCTGCAGCTGCACCTTTTTTCAGATTTACTTTATCACTTCTTCAAGAAACAAACAACCACCACCAACCTTAACCTTTTTCCTTTTCCGGTATTTTCTTGGTGTGTGCATATACAACATCTTTTAGAAGGATAAGGTAGATCCTTCTTTTGTTGGTCCAGCAACAAACTGAAGTTTAAAAAAAAAAAAATGTAGCGAGATTGTCCTCTATTTTTTTTTTCTTTGTATCATATGATACAATGTATTTATCAAAGATGCTACCGCAGCATCTGAAGTCTGTAGAATTCCTGATACAGACTGTGAATGGTGTATGTACCTACTTTAAAAGTTTTATTTTAAACAAGGGTGCAGGTTAATGCCAGGTACCTTACCAATATGTAATGTTTTCATAAATGGGAAAAAAGTTCTCAGGTTGAATTGAATACAAATAGAAAACCCCCTAGAATTAGACATTCCGAAAATTATGTTTTGGTACTTTCAAGAGCTTTTTTTAAAGGATTTTTATCCTGTTAACTAAGCGTCCTCTGATAAGTGTGTGTGTAAATGTGGAGCATCTTGTCCTAACGGCAAGTTGTTAGATCAAAACAAAACGGTACTTGCTGGATCCACGCTGACTACTTCTCCTCTCATTGCTTTCTTCCCTGTCGCCTGTT
Source organism: Eurystomus gularis (assembly GCA_013400335.1). NCBI lineage: Eukaryota > Metazoa > Chordata > Aves > Coraciiformes > Coraciidae > Eurystomus > Eurystomus gularis. The sequence goes on from VZZY01022229.1 coordinate 85,322, forward strand.
CCTTTCCGTTTGTCTTTCCCTTTTTGTACACTTTGCAAACTAGGATGAAGGTGGCGGTATCTCCATTAGAGCGCTTTGTTTCCCTGCCCTCCAGTCCTGGTTTTCAAATGGTTGGTAGCTTTTTGACAAGTTACCCAGTCAGGGAAAAAAAAAAAACAGCTCATAAAGGTCTGCACATCGTTTACCTCTAGTAGAATATCTTGTGATGTGATCTGTTTGCAGAGTTCTCTGGTATGTGGTATTACATGTAAATTATTTGTACAGAGGCAAGTTGGACCACATTGGAAAGAAATTCAAGCTCAGAAGTTTTCAGAATTTGATTCATATCTGCCCTGTACCACTCCAGGTGAGGCAGCAGAACCGAACCCCTTCTAGCGGGGAGGTTCTTGCTGGGGGAGGTGGGGGGTGTTGAACAAAATAATGACAAATAAATGAAGGAGTTAAATGTGTGTGAATGTGGTGTCCATGCTAATCATGGGTGTATTGGGTTAGGACACCATCCTTCCCTCCCTAGGAGAGCTGGACTGTTTCTGTCTGCAGAAGCTTGCTCCCAGGCGAAGGGAGAAACGCACATGGGTAGTGGAACATGCTTTTCAAACCCTGGAGTTCTGCCGTGTTGCTGGTAGTCTGTCATGTTTGTCAGTAAATATTTACTGGGGTTATAGGGACCGGACTAATCTGAAGTGGGAATTATAACTGAAATACTGTGTATTCATATTAATTCCACAAACATTAGCAAGACAGCAATAGTGAATGACTTAATAGTCACTACAAGAATGAAGCGATTCATGTTGGTACATGAATAGAATCGATTTTGTGTACAGGATGCATTTTAACAAAAAAAAAAAAAAAAGCACAAATTTTTTCTTGTCTGCTGTGGGTCTTCAGATGCTGTAAGGTTTTTTTTTTCCTTATTGAGATTGGCAGGAATTTAAGTAGTAGCAATAGCCACTTTCCAGTGTGGAGAAGCTGAAGAGCGAGCAGTGGTGTGCAGACGGGTGAAAGCAGAGTGCTCTCTGGTGATCACCTGGGGTCAACACTTCAGAGGTGGAAGGAGCCTGGGGACACGGGGGTCAGCAGGCAGGTGAGAGCATTTGCAGATGGATGCAGACTCCCCGAGGGTGAAGTAGTTACTGCTCATTGTCCTTCCACCCCGTGCATTGCTCCAGCCCTTGCATGGGCTGTGGCCGAATTTGTACATCAGGCATACTGGAAGTTGATTTTCTTTCGAAAGAAACTTGTTAGCAGAGCATGTACAGGTGGTTCAGCAGTCATTTGTTTCACAGAGCTTGTTAAAAGCCCTGGTTCCCTTCCACAAGGTCATGCTTGCGGGAGATTGTCTGCTAAAAGATAGCTGTTAGGAATTTCATTCTGTCTTTGCTTAAAATGAACTTACTTTTGTGAAGATTCATTACCCATTAGTCTACAATGTGCTTCTTGAGCCCATAGGAAAAGCACAAGGAAAATTGCTATCCTTGTCCATGCAAAGCACTTTATAAGTAACACATGATCTCTGGGGTTTTTTTATTGGGGTTTGTTTGTTTGTTTTTCTGTTTTGGTTTTGTCTTTTTTTTTTTTTTTACCCTAAGGAATGTGCAAGTTGTTTGGCTGCTGTTTAGAGAAGTCCTTTCAGGATGCGTTTCTACTGGTTTTCACGTTTGTTCGTTTCCCTCCAGATAGCTGTAGTAACGTGGGTTTATCTGTAAGAGGTCCCACGTAATACTCATGCAAAACTTGGGAAGAAATTTGGTTTGTAAATACCTGGGATTGTTACATTTTTTTACCTTTTCCTTCAGGAGTTTTTCTGGATGTCTTGCATGCCATCAGAGCCAGTCTTAAAGGTGCCCTGTAGATGTTTAGTGAATGGGGAGATAAGAGTAGACAAGAACTGGGTGCCCTGCACAGCAGCGGGATGAAGGAAGTAAACTGAAGTGACCAACACGTTCGTGTTTGTTACATCAAATTTCTTAAGCTTCTCTGTGGTGTCCCAACCACAAGCACAGGAAATGTCAGCACACGTTTTGTGTGTGCGTGCTGGGACAAACATCCACACAGTCGAACTGCTTTCAGCTCTACAGTATCTCATGTCTAACAATTACCTGCAAACCTACCAATATCCAGTTCCAGCCATTCATGTCTTTATTAACCACACACGCACCTTCCCCTCTGCCTTTCCTTTTCCATAGTTACAAGAGGCTTGTTACCTGTGACAGCTTCCCTGTCAGTACGTGATTGTTTCCTGTGGTGTTTTCACTGGAACTTGAGCTTTGCAGTGGAGCTTAAACCAAATGGTATGAGTATAGAGGCTTGGTTATTTTCAATGTAATTTCTGCATGAATGAAGTCCTAGGTGGCCCCAGATGGAATTAGCCCAGTCATTTCTTTTCTGCTAAACTCACACAGAATCCACTTCTGCTTTTTATGCTTACCTAAAAACACCTTTTCTAGTACTTGAATGCTCTAGCAGATGATGATGATGATTCAGAATGTTTGAGACTGAATACTGCCATTTTGCCATGGCCTCTCAACGTCACTTGGATTAGTGTGTGCTCACTAGAGGCAGCACTTGGCCTTCATCACATCAGATGAGTGAAATGCTGACTGTTGATAAAAACTACGTCTGTCCACAAATGCCCAAATCAGGGGAAAAGATAGACCGAAGATCATGTATAAATAGGTTCACTTCTGAGTTTGCCTGGTGATGTAAATGCTTCCAGCATTTTACAGAACATTTCGGGAAGCCAGATCCCCAGAAACCTCACAAACAAGTACAGGCTGAAGCTTTGATAGCTGGAGGGGCTAAATTTAGGGAGGAAGCATGTAGACATTTCACGCTTTTGCAGCCTGTAGATTTCATTCCCTTCTTGACTGTGAGTGCAGCATGTGTAGCACAAACTGTTCATAGTACTGTAGGCAACTTGTCTTCTGTCTGTTGAAAAGAGTATCACCAGTAGCACAGTGCGACAGGCAAAGCTTCGAGGTACCCTCGCGTTCAGTTAAAAAGCAGTTGCACGAGTGGACTGTTAGGGCGTCAGTCTGAAGGTGCTGGGTGGTCTGGTTTTCTGTTACCCCTTTTACAGAGAAGTTTATGAAACAAACTTTGTTTACTGCAGCCTTGTTAACAAGCATTTGCACTTCGTATTTGTTTTGGCATGCATTTGAAATGTCCCTCTTCATCGCTTCATTACTTCTTAGCTAGTAAATAAAATTATCAGAAGAGCAGAGTGGAGCAAAGTTGTGACAGCTTTTGCTTTGCATTGAAGTTTCAAGGATGCTAACAGAGAAGCTAGTAAGTCAGCGTCATGACAGCAGCAAGTAAGTACGAAACTGTGTAAGAAGGAAACTTTAAAACCACAGAATATAGAGTACACCAAGAGCGAATTCAGGTGAAAACTAGCAAACCTCTTCTCTTCAGGAAAGAGAGCTACCAGGACCTTCTGTTAAATGGTTTACACAGGGATCCCCAAAAACAGTCTTTGCAGTTTGCCAAATGATCACGTGCCTTCGTAACCTTAAAAAGTACAACGGAATGTAAACCAGGTGCTTTGTAACTAGAGCAGTGGCTTTGGTTTACTCCTGCTGCAGTAGTTTTGTATATAGCTATTACTATAGGTAGGTAGTTTTGGAGTTGGTGAACTTCCGTAAAGGAGCAAGGAGGGCAGAAAGCGGCCCCCAAAATACCTGTGATCATTTCAAAGCTAGGGATTGAAGGATACCGAATGCAGTTACAGTAAACCTGCTGCTTGAAATCTGCTCTATCAAAAGTTAAATGAGGTTCTTGAAACTGAGAAATAAATAAGCCCTCCTCCCCCTCCAAAGACACAAAGATCTTGTTAAAGAAATAGAAAGCTCCAAAGAGACCCAAAGTTACACTGTCGTAGCGTCTTAGAATGAGATGGTAGGTGAAAAACGAGAGCTAGACGCAGAGAAATTGATGGGTAGTACTCATGTCGTCGAAGTCCACCTACATCAGACCACACAGTTAATTCTGTGGCTTAGAAAGCGCAATGAATTTTGTTGTCTGGAGTATCAGCAAGGTTCCTTCGTTCTTCCTCAAGCCTCCTGCAGTTACTCTTCAGTGATCGCGTACTGCCGCGTTCACGGTGGGAGGTGGGAGGTGTCTTGTCAGCTGAGGGACAGCCACTGTGTTTGAATTTGGTTTGTTCCAATTTCCAAGCGGTTATGTAGACTTCTGGCAGTACCTACATAGCAGCGTCATAGTTAACCTATTCTCCGTGAAGGCCAAAATAATGGAGTTTGAGATTAGTGCTTTTTCAGATCTTTTCTTCTTTGGGGCAAGACTTTGGACATAACCGTAGAGGATAAAGCTATGTCTAAATGCACCGTTTGTATGAAATACCAGGCTGATTATAATTTGGTTTGGGTTTGTTCCTTTTAGAAAGCAAAGCGTAACAACATTTTACTAACATTCCAGGAACTATCTGGAATCCTTCTACCGACCCCAAATTCTGCATTGGAAGTAGGGGCTAGAAGATGGTATTTTGTCCTTTTTTTAAACAAAATCACAAGGAAAATATTTCCCCAAGAGAAGGGAGCTGGTGGGAGGGTTTAGAAACTTGTAAACAACCTAGGCGTGGGCTTCAGAGCCTCACAGCAGCAGCGTGCTCAGCTCGTCCAGCCTCCTTAAGAGCCAGCGTGGCCTGTCCGGTCATTTTGTCCGGCTTGTCACGTTTGCAGCAGCTGTACTTCTAGAATAAGCCTCGTGTGACCATTGGTTTTGAGCGCGTAAACCACAAAAAATAACGATGTTTTCTTTTTTGTTTGGGTTTGGAAAACGGTTGGGTTTTGTTTTGATAAATGTCACTCTGTGTTGCATTTGTGTGTTCACCCTCGTTGAAAAGAAAATCTGTCTTGTGTGTTTGGGAGTTCAATGGAACGTTAGGAGAAGAACCAAAGCCCACCATCTGGGCATGGATGTTGGGTCTAAGGGGCAAAATGGACCAAACGTGGGTGTTGGGTTATTTTGGGATGGTGGGGGGTTCCGAGGGCATAATTTAAATTAACTTTGTCTAAAATAAAATGTAAGTGCAATAAATGTGCTTTTTTATTCAAAGCTGTGAACCTTTAGGGAAAAAAAAGAAAAAAACCACACAAAAAAAAAAATCAACAACAAAAAAATGCACATCATTCCTTCATGAGCCTTGTGTCCTACCAGCCTCCCCTTCCTCCCCCCTCTCCATGCTTCTCCTCAACTGACAGAACCCCGACAGTGGCCAACGTGCATGTGTTGGCAACCCAAGTTAATGTTGCTTTCCTTCTGATCTCATTTGTTGTGACTGGGTAAAGTCCTGCCCCCTACTTCTTGAAATCCTCGTGGGATGGAGCGCTGACCTGTGCCGCTGGAGCCAGGTCTGCCGCTTTCGGGACACAGGAGCCAGGCCACCCGCGCTGTGGTCATCCCAACCACAGGCGCAGTGCTCCTCCTGCCCCTTCGGCCTCCGGTTGTAGCTTCCCACCTCATCCTAGGTGTAGCGATGGTGTCCCGGGGCTGCGGGGATGGCGTTTTCCTTAATGGCAAGAGTGATGGGCCATCAGCTGCCCTCCCCTCTGCCACACCACACGTGCGGGCTGCCCGCTGTTGCCCTCTGTGCCTCTGCCATGTTGCGGGGGAGCGGGCGTCCGTGTGCGCAGCCCTTGCACGGTCTCTGTCGTACCCGGGCGCCGGCTGCCTCCCCGAGCTGAGCAAGGTCCCCGAGAGGCGCAGTCATCCCTTTCGTCACAAAGCAACGGCAGATGTAGCACTTGGCAGCTGGACCCGATGGGGGAGTGAGAGACAGAGGACTGGCTTGTTTAAAGTTTATAGACACACAGATCTATATCCTTTAAACTTGATTATTTTTATATATAGTCAAGACAATGGCATTACCTCATAATACAGAGGCGTGTTTATGAGAGGCAAAGTATCTAGTAAGGAGAGGAAAGGGAAATTTATATACAGATTTGATTTCGTTTGTTTGTTTGTTTGTTCCTTAGTGCAATGAAACGTGTGTCCCACCAGTTTAAACTCTGTGCTAACACAACATTCCTTTCGGCTGTGATTTTTTGTTGTTGACCACCAGAGGTTTGTGAGGGGCTTATGACTGCAAAGTAGAAGGTCCGGTCTGGTTACTTAAAAACAAAACAAAACAATTGTGTTAGTAGATTTCCATAGCTGCTTTTTAAAAACCTACAATGGAGTAAATTGTTTTGAAACTTGTATTTATTTTTTAATTCATAACAAAACGTTTATTTTCGGTTTCCTGTTACATAGGTCATGGCATCTCCCCTTCTTTCCTTCTCGAGTTTCCCCTGTAATTGCCAATACAACTTATTTTTCTCGTTTGTTCCCTCCCCGTTTACTTTTGTCGTCCCTTCATTTGTACTTTGGAGTTTTTCTCATGTAAATTTGTACAATGGGAAATATTGTCCAGTTTGGTTAGAGAGCATGGAGACTTAAAACATATTAAAATTTGATAGCTGAATTCAGATTGAAGAAAACTATTTCTGTGTAAAGTTATTTAAAGAACTCTGTATTATATAAAAGACAAAAAGTTCTATGTACTTGATGTGAATATGAGAATACTGCTATAATAAAGATTGACTGCATGGAAAAGTCTGAAGGAGACTGTTTGTCATCACTCCATGAAGTGCCAGAGGTGCCACTAAGGTGGTTAACGGGAGTCAAAATTTTACGTTGATGTTGTTGCTTTAGAATGTAATTCTGGAAGGAAAAAACAACAAATGGATGTCTGGAGAGTAACCCACCTCCCTTCCTCTTCCTTATGCTGGGCTGCTGCCTCCTCGACCCCGGTGCTCAGCCCTGACGCATTTTTACCCCTGCAGAGGGTCTGGCTTCACAAGGATTATTCTGGACTTTGGTAACACCCGTGGGCAATTCCCCCTCACCCTGGGCATAGCTTGGCACCAGCTGGGCTGGGGTCTCTTGAGGGTCACCTCCCCTGCTTCCATGGCCACTGTTATTTGGCGACAAGATTTCAGGAAAATGTCATCAAGGGAGCTTCTCTGCAGTTCCAATATGGACAAGTTTTATTTCTCCTCCAGCCTCTTGGTGGTTCTTTGGCAGAGCTTTAATGATGGGATTCATACCTACTGTGCACGCATAGAAGTTTTTAAGCCACACCCTGAACATGGATATAGCACCTTATTTCTTGGGGGTAGCGCATTATATATATTGAGCAAACGTTACCGAGCTCACGTGGACTCAAGTACCCCACCCGTAAAGCTGTAATGTTCTTTCTCCAGAAATCCCACAGCACTCAAAAAACAAAGTACAATTTACCTTAGAGTTTGTTTACAGTTAACTTTTATTGAAATAAGGACAGAGGAGCCAAAGCTTTGGTTCCAGGGGCCTCTAGCTCCAGGGACCTGCAAGTAACAGAAGAGAATCCTGAGAACCTTTTCACCCACCCTCTTCCCACCACTGAGAGCAGGGGCAGGACCTCCTCGATAGTGCCCACACCGCCTGCTTCAGCAGTAGTTGAAACTGTTACTTTTAAAGCCATCATGTGACACAGTAGTGTAGGAGATAATGTAATTAAACAACGAGAAACCGAAAGCCTCAAACCTTTAAGGGGACAACTGCACAGATGTCTCTCTAGAAACCAGAGAGCATGTCCACAAGGTCAGGTAATGCTGGGTCTACAGCATAAAACAATTTTGAACTTGTAGCAGTTAAGCTGCAACTCATCAAAAAAGTTTACACTGCAGGCCTATACTGACAAAACCAGACTACCAGGCACCCAAGGAAAGCGTGAAGGCGCTGAACAGCGCAGACCAGTATCTGCACTCTGTACAACAGCGGCCTGGCACGTTTACCTTTGCAAGCGCCCAAATAATTGCTGAAAGCCGGGCACTTCCAGCAACGTCGAGAGAACGCGGGCAGCAAGCGGAGCCAGGCCCGGCGCTCTGCAGCCAGGCTAAAGCCCGAGCCGTGCGCCGGGGCCTGCGCCTCCCGCTGCTCAGCGCCAGGGGAGCGTACCGCTGTGCTGCCGGCGCCTATTCCGCGTCGTCCGGAGGGATCCCGAGCTCCTCGTCCGTCCAGGCCGAAGGGTCGGGGTAGGGGAAGTGACCCTGCGAGGGAGGCGCGATCAGGGCCCGGCAAAGGCCCCGGCCTCCGGTCCCCGCCCCCCCCGGCCCCGCCGCCGCGCCG